>CM054113.1:149777380-150259880 GCA_028673005.1 Tanypteryx hageni | reverse complement strand
AGCGAGGACCTCCTCTACCAAGTTGTGGACACGTGTCTTTTTGGAGACGGAAATGAGGGAGCTATGACTTGCATCCGCAGGAAGGTCCTCGCTTTCCTGGATGGGGCCCTCGAGAGGAGCTCCGCCGAAGGAGTCAAAGAATCCGCGAGGGCCGTGGACCAGGAGTTGGACGAGATGATCTGGGAGCGCGCCGCCCGCTATATCTTCACCCACGATTACCAAGTACAACTCCCGGAGACCCTTTTCCAGAGCGCTCTTATTACCATCCACCCGTCCGGCGCTGAACCTGACCTGAGGGTCGACTTCCCCGCTGAGGACCCTGCAGCAGTTGCTGGACGTAGTGCATCCGAAAACGAGGGTAAGGAGACGGGAGATGTGGTTCGCAATGGAATTGCGATTACATCGCTGTTATGCTACAATGCCAAAAAGGAAGCTATTTCTCATAATGACAAATTTGGATCGAAATAAGAAACGAAGAGCGATTTAATTAAGTCGTAGCGAAATTAATCGATTAAAAAATATGATTGTTTAAGATCGATGGAACAAGTTACTTATGTAATCAGGTCATAATAGAAAACAAGTATTCTACCTAATATATTTTCGCTGAGATCATATTTCATTATAATATTAATTTTATCCCAGAAAAATATATTTTGAGGTAATTACAATGAAGCATGAAAAAATATCACAATTATACCTCTGGTTACAATTATTTTCTTTGTCAAATGCGAAATCATATTTGAATGCTACAATATTTTTCAAATTAATGGCGGCATATACTGATTAACTGAACCAGAATTAATTATAAAGAAATAGCAATACTCATAGAGCACTGAATAAATTCAAGAATGATTTCCAACTATAAAGCGGAACATTTGGCGAAAATCATTTCCTGAATTTTACCATGTTCCGACTAAAAATTATAATTTTATGATTTATATCGACAATGCAATAGTTGTAGCAAAAAAAATAAGAAATCATTCTGTGCCTTCTACGCAGCCCGCGACATCTTGAAGAAGAAGCTCCTACTGCCTCTCATCCTCCTCCTCAAGCTCAAGATGAAGGCCCTCTCTCCCATCTTCATGGCTATCATCGGTCTCAAGGCCCTCAAGGCCCTGTTCCTCAGCAAGGTCGCCATCTTGTTGGTTGTCGGATTCCTCGTCGTGCAGTTGCTTAAGAAGGGAGGTATGATGATGCCCATGCCCATGCCGATGATGCCCGACGCCATGGCTTCCGGAGCACCATACGGGGCACCAGCACCAGAGCCAACTTCTTCCTATGGAGTCCCCAACACATGGGAGCCATCCAACGGAAACGCGTACTCCCGCGTCTGGGACCCACAGCAGCTCGCATATAAGGGCTATTACCAACAGCAACTGGACTCCCAGCAGGCCCAGCAAGGATCTTCGTCGTCCATCTCCTCCATTAATTAACTCGGAGGAAAATCCAAAGGCGGCATGTACCGCTGAATATGTATATTTCCTAGGCTCTCCATCCCTCAGTACAAGTCGCGCTTTATACGCCCACTAGTCGTAATCCCATGCTTTTTATTTTAGCAACAATCTCTATCTTCACGCGACGCTCAATCGCAAAATATTCTCTTTAGTCGACATTCGATTTCTTGAAGTACTCGTAAGAGCTGTTTTTATGAAAATGCGAAATTCTTGGAAATCTCTAATTCATTGACTATAGTGAGAGTTTGGTGAATTCTTTCACTTTAATGAGAGAATGGCTACATATCACCTTAAAAAAATAATCCATGAGATGCAATAAGAACCTCTCGTTCAGTGACCATACCACTACCATACAACCTAGTTTTTAGCGCTTAAACGCTAATTTTTGGTGGTATAAGGCAAAGAAGATATTCCACACTAATTGCGAAGATGTTAGAGTAACTGTTGCTATCTCATTTTTCAAAACAAAATTGTAAATCCTTGTAAATAGCATTCTGATTTTTCTCAAGGACGGCGTGTATAGCCAATTTTTTATTCCGCTGGTTTGTTGATCATCAGTGGAAGACTGTTATCATTCCACAATATTCCTTCAAAATAATAAATTTAATTATCACTAGCAATACAAAAAGTATATACAAATACGCATAAGCAAATACATCGAGATTGGGTTGTTTATTCAGTCATACTTCTAATTGCTCCGAAATGCAAGACGCCATTTTAACAACAAAATGGTTTCTTCTTGCGATCATTCATTTTAATTAATTAAACGATATTCGTTCAAGAGTCACCTGAGGTTCTTTGAATTCCCCTCCCTCCTTCCCCTCCAGAATGAAAAATTGTGGAATGAGTAGTATAATTTTTCTTATACGCACTCTATTTATTTATTTTTTTGTAATTTATGAAAAAGAAATGTATGTCTTGGTATATAAACGTATTTAAAAATTCGCTGTTGAATCATTTCTTCACAAATCCGCTAGGTGGCTTACATTTCATATCACGTTGGAAGAAAGCTTGCGGTGGAGTAGTAGTTCTGCGCGTTGGCGAGGGAGCGCATCAACTCATTTTAATTTTCTGACTCCGCTAAATTTAAATTCTTAACAGTCTATAATTGAGTTAAAAGTTTAAGAATTGAAAAGGCAATAAATGACATGATACTCGTTAATAAACTGCAATCCAGACTAATAATTAATAGTTAACAAAGTTTCAAAGCCAGATAAATTCAATTTACTTACAGATACTTTATAAATACATCTAATTAAAATATCGTATAATGGGAATGTGTAAATCATGGAATACAGTAAGGTAAGGTTATTTCTTTCTTCCTAAACTTTTGGAGCTGACCAGCTATTCACTGCACTTCCTCATGGATACCCATTGCGCGTAGATAAGAAGGAATCAGGAGGTCGTAAAAAATAGGGGAATGTAGCAAAATTGTACATTACAAAGTCACCTTTATTCCTAAACTTTTGAAACTGACCTGCTATTCATTGAACTACGTCTTAGATATCCAATGCGCGTAGACGAGGGAATCAGCAGGTTGTAAAAAAACGGGTCGGCAACGTTTTCCACCAGAAGAGCCACTTTTTCAAGCTATATATAACGAGCAACCTAAGAAGAGCCGCATTCATTGGCGGATCCACATGGGGCGATGGGGGGGGGGGGGATAGTCCTCCAATTGACCTTACCCTTGTTTTACTTTTTGCGATCTCTCTAAAACAAACCTTTCTTCTAATAACAATACGTCCATTATTTTTTATGTTTCTGCAATTTCTTTTAAAATGATTTAAGAAGCCAATTTCATTCGAGGAGATTTTAGTTGTTTTAACAGTGAGAGTTGCTGTCGGGAGCCGCACGCAAGTCCATAAAGAGCCGCATTCAGGAGTCGCAGGTTGCCGGCCTCAGGGTTAGCACATTAAATTAAATTAAATTTATACCCGAGGTTTGAAAATTTTCGTGTAGATCTGCTCGAAATTGTGCAATTTGAAATGATATATAGGAATAAAATTTAATTGTGAATTTAGAATGATATTAAAAATTGACTGAAACATGAGAAAATTCGATTTATATTTTATTTTATATGCCACCAGAAGTGATGTGGCATGTATTGGTCGAAATTCGTTATTGAGGAAATTTATGTGCATTCAATTATCTTTAATGCTAGGTACATAATTAATTGCGTAAGTCTTTTGTTTCTAGCAGATTAATATTGATGCATAAATCATTTAAAATAGTTAAAATTTAAATTCCCTACATAATTTATATTTACAAAGTTGTTTTAGATAGTCATCAATTCAAAGAAATTAGATAATACACATTGCATATTCGGAATTTTCCCGCAAAAGCTACTGCATAAATTGCACGCAATGCCGACTATTTTATAAATCGCCAGCATAATTACTTTACGACGAGTGTTGGCCGCTATTTTATCTGTATGATGGCGATAAAAAATCTCTCTGACCTAAAGATTAGCATACATAATACGAATCAGAAAACTACGAAAGCGAAAGAGGTTTTTGGCTTGTTTCGTAATGAAACAAATAAATAAATCGAATAAATTACAAGTTAGAAAAATTAAACATTTATTATATGTATTGGATGGACACTTTGTATTAAACTGGTCTCCGTAAATGATTTTCACTTGCATAATTTATTTTGACTTGTTTATAATTTATGCCTACAAAAATAAGAAAATTCAGAACAAGATCTACAGAAATTATTTTTTCCAAAACGGTATGAATTAAATCTCTATTTCCTATAATCTTACTGTGAAAAAACATGAGGTATATTACGGTGAGATTTATGATTACATTGAGCAGCTGCAGAATATATTCTGAAAGCGATATGAATTTCATAATTACTATATATTTTCAGAAAACGATTAATGACATAGGGTAAGATAAAAACCTAACCCAACAATTTTTTTATACATTTAAACCTAACCCTTCTAATATGCCATTATCATCCGTACAAAAATATTCATTGAGGTATGTTGAGGCGTTTACATAGATGCGTATCATATCCTTGTGGTATCAATATCAATGTTATCCGAAAATATTTACTGACAAAATATTGATAAAAATTTTACACAGTTCATCACAACAAAAACAGTTTATCAACCTAAGGAAGAATATAAAATCTAACCTTTACAGTACGAACTTAGAGGAAGGCAAAACATCTTAGAACATAAAGTTAAAGCAGAGGAATACATATGGTTATGAAGATATAGTTTATCGAAAATTCCATTTATGTTCAAATTAAAAGCCGTAGAATTAATATATTTTATAAGAAATGAAATTTGTGCATTGGTATACAAGTTTAGCTCGTGATGAATCCGAGAAAATAATGTTAAAAGATTTAACAAATAATAGGAAAATTAATCAAACCTACTAACACGGTGCTCGCGCGAAATTTTAGTAAGGATCAGGAATGAATATAAAAAATATCTAATGAAGCGTTAAATTAATCTCGTTTGCATAAAAAACATATCATCGTCTTATTCTAAAACACGGATTTTGTTTTAAATAAAAATATGACTACATTAAATTTAAATTTTTTCTCTATTTTGGTGACCAACACAATTCTAATATTTTTGCTCATGAGATACTTGGTTTGGATTAGATATATTATTTTTATTGGATTGTTTTATAATTGCAAACACTTTAATAATAAATGTGATAAAAATAATGAAGAGGTGTTCTTCAGAATACTCCGCAAATACTCCATATTTAACAATAGTAATTGGTATAAAAATTGGCGAACATATTCATTCTTCTTGACTGCTTATAAATTTCTGCTTTTAGATGCATTCTTTTGCTTTTGTGTTATGTTTGTGCTTCGTTATACAATATAATCTAATATTCAAATAGGTAATGGCCGCTGATTTCTCCCATTTCCTTTCACCTCTTTGGCGTTCTTCAGTGATACTCGGTTTACTTTAAATTATATAATTATTAAGAATTCCTTAAATTGTTGGTACAAATGTTTTACGAGCAATTATTCGTTACTAAAAGTATTATCATTTATTGCCGATTATTTCTTCTGGCAGAGATGAAACCATCTAATACAAAAATAAATTTCTGTATTTTATATGGTGATTTATAGAAAGGGATCTTAATATATATCCACTCTTGCATTTGAAGTTACTCCAGAAATGTTATGCATGCATATACATTTTATTTGAAACAATAGTTAACCAAATAATTACTGTGCAGTTATGAATGATAAATTCCCATAACTTAGATTGCAGTAGAAGTATCAAACATATATAATTTATTTTCAAACTATAACACAAAACTATGCGATGTAGCGATGTCTTCATTTAGTTCTAAAGGCTAGTTGTCGCATTCTTTTCAAATTAATTACTTTTGATATTCATTCCAACGTAGCAATATTTAACACACCAGAAACAGATTAATAAAGCTGCATAAATCCCGTCGAGATTCACGGTCGGGGCTAATATATCTTTTGCAAAATGAGTAAGAGATGTCAAGGATTCGTATATTTCATGTCTTGAAGGGAAGAGAATATTTATTTGATTGCCACGTAAATGGCGTGGTATTTTGCCGACAACGCATTGCGAATCTCTGAGTAATTTAAGGTGCATATTATTTCATGCCTTCCTCCGTGAAAATCGCACATGAAAGCCACTCCGCCTCTCTTGCGACGGTAATCATTCCAAATGAAAATAGGTTTTCTTTAGTGACGAGTACAAAGTCGCTCGCCGATAAAAGAGCAAAGACGGAAGTTAGGAGAGAGAGAGAAGAGAAATGTAATGACAAAAGATTATAGAAGAAATAAAAAAATTGAGGACGATTAGAGCAAGAGCAAAGATCGTCTTATTTAGGATGACATTTAGACAGGATAATCTCCTCTTATGTTTTAGAAGTAGAGGTAAAGGAATACTAGGAGGAAATAAGAGAAAATGGGATGAGGGACGATTACAAAGAAGTAAGGATATGGAAAGGAAGAAAAGTCAAAGGAAAGAAAGGAGAAAAGGAGCGATAAACGAAAGCAAAAAGCGTGGGGATTACTAAGAGACAGAGGGCGGATGTATAAAAACGCAAATACAAACAGACGGAGCAGAGTGAGTGGCAGGGAGATGTGGGCAGAGGTGAAGACGAAACAGCGTCGGCATAAGAAAACGAACTCGATTTCGTGAAGGGAAGGTGAGGAAGGAGTTGAGGGAGTAAACGATGCGGAGATAGTGAGAGAAGTGGAGAGGGTGCTGGAGGGAGAGGACAGAAGAGAGCGAGAGAGAGAGAGGAGGCAAAGGGAGATCGTGGTGACGCAGCAACTGGGTCAGGAATGCGCTCTGGAATGCGGATTCTGCCTCACTCCCCGTCCGTGTATCTGCCCCTCTCCTCAACCCTCGTCAACTCACCTCCTCTCCCACTCCTTTCGCAACTTCCTTTCCCCCTTTCACCCTCCTCCTCGCTCCCCTCCCCCCCTTGCGCTTCCCCTCTCCATCCACTCATTCTTCTCCTCCGCCACTTCCCTCCTCCTCTTCATCCCCTCTCTCCCGCGGGGCTTTCTCCACCCACCTCCTCTCGACGTGCTTCCTCCTCATCCTCCTCCTCCTCTCTGTGCGCCGCCGAACCCTCCTTCGCGATGTTTGAGTCCTTGCCCCGAGGGAAAATGGTTCTACTTTTGATACCTCCCAAATATCTCCTCCTCTCTCTCTTCTCTTTCTCTTTTTCGACCGGCCTCGACGTCCCAAAAAAAAGTCTCCAATTCGGTTCCCGCTTTGGGCATGGCATACCGAGGGAGGTCCTCCTATCGGATTCATTTTTTAATCCTCCGATCGTTTCACAACCCGCGGTGCTCGCTCTCTTCGCGCTACTATTGTTGCAAATCGAAGGGATTTCTCGGACTCGGAAAAAACCAAGCGACATTGCTCTTCCCCCTTTCATCCCCGGATTGTTGTCCTTCATCTCTCGGAAGCGATTTTTTTAACGCCTCTTTGCGCTTCGATCCTCTCGGTTCATTAACTATCGATCGGAGGCAATTTTCGGAGGCTAACCTTCGTCACACTTGGTATGTGATTACGATTTGGCACGTGCAATAAAAAACGACAATGACGCAATTATCGGGGGACTTTCATTTTTGTCTAGTTCGACACCGATCGGCGGGGAATTTGCAAAATTACGGCGCATTTGCTTCCCAAAATATGCGCAAGGTAATGTTCTTTCATTAACGTTCGCTACGCTGCTTGAAAATTTGCTGACGAAGGTTTTCTTGTGGGCGTCGCATAGTTAGGTTTTCATTATTTATTTAAACAATAACGAGCCCGTAACTAAATGAATACATTATTTCTTTTCAATTCATTTGCAGTCGGAGAAAATCTATTTGGGGCATTATGTAAATAAATGCGACCTTTATGCTTTCGTGTGGTGAAGTAGTTTGTGTCCTAACGTTTACCCACGCTAACCATGATAGTCGAAATGCTTCTATTTAGGTGCAGGAACTTAAAAAATGGGAATGAAAATCTCTTCAAGGCCACCTTAGCGAGATGCCTTAAGAGTTGATTGATCTTTATCATGTATCAAATTAGGTTTACATTACCTATCCTTCAAAGTAGCCTTCAAGTGCATTGTTATTTTATCTCTCTTTTAGTTTAGCGAGAAATTTGGCAACCATGGTTAGCCCTGAGTTTTTTTATAAGACGGCCTTCCAAGAATTTGTACACATTCTCCATGATAACATTAGATTACATATTACATAGATTGCATATTTCAAGCATTTTTTAGTAGTTTTTCGAGCATACTTTCCAAATTTTATATAACTGCCACCAAATCTTTCCAATGCAAAGAAAAACTAATCATTTTTATTATTAACGCTAAAAATTCGAGAGCCGTCAGTAAACTTTTGGATTCTTGATTTTTATTAAATTTTCTATATTAATTCTAATGAGAAACAGATCAATACTTTATCGAGTTTCTATTAATTTTACGTATGCAAATTTCTATTCTCTCTATTTGATACTCATTCTTTAAACCGTTTAGAAAAATGAGGACAAATTTTTGTTAGTCTTTCCGCTGAAATCATTTTCATCTTTATCAAGTCCTTCAAAATACCTCAGATGGGTAAGAATCTAGTGAGCGATGCGAGAAGAGAAAAAAACGAATACCTTGACCACGCGCCACGGTGTTAGCTCGTAAAAATATGCGATATATGAGTGGCAAGATAATTAAATCTCCGGAAACATACATATCAGCGAAGATGGTACATTTTATGGTCACACCCTCCACCCGCTTATTATCTACCGATCCACCCTTCAACTTTCTTGCTCGCTCTTAGCCATGTGGCGAGAGAGAGAGAGAGAGAGAAAGACAGAGAGGGAGAGAGAGAGCACAACCCCTTGTGAATCGCGATGACACGGTGATAAAAGAGTTACCGGTAAAGATTACTCGAACCACAAACAACATCTTCCGTGCCCGAGGTGGCCTCTCAAGCACCGACCTTACTTCCAGAAACAATCACGTAACGCACAGTTGGCTGTTGCTCTAACATAATGAATGACTCGTCGTAAAAACCTTCCTTTGCATCATAAAAGGAGGCGGAGGAAGAGAAGCGTGGAGACTTCCTTTCCGCGTTTCGCCTCGTGGATCACCCATGACCTACCCATCGGATGGGTTCCCGCCGTTTGCCCACCACCTACCCCGGACGCCCTCTCTCGACCGTCGTTTGAACTAAGTCTTTTCGAACGTTAGAGGGAGGAATGCATTGGGAGCGAGAGAGAGAGAGAGAGAATGGGAGGAGTCGCGCGTTAGGTCGTCTCCATCCATTACCTCGCCTCGGATGGACGGAGACGACGGACAATGAATAAGTCATAAGCCAGCACGCACTACTCTCCTTCCTATTACGCTTGCTATGTGCCGCGTCTTAGGAGAAGGGAGGGTCGACGACCCCGCATGAACTACTAGCCGCGTTTGTCTCAGCACCAGACGGCGGATGAGGCCTTGAGGAAGCCAGCCTCCCTCTTTCGCTCCTTCCTCCCCATCTCCACCCCTTCCTCCGGCACCACCTCCCCTTGTTCCCTTCCCTCACCACCACACACATCTCGGCACCACCGACCCATCACAACTCCAATTCCTTTTGGGCAACACTTTGCCGAATCGTTTTCAATGTCAGACGGACAAGAAGACTGGACGTTTCGTTTTTTCCCCTCCGAATTGAAAGCGTGTTAAAGCTCGCTTCATCGTGAGAATACAAAATCGAATTTATCTTCTGTGAGCGGACCTCCGCGATGCGTTTAATGCAATCAACGTTTAAAAGAAAATTGAGACTTTTCAGTTTGTGAAGGACACAATTGAAATCCTCTTTGCCATGTTTTTAATCTTCTCCCGATATGAAATGAGAATATGTTTTGTGGTGCTACCCTTTTTGAAATAATTAATTTCAGATCGAGACATTTAATTGAGACTTTTTTTAAACACGGACGCACTTTCTGATAAAAAAGATTAATTAATTAAAATTCAAGATGAGATTGAATTTAATGTGAACAAATACAAAGACATGGTATCAAGGTTATAAAAAAGTTTTTCATCTCGAAGAAAAACGCCTTCTTAAAATATGAGAGCAAGAAGTTCCGAAATGATACGATGGCAATGGTTTTTCTTTAATTTTCAATGCGATTGAATCATACTAACGATTTCGTAATTTATTTACTTATCATTTCCTGAGGTTTACAATGAAGCTAATGACCACTTTAATGTTTCATCAACTTTTTTAGAGCAATGAATTCTGGTTCCTTAAAAACAAACATATTATTATGAAATCTCATTAAAGAAGATGATCGCTGAAAAGGTTACACAGTGAATTTATAATAAAAAAACTTTAATTTCATGGAACGTCAACTGGCAAACAAACCGTAATATTCAATTTCATTTTATTTGATTATTCATCCTTTCATGACTCAATGTATCACAAATTAAAAATAGAAATAAACATTGTGCTGTAGGTGAAATAATCAGGAGTATCATTGAAACTTTGAAGGCGAAACGGTTTCAATAATGAATATGAATATAACGTTATGTTGTTAACCCTGCCAAATTTAACAAAATGAACTACAAGAATAAATGTATACACGTCATTTGTCACCGGAAATGTATTTCATCGGACTGAAAAGATTCGAGTCGACAAAAGCTTTGTCTGGTCGTGTTTGATACTCTCAAAATGCAAAAGGGCATTGCGTGGGCCGTGTTCCGAGGTAACGGGTATCTCTCGAGTTTTGCTATCCTTGAAAACTTCCCAACAACGAATTCACACGGAAGACATGAAAAGGATTTTTGGGCAAATGAAACCCTTACTCTTTCCTTTTTTCCCGTCTTTCATCCTCTCGCTCCTCCCTCTCAGTCCCGTGAGTGAGCGCCCATTTTCCCCACCCACACACGCAAACACCCTTTCCCACCAACAGAATGGTAAAAAAACTGGAAAAAATAAACGCGGTCCTATGTCGGTTCTCATCGCCGGAAGGGTTTTTATCCTCAGGGACGGAATCCCTCCCTCGGCCCTCTCTTACCTCTCCTCCCAACCTCTCTGCCTTGCAACCCTCTCTTCATCAACGCTCTCGGCCTTCTCGAAAACCACGTTCTCCGCACACTTGATCCCTTCGCAGCCGACCTCACGTTCACTCCGCGCACTTCATAAGTGCTTTTCTAGTCCCTTTGTGTTGGCGAAAAATGGTGGACGAGGGAATGGAGTGGTTCGTAATTTCAGATTAAAGGTTTCCAGTGGTTAAGGCCGAGTAAAAACGTACATTTGTACGATTTTTGTCGGTTTGAGATGAGAATTCATAAATCACGGCTGGTGATTTTAACGCCTGAAATCACGCTAAAGCTCGTATAACGACATTCAGCCCTGCTTTCTCACTCTATCTTAAAATTATATTTATTTCCATTTGAATTGAGGATAAAAATCTAAGCGAGATATTTAAAATTTAAGAAACAGAAACATAACCATTAATCGAATGAAAATAATAATAAAAAAATACTATTCGTTTCTATTCAAATTCTACAAATACCTATTTATGGAATAATTATTCTTGTGTAATTTCTGCACTTTCAGATTTGTATTCCAAGTTAAACTTTTTAATTAAGTGCGGGGGTGATATTATTAAACACAAGTTCCCTATCAACAAAAAGTTTCGCAAAAGTAATTAATAATGTGGAAACCTTTTTAGTAGAATTAGGTACATGACCGAAAATGAATTCAACAGTCGAGAATAATAAGTTTATACAATGAAATTAACAAAATATACATAGAGACACATCCACGACTGCATTGGTCAAATTTTGACTATATTGAATAATTTTCAATATATCGCACACCTTTGACATTTTTATAGTGAACGAAAAAATCATTAAACATATGTTGATAGGTAAAACGCCATCATTATAAACAGGTTAGTTAGATTTGAAATGTTTTATATGATCTAATCCTGTTAATTTTTTTACTTTCTATTATAAATTTCTTCTTGGTTACCGTAATACGTGTCTGCATAAAACACGTTATAGATTTTGGTTTTTTCTTCGTAAATAACAGTGGTGAACAAATTCTAACATATGGAAGCACTTCCAACAAGGTTTACTTCCTTCGCCCATTCTCATGCCAGAGACTCGAGAAACGGCGCCACATCCGACTAAAAAATTCTGTTAACTCTAAGGACCATTTATCTTTTCAAATCGCGTACCCTTTTTTTACTTTTTAAATAAGCGAAAAGGGCCGAAGAGAGACGGCTTAAGAATTCAGGGCCCAGGAAGGGTTGTTGGCCGCTCTGAGAGGGAAGGGGGGAGAAGAGAGAGGAAAGAAATGTGGGAAGGAAAAAAAAGATTGGAGGAGGATATAAGTGAGCGGAGGAGAGGAACAAAATTGGGGACCGCCACATATGCGTAAAAACGACTCCACAAATATCTCGCCAACGCTGCTAAGTTTAAAATCGCCAGATTAGCGGAGGATTCGGCCGCATTTTCACTGCCCACGTTCGCATTAATATTTCTGAAAACGTATATACAAATAAAAGCGCACAACCGAAGTAATATTCGGAGAGCGCGAAACGAACTAAATCTTTTTTTTCAGAAGGGTTGATTCTTCGAACCTTTACGATGCACGTGTAGAAATTATCTCAAAGGATTTGGTCCTTAACCCCTTGCTCTCTCCCTCTCACCCAAGTCTTAAAAAAAACACTCCCTCCTTCGGGAATCCCTTCCGGCATCAAAAAGGCCAGACTCCACGTCCACCTGGGGACCCTAACCTGCACCAACGTGGCCAACGACCTCTCCCCTTCCTTCTAACTCCTCCCACTCCTCCGCCCCAACACCCGCCTTACCTCTCATCCATCTCTCCGTCCCACCTCCACGTAAGAGAGTGGCTACGGCAACCCCCACACCAACGCCTCCGCCACCCGCTTGGAAACCACCCATTCCCAGCGTCTTACCTTCAACAACCTCGCCACCTTCCCCCTCCTCTCCTCCCCCTCCACTCACCCTCCCCCCCTACGGGAGGTCACCGCACAACACTCTCTGCCACTCTCCGAAATCTCGGGCCGCAAGGCGGTAGATTAAGATAAGGGGTTGAAAAAAATGTTCTTTGGAAAATTTTAATAAGAAACCTGCAGCGTTGAAAAACGGATTTTTTCGAAACAGGAAGTAAGATTGATTTTTCGCTCCTTTCGGCATTATTAAGAGCCTATGTAGCATCAATGGTTTCATAATTTGCTTTTTTCAACGCCTTTCTTGCGCTCGATTTTCATGCATAATTATCAGGAAAGTCTAAAAAATATTAAAGATATTATGATAATTAAATATATAGTATTATAGAAGACTTACCTGTATTGGAAGAAGAAAAAGTAGGAAAGAAAAAATGTAGTTATTAATTATTTTAAGTTAATGTTTGAATATCTTTATAGCTCCAAGAAATTCCGCAGTTAATGTTCTGTTAAAGATTTCGAATAAAATAAGCTTCGGAGAAGGATATGGAAACTGACCTCCGGCGCATTAACTTTGCGAAAGATGTCTTACAATCCAAAATAAAGATGAAATGTTTCTCGTTCTGAATCATGCACCGCGAAGCAAAAGAGGTACTTCATAAATGTAACGTCAGACTCGTGCTTCTCAGACAAGAGTTGGCAGTCGGTTTTCGTGCGGCATTAGTCGATAACCTTCCCAGCTGGACCTGCTGTTCTACCTTTTTCACGGTCATGACCTTGACATTGAAGAGGAAACGGTTCCGAAACTCAGCCCTTATCCTTGGAGTTTCTTCAAATCCTCTCTCCCACACACTTCTCCCTCCCTCATCCCCTTCCTCGACAATCTAACCACCCACCTACAGCCATCTCGCGCAGACGAGTCTCTTCCACTGTCTGCTACCACTGAAGAAACTCTCTGCCTTAAAAGCCAACTACTCCTAACCCTTGTCCCACCCGAACTCTATCTCTTCCAACTCCTCCACGCCTCCTTCCGTAGAATCCCAAGACGTCACCGGATCAACCACCCTCACACCCACATGAACCCACCACCCTCGAGTAGAGGGTCGGGGAGCAGACGGAGGGCGATGATAAGCTCTCCTTAGTGACATTACCATCAACTCGAGGAGTTGTCTGACCCTATCGAAGGTCGACCATGGTAACACTGAAATGGAGACTTGAAAAAAGTACTTCGCCATTTGGTCTGCTAAGTCGACTAAAAATCGATGACTGCACGCATTGAATTTTTAACACCAAATACTAAGTGGATATGTTCATCGACGATCTCTAAATCATACCTCATTTCTCTATCTTGCGTAATTCATATTACCTCCACAATGACATTGAAATATAAGAAAACTAGCATTATTCACTCAACACTTAATATAGCTGCTGCTGTAAGTTGTCCGGTGTTTTACTTAATTTTCATATGTTAAATAGAATTAACTCCTTGACCGTAAAATTCAAAATTTGACGGCCAAGGAGTTAATTCTATTTAACATCAATTTCGCCGTAGTTTCCATCTTTACTTACTTAATTTTCATATGAAAAGCGACTTAAATGATTATTAACCAAAACGCGAGAGAGCAGAAATTAACAAGCACTAATATAAACCATCATTTTATTCGATTTTTGCACTCAGGTTAATTATACGTGCTTTACTTTTTCCACCAAGTTCAAGGATACAGCATTTCGTTTAAATTACGTAGAAGCTTCACACAAAGACTATTTTATCTTCATTTATATTTACGTGCCAATAAAATTTTTCACCAAACAATATGCTACCCTGGCAGAAAAATAATTGCAATTAGATGCATATCTGTACACACATTTCCATGTGTATTTGTGCATTTGCATCATCAACTGTTTTCATTCTACTGTTAAAAGACGGAATTGCTTTTTCCCTTCCATGTTGATCCTGCAACGGCTCTTACGTCTCTTTCTCATGACACATGAATGTTACTCTCCACTTGTCATTTGGAATATAAAACAAAATTTCCTTTGTCTACGGATAATTGTTTTCACGGCCATATTACCGATACGTTTACGAGTCATGTGGGGAGTGATTACTACAATGATTTCCTCCATATTTGTTTTAATTATTAGCAAATTTCCTCAGAATTTTTTATTGAAAATCCAAGTTCCTGCAACACTCCAAATATAGCGGTCTAAGAATTCCAACTAAGACTTTAACGTAGCTTTTAATATGGGTTCGTTTCCTCCTTATCCTATTCTTCTCTTCATTTGGCCTTTGATTTTGCAGTTCGATTAATATAATAGTTCTAGTTAATCGTCGCTAATTACTTCTAGTTTTACCTCATTCGGTTTAATATTATTATTTCATAAATAATGAGTATAATCTTCTTGGATCCTAGCTAGGATTTTGTAATTACTTTCTTATTCGAGCACAAATATGTTTTTAGACAATATAATAATAATTTATACCAACGAAATCTTATGAAACGCCAAACCACAGTAAAAGAACTTTGATCCCTAATTTTTCCGGGTTTGGTATTTTTCAGGAGTGTGCTACATTTACTCTATAAATGCTGTTTCAGCGCTTTGTCCAAATGCCTTGTTGTAAATCAATGGGCATAATAAGAAAAGCAAATACGTTTCAGATAATTAGGATTCATAATATACCCACAAACGTTCATGATCTTTCAGTCTTATAACTTATATCTTGGAAATTATATTTCTCGAAAGCTTTGGTTTATAGTGACTATTATTTCGTAAATTACGCTTTTGCAAAGAATTTTAACAACTTTTGATTTGAATAAGAAAATATTATCACATTAAATTTGATTTTTACTTTCTCATATACGTAGTATATTGAGCAAGTATTGTTATCGTGAAAAAATCGACTTCTAGATTTTGATGGAAATACACGTTTTAGGTGTCCCTGAGTCCATAAAAGTGATTTTCGCAATGCCGTCTGTCTGTATGTCGGTCTGTTTGCCGTTCTAGGGCTCAAACGCGTATATAAAATCAAATGATATATTGTATTTGTGCAATATATCATCTTCTGCAGATCCCTTTTTCATAAAAATGATATTGCACAAAAATAAAGGGTAGTTCATTCTTGGCGATTTTTAGAAAATTTGATTTGCTCCAAAATGGCTCCAGAGAATTGGATTAAAATCAATCCAATTATAGAGCCTGATGTCAAAAATGATACTGTGTGAGCCATATGTCTCTTGAAATCACTATATGCCGTCCAGTGACATTACAATGCACGCTAAGCTACCTTACCTAAGTCTTATGACGTCACGCCTCCGCCGCGATCCATTCAAACCCTTACTACAGCCTTACGGTAAACTAAATCGAATGATATCTCATATTTATGGATAATATCATTCATGAAAAACATTCTGAAGAGATAAATGATATTGCGCAACAATAAGGGTACTTTATTCTTGAATATTTTGAAACAAAATTCGATTTACTCAAAAATGGCACTAAGGATTTCGATTAAAATCCATCCTAACGTACAACCTGATGTCACAAATAATACTAACTAGCCAAATGTCATAAAAAGTTACTATATATCGTCCAGTGGCATTATTTCTGTACAAGACGCTCAGCGCACGAGTCAGAGGGGAGGGGGAACCCGGGGATTCCGTAATATAAAATTCCGTACTTCACTGTTAACGCCACGCGCTTATTAGTGAGAGGTATTAGAAGTGAGAGGTTTATGGTGTCGGTCACTTTGGTTCTGTTGCTACGCATTATTAACATAATTGGCAGTGAATGGCCAAGCACACAGAGTTGATTTCGGGGCAAACAGTGTAGTGAGATCAAACGTATATGAGAAAGTTTGTGCAATGTATATTGCGCCGTTTATTTTATTTTGCTAGACATTCATAAAACATGCTTAATAAAAGCTTATCGTTTGACTTGTTACATTAATTCAGCTCTTTTTAACCGATTTAAGAAAAACATTCATTGTTAATCGTGCTTAACTAGCATAAAATAACTCTAAAATACAACCAGTACTCGGAGTAAAAGGCTAAAATTTAAATAAAATAACTGAAAGAAGCATATTTATATTTTATTATGGGCTACACCTGAAAAGTTAAGCGGACTTGAGTTTAATGCATGCGAATGTTAAATATTTTTACTAGTCAGACTGAGCTGTTAATATGTGGATTAAAGCACGCATTCGTTTAAGAAAGCGATTGCCTTCGCATCGCGCATTTCCTCTTCATTCGTTCCTTTTAAGTGCCATTTCCAAGATCATCCATTCTTAACCTTCTTGCTAACCAAGCAGACCGATCTCACCCACCCCTCGCATGGCCTCCAACCCACGGGATAATGGCGGAGAAGAGGAAACCTGACCAGCGCCACACCCCATCCCAAACTCCTCCACCACGCACACAATCTCTCCGTCCTCTCTCTCTCTCTCTCTTTTGCCTCTTCCCCTTCCCCTCCCCTCACTCCCATCTCCCTCTTCACCTCCTCGCTTGCTACCTTCGTCCCGGCACCTCCAACCCCTTCCACCCACACTTCATGGCACCCCGCCCCACCCAATCTAACCTTTCCTCCCCACGTTCAGTATCATACGAACGTCCTTGGGTTGCCTAGCTGGTACACGTCTCTTTCGATCATAATGCCTCAGGTTGAATTTACTTCGAGGGAGACTTTATAAGCGTGATTGGCCAACCACGGAGATAGATAAGACCATGTTCTCAACACTAGTAATAGATCTTTGAAGAACGCATCATTCTAGAAATTAGAACCATTTTATGAATATGAAAATGAGCAAAATATAAAATTTGCAGACACCTCGATAGCCTTCGATATTCCTTAACTTGAACCCATCATATTTTACGATGAAACACCATTAAACGTTAACCGAAAAAATGTTAGTTGAATAAAAAATGGAATGCAGTATTTACTGGCAAGAGAGTATCTTATTGTTCGAATCGTGCATTATGATAAGCTGTTTGCCAAATGCGATGAATTATTAGCTAAATATATTTAGATATAGAGTCTAGAGAATTTCTATCGGTATATCATTTGTTTTAAATTAGCAATGCCAATTACTTCTTAAATAAAAATTCGTAATTTTTCCAAGGTATTCAAATTAATGGTTGACATGAAAATGCAAGATTATAAATAACATATATTTGGCTTGCAACGTATCTGAAAACGGCCGGAAAGAACATACTAGAAAACATTTTGAATATGGCTATTTTTTGTGGCAAATATAAGTGTGGTATTTGATCTTCAGGAAGAAATGACTGGCGTCGGAAGCATTTCGGGCGTCCAGAAGAAAAAACACGAAAATTTCCGACGAAACATGTTTTCTTACCTCACGTCATAAAAACGTCAGCTCGCCAAAATTTTCCCGCATGTGCCAACAGATGTTCATTTTCCGATAAGGTAAACGAGGAATAATAATGAAGGTAACTGGGATTTCGTTTCGCCAAAAAATCGTGGAATGATCCTTATACGAACGTGTCGCCGGCCTCCAGTCTCTCGATTTGGCTTTTCCTTCACACTTGAATTTTTTTGCATCGCTGGTCCCCTTAAACTCTCCACAGGTTACCAACCACCTGCTCCCATCCGATTTGGTACCGCGCTAGGAATTCCTTCCTCGAGGTGTTTTTTGAGCTGTTCCTAAAACCCTTTCTGCTTAAAAGGAATTGTTCGCAAATAAATTCCATATAAAGCTTTAACAAAGATTAGAAATATTTACGAGATTATCTTTTGAAAAAAAAAAGAATTTTGACGGGTTGCGGCCTTTTCATTAACTGAACTTTAATAAAATAACTTTTTATATAAACGTCAGGAAGAAAGGCTTAATATTCAAGTAATACAAAGTTTTCTTACTTTCAGAAAAATGCCTAGATTAGAATATAAATCACTCTACTCCATGAGGCGGAATTATTAAAAACTTTTTTCAACACTGCGATACGCCATATTTTATCTTTCAAGCAGTAAAATGATGAAATTAGGCAATAAACATATTTTGTGGACTTAATTGAGAGAGACGATGCACCCAGAATGTTTGCGTAGAAAAGTTTTTTCAACACCACATATGAGCAAGCAAAGGTGTTAATAATAATATTTAAAGGGATAATAAAAAATATACCCATCCAAAATCAGTTTAGAGGTCCACATTTTCAGGATCTCAACCCATTTGTGTTATTTATACCAGAATATAAAAATTCCAAGAAGATAAATCAAATTTTCCTCTTTCGTAACGATCTCCCGTTCTAGTCCGAAGCAAATAAATGCGGCGTCAAAATCACCAGCGATATATTGCGTAACATTCTAAAGGTATATAAAAGATAAATATAGTGCGGCATTATTTATTGGAACGATTTGTTGTAGCCTGTTACTATAGACTGGCTCCGGTAGAAAAACCGAGCATGACGAGTAAGTGTTGATTCTCATAAAACCTCTCCCGAGGAATCTCATCCACCATCTTCGTGATCTTCGGCGACCGAATTTCAAAAAGATTTTAGTCACGATCGGTTTTTTTACGACCCGTTTCTCCTTTTTTTCTCCCTCTCCCTCCTCTCGGCCACATCACCCCTCCCCGCCTGCGCATCCCGCAGAAAAAAAGAACCCCCGATTCCCTCCTTCTTCCCTTCGTGCCATTCCGCCCTCGGGGGCCTTGGCCATCTGCCCCCGCCGCCTCGGACGCGGCCTTCGCATCCAGCCACGCCCCAGCCGCCGAGTGGAAGCGCCGATGTTTGGCGGTTCACACGACCGGGCTATCCCTCCCTCTTTCCATTTCCTTGCCTTCTCTCCGTGCAATCTCCGACCACACGCTTGCCCTTCCCCTTTCCTTTCGTTCCCCCTTTCGTCCCTCTCCCTTCCTCTTCTCGATCTTCCTCCTCCCCTCCATCCTCCCTCACATTCCCCCTTTCTCTCCCTCCCTCCCACTTCTTTTCCGCTTTCCCCCTTCTATCCATTTCCGTCCCCATTTAGATTCCCCCTCTCCTCTTCTCCCTCACCTTCATCTCTCGTTCTCTGCCTCCTCCTCTCTCCCTCCGCACAACAACCAACCGCGCACACACCTTCCCTCTATCTCCTTTCCTCTTCTGCTCTCCTCCCTCCATCCTTTCTTCGCCGCGGGCGCACCGCCATCAATTCCTCCAACTCTTCCCCAGGTCCTACCCCTCTTCCCATCTCACCATCCACCTTTGCAACCCTTCTCCTCTGCAGTGCACAAAAAATCCACCGCCTGCCCCGTGGCTTCGCTAAAAAAATCATCGCGTTTGCTTCGCCAGACCGCCAGTGGGCTAATTGTAACCTTTTACTTAACCCACTTCTCAGAACAACCGTGGGTATTAATCACGGCATCACTCGAATGAATTTGCCAAATGTTTGTTCGATGAAAGAACCCGCCGGAGAAATTGTGTCACAACAAATGTCTCCTTTTAAGTGAAGTGTGTTTAACTGAATCTTAGGCACAATTATAGCCCTCGCATCGAAGGATGATAATTACAAAGTCATTACCATTGCTTTTAGCAATAAATATCCCTTCTTTGCAAGTGTATACGAGTTCAAAATTATTAAGTGTTTATATCACACAAAATTCTTCAATATTCACGTATAATACATATTATATTAATTACTTTTAGTAATATATAAAGAGGATTATGCTTATTACTTTTCCGTTTCTTGGCAGCAAAATTATAGTTTTGTGAAAAATGATATAATCGAGTAAAATAAATAACAAAAATGTAAATTCTGTAACAATCACAAAATTAATATATGTATTGTGGAATCGTGAATAGGGAATTACAAAGTGAAACCCTTGGGAACGAAAATCCGTAAGTAAACGTGTAAAGGCAAGCTCAACATGACTGACTCAACCAGGCTGTTAACCACGCAGCTGCAAATAATTCACATAATAATAATATGGCATAATGAGAGGTGAGGAGCATCGAGCGAATAAAAAAATACACATATCAGCCTTTATTAAAGGGGTGGTTTGTAACCAACTGCCTTGAAACCATGTACCGTCTCCCTCGCTAAAACCCTTTCCAGTACCATCGCAATCTTCCTTTGCGCCGCCCCCTCCGTCCGCCCGCCCCACCCGTCTCATCCACCCGTCCCATCTCGTCCCCCTTGAGAGAATTCCCAGAGGGGTCCATTGCCTCCAAGTTCTCCCATTTTCCCCGCCCCCGTTCCGAACCCAGGTAGAGGAAAAAAGGAGAAAAAATTACACGAGATATAAATAGAATGCTCTCTCTCTCCTGCTTCTCTCTCGGATGGCAGGGGATAGCAAAGAGGAGAGAAAAAGAGTAGGGAGAGAGGGTAGACGGGATAAGGGAGAGAGAAGCTTCTTCGAACGAAGGTTGCAGAACCGGAAGGTCTTAGTAGTGACAGATCTATCGTCGATGTCACCGCCGGTGATGCGTAATCAAGATGGTTAGATAAAATAACATTTAGATTTACTTTGCCTAACGAAATCTATCAATGGAGAGTCATTATCTCGTTCCGAATCACTTAATGTACGTATTATTTTTATTTGGATTAATAATGCTGGCCATCGTTTTCAAATAAATCGCGTTTTTCTATGACAGGTCTCGCTAACTGATGAAACTATAACTACATTTGTTTGTAAGGTTGAATGAAAATTTTGATCCCTGCTCGTATGGATGAATGGTCAATTTATATATATATTTTTATATTTTCCGTGCTAATGTTTTTTTATCAAATATTGTCATTTGAATCCATATAAAATTTCAGAAATATATTTTTCAGAAAACTCCAAATTAATTATAATGATTTAATCTCTAATATAATTTCATTATATCTATCGTAACACAATCTTCTGCCCCATTATGTTACGTAATTGGATATCAGTCACTCAAGAGAAATAGTGTATATTCTCAAAAGATCAATATTGCTCTCCGAACAAAGGACGATTTTACAATTGTTATATTCAAGACATTTACATATATATATATATATATATATATATATATATATATATATATATATATATATATATGCGTCTTGGTAACAATCGATGAAATACGAAGATATTTGGAGAATTCTATTCCTCCGATACCAGCCACGATAACTATTATTTGGATTAATAAAGTTAAAGAGTTAAAAAATAAAAGACTTTATAATAGGAATAGCATAGAAAGCTGCATGAAAATTAGACCCAATTTCAAACTTATTGGGTAAAATGATGGAAAGTATTTGCACCGGCCGTGATAGACATGCACGATCACTTCACGTGTGGAATACACTTACCCATCCCGGCATGTTGCTACAGCGTGGAAGCAACACATCATCCCACTTATTGCAAACATGTGCCAACTCCGAGGTTTTCTATGGCGTAATGCAGAAACTTCGCAAGCTGATACGGTTGCACCGCCGTTAATGAGTAACTTGAATAATTATTTATTTGCTTACATAATATTTCGTCCTTCCTATTTATTATGTGCAGCGATTTTTGGCGCTAAATTCATTGGGTCGTTTTTTTATATATCCGCTCTTTTTTTAGCCTAACTGAAAATGTATAATCGCGAAATTGAGCTGTATAACTTTCACAAAGTTGGAAAAACAGCATAATTTTAAAATAAACGTTATACATTTAATGGTGGACGAGGATCAAAATTAAGTTATTAGATCGCAGTAAATCTTTCAACTCAGCTACGAATTTAATTTTTACCTCGATAAATAATTAAGAGGTGCTACATTTGAAACAAAATATTAATGTCATGAAAAAATGATTAAATAAATGATTATTCCGCTAAGTTGTTGTTCTCCTTGAAAATTCTCGATCCCAGAGCCTCGGATCTAGTGCCAACATCATCAGCAGTCACGTGACATGCCTCATACATCGAACGTTAGCAAATCACACCTGAGAAGAGAAGACGAGTAAACTTACGGGAATTGAAGATCAGTTATACGCATGATCGACTTATCCTCAAGGTTGATTTAACGGTCTTCCAACGATATCCTATGGCAAATCCTCGTTTTATACGGCGCATTTAATTTTGCTTTTCCGAAAAATACTGGAAGGCCCTCAATATAATAAAACGAACCAAATCTAAACGCTATACTGGTATATTAGCCGATAGGACAATAAGAACTACGGGGATATTATGTACAAGAAAGAAGAAAGTGATCCGGAAAAAATAATTACCTACTGAAACCTCCATCAGCGGGAATATCTTAGTAAAAAGACATGGTCATTTACTTAAAAATCTGAATTGTAAATTTCAGAGTTATACGTAATCATATTCTAATGATGTAAGATAGATAGCATTTTGGAAGATAAATTCATTTTTATTTAGAGATTTATTTGCATTTGCTGTCGTTATTACAAACGAAGAATTTTTATAAAAATTTACTTGTATATTTTCCCTTTTTGAGAGTGATTAAATTTTGTAATGCAAAACCGGAAAATTGAACGTTGAGTAAGTTTAACAGCATTTTTATGGTTACAAATCTGCTTTAGAGCATAAAAATGATTGAAATTCATTACTTTGTTACTTCTAAAGATTGAAATATATCTCAATAAGAATTTATTTTTAAAACTTCTTAATAAAAACCGTTTTCTGTAATACGTAATGGATGTTGCGTGAGATGAACATCTAAACCTCCAGTCATAATAAAATAAAAGGAAAAAACTGCCATTGGTTTCTTTTTAAAAGTATTTCGCTGAGTGCGGAGATTTATGTCCCATGAAATCACTTAAAGGCGAGGACAAGAGAACGGCAAATGAGACAAATAAATATATAAAGGAATCTGCCATAAATTACGATTAATTTGGACTATGACTTTAGTCATTGGCTCCTTTATTATTCTTATTAACGGTTAAATTTAACTTTATTTGATTCTTCATTTTGCACTCAACATTATTCACCACTTTTTACCATTAATATCTGAACTTATTTTTAATTTGATATTAGAGATTGTGTGTTATGTGAGAAACTTTACATAATCGACTTTTATAGATAATGCTGAAGTATAGCATTGAGAGAAAAACACCACCGATTTTAAAAGATCAAGCGTATTGCGTAAGACTAACTTAATGAATTAAAATTTCCGCTCTTGCAAGGTTGCTTAGTTCCTACCTTTGGCGTTCAATATACGTGAATTTTATTTAGCTATAAAAATTATGGTGTAAAGGGAAATTTTTCTTAGAGAAGGGAATAAAAGGAAAAATCTTTACCTATATAGGAGATGGGTTATTTTTTTAATTGTCAGGACAGGGGTAGAGATGAAAGAAGGAAATAAGGGTCAAGAGGAGGGATGAGCCGCGAGGGTGGACGCAAAGAGAGGTCTCCAAGGGAGAAATATGTCGGTTCCCAGCGGCGGCGGAGTGTATCCAAGGCTAGTGAGGTCTCAGCTCATGGTGACGTAGGAGTCACGACCGACGATATTGAGAATGACTGCCTGATTCTGGCATTGGTTTAATCGTATGCGGTTGACATTTAAAAGCAGGCATCTACGA
Source organism: Tanypteryx hageni (assembly GCA_028673005.1). Classification (NCBI taxonomy): domain Eukaryota; kingdom Metazoa; phylum Arthropoda; class Insecta; order Odonata; family Petaluridae; genus Tanypteryx; species Tanypteryx hageni. The sequence goes on along the minus strand of CM054113.1, from coordinate 150,235,525 downwards.
AGTGATAGGAAAAACTTCCACCGCAGGATACCACACACGGAGAGCGTTGTAAAGGAAAAAAAAGCGAAATCAAAAGAAAGATTTTTATTTATCCTGCCGCCCTTTTATTACTCAAAGAGAGGCAATACGGGATTCAAGTTGCAATGCCCGGTCAGGACAATGTTCAGAACTCTTTCTCATCGCTATTAAAATATTCACCGGTATCTCTAAATAGAAAGAAAAAATAAACATGCATGAGACATCCACGATATAATTGACGTAGGTCATAAGTGAAATTTAATTGCTATTTGACCGATCGGTTTTTGTCATAATAGGTTTTTTGTGCAAAATGCGTGTATACACATGATTTCCGACTCGACGAACGTATTCCACAAAAAATAACAGTCGAATAAATAAATTTACATTTAATTAGTCGAAAAAGAGACACGATGGCTTATTTAGCGATTCTATCGAGGGATGGAATCAGATATAACTTCCACTTGTCGCGCCCCATCGCTCCGCCTCTCCATATCCTTCTCGCTCCTCCACTTATTTAACCCTTATTTGCCTCTCGGATGGCAGCAATTGGTAGCCCAAATTTTCATTAACATCGTAATTCATTTCCTTAAATGTCATCTTGTCACATGTTACGCTTTCCAGCTCTTCAACCAGTTCGTTGTTGTGAGGTAATCTTTGAAATTAAATGAAGAAACTCTTATAACTGCGAATATCGTTAAGTTTAGAGGAAGAATGAAAAAATGTAATTATAGTTACGATATACCTTAATTATGATTGCTTTTTTACAAATTTCTAGTATTAAACCTTTAAATAAATATAGTGGAAACGATAAACACGAACTCGCAAACAAGATGCAACTAATCCAATTACTTATATATCTAACCGAAAGAGAATAACATCGTAGTAACTCGTACACAGCATTTTGTCTGCTATAAAAGGTACTGCAGATGATTTTATGTGGTAGATTCGGTACTCTTCATTTTTTAATTTAAATAATTAAATGAATAAATAATCTTCCAAGATGTGTAAATGCCTAAATCTTCATCAAATATATGACTTTCCAGCTTCCTAAATTATTCTTATGCACTTATTAAATACCTATATTTCCTGCATTTTCTAGAACCAATCCTGTCAAAACATTCCACTCGTTTATAATTTGTATCAAGTTGTATTTTATGGGAAGTATAAATTTACAGGGTGTTTCGGTATTTTGAATTTACACGGCATAGAATCATTAATCATTTCAATTAAGGTTCACAAAATTAATCAAGAAATCGTGCATATGTTATTCATTCTGGCAAAAAAAATACGCTTGTTTAAAAAAATGTAATTTAAAACCGATAAATCCTGGAAAAGATAACGACTACACTAACTAATTGTTGAAAAATAGCGATATAATATTTTCTGAAGAACAAATGTATCATGACTGTCACATTGAAATGCCCTTGCAAAATTAAAAGGGCTGGAAATTACGCAGTGCTTCTGCTCAAGTGAAACAAGAACGCGACGAACTTTGATATACCTCAATATCAAGAATATATTATCTCCGATTCGTGAACCAGAGCAATGCCTGAGATATTGGGACAAAAGCCAACTGCGGATGAGAAGCGGAGGCATATCTGCCGCGTATACTTTAAGCGGGCACATATCAAGACCAAATTGCACGCCGAGATGGCTTTTACGACGAAATCTGTCTGTACGAATGTTTGACAACCGTATGCTCGAGTATTTTTCCCCCTTGTACTCTTCGTTTGTAAGCCTCTCTGCTGGAGCAAAAAATGGCAAGGCATGACGAATCACGCTTCCTTATCTCGCCTTCATCTATTCCATTTCAACCTCACTCTTTCTCGCCCTATCGCATCCTGACTACTCGCCGTCTCCTCCCCCTTTACCATCACTCCTCTCCTCTTACTTTCCCTCCTCTTCCGTATTTTTCTTTGCCTCCTCTCTTTAACTATCACTACTTTCTCTCTTCCTTCCCCATTCTCTAGATTAGATTCCCATTAAATGGAAGAAGAGACTGTCTAGTCTCAATCTCGCCCGAATAAATACGTTTATCTATCTCTTTCTCGCCTCTCTTTCATTTTCTACCTCATACTATTCTCTCCCTTTATCTTTTTTCCCTTACCTTCTTCGTGAGCTCTTTTGTTCTGTCGTTGTCTTCATTATTCATCCCACTTTCTCTTCCACTTCCCATCTCTATTTTTCTAATCGACTACCCTTTCCTTCCATTCTGTTAATGTTTCTCTCCTTATCGTCTTTCCTTTGCACTCTCTTTCGTTCACAATCCTTCCCTCCCCCTATCTCTCTCTCCATCCTCCGCCGTTTGCCTGATGGTGCTGGTGAAGGCCGACCGCCAAATCGGAGTCGAGACGCCAGAAGAAGCCCTCGGAGGTCAGCGGCGAAAATAGTTCATGAGAGGAGGAATGGCTTTGGCCTTTTGGGGATGAGCGGCGACAACGGGGCGGTTGCCACTGCAGAAAGAGAATAGAGAGAGCAAGGGAGGTGGCCGAAGGGAATGCTGGGGTGGGGATGGAAGGAAAGGATGGAGGGAAACGGAGGGAGGGTGTTTGAGCTGAAGAGAGGAGGGAAATAGATGGAGAGAGCGGGGGAGGGAGAGATTGGGAAGGAGATGAAAGAAAGGGCGGCAGGGTTGGAGTGGGAAGGATCGCCCGCCGCCAGCTAACCGCTTTGCATCCTCATTTGGCTCTCTTCTAACATAGCTAAGTGAGCTCCTGAACTTGTGAAATTCTCAACGAGGCACTGATCAATCATAACCCGTGAGAAAGGAAAAGAGAGGTTCAGGAAATTATCGGCCCATTTTCCCTCGTTTTTCTTTCATATACCATACCGTGAACTTTTCGGATTAGGAATGGCTTCTTAAGACCGACGGTATAACTGGAAATACACGACACGGAATTTTCGGACCAACATACTTTTTTATCGATCAGGTATTATTCCGAACACAAACATTTTAATTCGGTAGCAGTTTGCAATACCCCTTGTTACATCAAAAGTTGAGTCCTTTTTTGCTTCATTATAAAAAAGTTAAATTTTCTAAATTCGAATTCGAATTCTATTGAAACGTCTCTTATGCCGGTAAATGTAAATGTTTGATCTCAAGTAAATTTATAGAGGGGATTACTATCGTAGGGAATTGTTTTTCATTACAAAAATTATTTATAGTTCGGTCATAGTTATCAAAATATACGCAAATCTACCTTCAGCATGAATTAAATCGTATTTTTTGCTCATTGCCGTATACCTCGATCACATATACAGCAGAGGAAATAATGCAGTAAATCCAAAGGCTCTACATAAAGGGTAAAAAAATCTTAATTTTTTTCGGCAATAACTCATGAGAGAACGTCGCGCACAATGATTCGGCAACTTGGTGCGCTCGAATGATTTAAAGTGGCGGCCATTTCAGATAGCCGAGAATTGAAATCACCGCGCATGATTCTTTTTACAGATTAATGATCCCGTAATGATATTCGCGCGCTTCGCAGCTAAAGAGGGACCATTGGTGAGCACCGTCTAACCTCTTTTACGACACGCACGTTCTTTCTCCATCTCTCTCTCTCTCTCTTTCGCTTTCATCTCGCTCGGAAAGACGTTGAGAGGTGAAAAGAGAACACCCCCTGGCATTCCACATTCCCGTAGAGATACCAGCGACATAAAATGCCTAGAGTGGATTACATTGAAGTGGCTTAGGGGAAAACTCGCCGTCTCCGTGCTCCGTCTAGGTGACGCTCTACAATTGACCCACGCGAGAGAGATCCGAGATCGTTAATATGCGACGTATCGTCCGTGTTGTAAATCGCCTCCATCGCCACCTTCCCCTTCGGCGGCAATTTTATCCTCTCATTCGAGTCGCTCCGCGTAGAGGTGGAATTTTCGTGCGCGCACCGATGCGAAATGACCACTTCGATTGAGTAAATAAAAGGGTGGTAAATTCCTCGCGACGGTGGCGTATTTATAAATCATCGATCGACGAGATGTCCAAGTAGCCTCTTGTCATACGAACGCATCGGGTATTAACACTCGTTGAATTTTCTTTCCGGACGCGTGTATCCGGGGAGGTGTTCTTATGCAAATATGGCGAAGAGCATCGTCTGGATAAGGTCGGATCGTGTCGGTTACCACTCCCGCCTAACAAATTGAACAGTTACTGAGTAAAAATAAAAGAATTAATTTAAATGAGAAGAAAAATCTTAGAATCCCATAAATATGTTCCGCGTGAGGCGGGATTGAGTTCTGTTACAAGCTTGAATGATGCTCGATAGTGTTATTTTTAACTGCATTCCGCGAGTTATTTTGAGCTATCTAGGAGAAAAAAAAACGATTCCATTACTTTGCGACATAAATAAAGGCAGACGAACGATGGTAGGATTCCTACATTTTAAATGTCTTGAGGAATAAAACGTATTTCGAAATAATATCGAAATTTCGAAGCTGCGCTTGCAATTTTTTTACAGGTGCTTTTCCAAAGAAACAGATACCGCAATGAAAACATGGATCAAGACATCGGACACTCATAAACCTACGTGTTCTCTTCCCTTTCTATTCGCCTATTAACCCCCCTCTCTTTATCTCCTTTGCTTGCGCATCCACGCACAGCCTCCCTCTATACCGCTCATTCCACCATCAGCCTCTCTCCTCCTTGCTCGCTGTCCCAACTTCCTATCTCCTCCTCTATGCATCGCAAATACTCTTCCTTTCTAACACCCATCGTCGGAGAGCAAGTCCTCCCCACTCTCTTTCTCGCACGCATTCTCTCTCTCCCTTGACATCTTCCGAGTGGTTCTCCCTCTCATACCCGGACCTGTCAGGAGTGGGTTGGTGATACGCGATGTAATCTGCCGCGACACCCTGCCTCATATCCCCGCGGAACGCCTCCAATTAAGGACGAGGGCGAGTGTACATCCGCCGTATTGCGATCGCGTCTCTGATCCACCACTCTTACCTCCTCCTCTTTATCCCCTCCTCGCCCCTCTCCACCAACCCCTCTGCTTCTCTCCCTCTCTCTTCTCAGATCCCTTCATCTTCCTGCCCTTTCCTCTCTGTTCGGCCGCACCTGAAGAGCCATTCCGCCGCTTTTTAGAGAGAGAGAGAGAGAGATGGAAGGAAAGAAAAATGAGAATCGCGCGTTGCACGCGCTTTACATCCCTTATAAATATGTCCTTCCTCGGATGTAACCCCCTCTTTACTTGACACCTCATTTGAAAACATTCTCCAACTACCTAAGGACAACCCCCCCACGGAGACCACTTTCACGGCTTCTAAAGTCTCATCCGGCGCCTCTCTTGGTTGGCGAGTAGAAGGAGAGTTGAGGTTTAAGGGATACGCGTCTGTGTGTGACTGTGAGTGTATGCACGGAGATGGGGAAGCGCTTTACATGTCCTTGGGAAAATCATGCCAAGCGGTTTCTTCTTTTAACTAGGAATGAGGCGAGAAGAGTAAAGATTGCACGAGTGGAAGAAGTTAGGAAGAGAAGATGAGGATAGAAGTCGAGGAGAATAGATAGGGAGAATGAGAAAATGAAAAGAGGCATGAAAATGGTAGACCAGAAGGAGCATATAGTAGATGTTGAATTAAGAAGAGAAAAAGAAGCAAACGAAGAAGAAGCTGGAATGATAGAGATAGAGGCGAGAGAGGAAGGAAAGTGTGTATACTTAGAGACAGAAAAGGAGAGAATGGGAGATGAGGAACAGAGAAGGGAAAGAAAGAGGAGATTGAGATAATAGAGTGTGTGTGAGAGAGAGAGAGAGAGGAAAAATGATAGGCCGGGATTTAGGTTTGCTTGCAGAGACCATGGGTAAATTATTTATTGCACAACATTCAGTACAGAGCAAGATAAAAAAGGCATACATTTTCGAGTCATTAAAAGGAGGTGAAAGTAAACATCGACGATATTACGACCGAAACTCCCTTACGTCTGCACGATTCTTAATCGACGAGGCCACTAAATGGAAATATTTAATTAATCGCAGAATGGAAAATTTAAATAACGCAAACTAAATTATTTATAGCAATAAAATTTAATTTATTATTAGAGTAAAAACCTACAAAAATTACTCATTAACATAATAAATTTGTACAATGGACGAAAAATTAAAAAAAAACGATCATTACTGAGCTAATGGCTACAGAGTCCTTGAGTGCTTTCTGAATAATAACTCAAACGAAAACCTATATGGGCACAACATTTCATCCATGAACAATAACGTGAATACTTTTACTAGTTTTGTGCTGATACCTCGATCGCCGGCAGCGTAAGCACGCGTGATTCCGCTAAAAGAGAGAAGCTGGTGGAAGGATTATGGACAGATGGCTAATTGCGTTTATTTGGGCGATGTTTAGGTTAGTATGCCACTCCTCCACATCACGGGGAGAGAGAGAGGAAGAGAGGGAGAGAGAGAGGAAGAGAGGGAGAGAGAGGAAGAGAGGGAGAGAGAGAGAGGAAGAGAGGGAGAGAGAGAGAGGAAGAGAGGGAGAAACCCGACGGTGAAGTGGTCATGGCGGTGTAAGAGGCCAAGAATCAAGGCAATGCAAGTTCTAACTGCATGCACTCCCTTCCTGCTCTCATCCAGCTGCCTTTCCTCCCCCCCCTCCCCGTCCTCCAGTTCCCTCCCACCCCACCCCTCGCGGGCGCCGTTTGCAATTAGTCGCGATTTACGGCGCCAACTGCATCCAACTCCCTCGCGACGAAGCCCAAATTCCACGCTTTTATTTCCAGTAGACAAGAAGAAGAGAGAAATGGAAAAGAACAGAGAGAGGGAGGTGTCTTTTCCTTAATTATTACTTTCTTCTATGCACGCTACCTCACACATTCAGCTTTTCTCTACCTCCCTTACGTTATTTGCCTTTCTTTATCTCTCTCACCCTCCTGCCTCATTCCTCTCTCCAGCCTCTTATCTCCTATCCTCTCAATCCCCCATTCCCCTCATTCTATCTCTGTTTCCTATCTTTCAATCCTATCCTTTGCTTCTGAATCCTTTGAAAAATTCATTTCGCTCTCTCTCTATTCATCTCTGCCCTCCTCCTTTTCCTCATTCGCACCCTCCCTCACAAAACTCTCCTTCCCTCTCTCTCTCATTTTCTCTCTCTCTCCCCCTCAGCCTCATTCCCTTGCATCACTCTTACCCTCCTTTAACCATCCCCCATTCCACCTTGAATATTTATATACGCCCTATCTCTCTCTCTCTCTTTATAACATCCTTCCTCTCCCGTCCTGTCTCTCTCTGATTACTTCTCTCGTTCTTTTTATCCTGTTTCGCTTTTACTTTTTCTTCTTTCTACCTTCCTCTCTCTCCCTCTCCTAAATGTCCTTTTTTGTTATTGCCGCCCTCTCACGTCTCGCCTCTCTAATCCTAACCGCCGCGGAAGTTGCCAGCAAATTCTTTTCATGGTTATGTAAAACGGAAGAGAGGCCTATAACGAGAAAGAAATCCCAATTCTATCATATGAATGCACGCTACGTTTTCCATTTATGTAGCAACATGGTAACTTAGCCTTCCAAATGCAATAAAGGACGGCAAAACCTGTAATATATTTAACTCAAAGAAATTATTATCCTAAATATTGTTAGTTGATGCGAAGTCAAGGTTTCGCTCGAATTCCGAATGGGAATCATTTTACCTTTCTATTTCAACCTTTACAAGTTAGTGTTACTACCTTCACGATATAATTATTAGATCTACAAAGCGTAAATTTAAGCGGTTTTAACTGCCACCTGGTCGAGGAGAAAATGAGCTTTCGAATTTTCTCCGATTCTTGGAAATCCAAGCGTGCTTTCTTTAAAATTTATCGAGAGAAAATAAAATTGCGAAAAAAGGATTCTACCGCAAATAAACAACCGCTAATAAATGTGTGGCCACGGTATCATTTCTTTAGAGTAAATCCATCCTTCGCTTGTTTACCACCCTACCCGCATAATTTATCGCTCGATACAACGAAAAGGCTAAATTTTGTTTCAGCGTAATCTTTTTTTCATTTATTCTTGCCCATCAGGTATCCCCGTCCAATTTTCCAAATGTTGGGGAAGAATCGTAACGATAATCATTTGCAATGAATTATTCCCGCGAGCTCAACAGTCGCAACGTAGTCACGTTTTTTCGCTATACGCCATCAAGAACAAAAGATTCGACAGTGAGAGTATAAAAAATGGGGATAAATATAAAAATTCCGCTTTTAAGAAATATATCTATATATAGAAGACCCATATTTTTTATTATCTTAACATGGAGGTGTTTTAGTTAGCTAAACGAGTTATTAATTTGAAAAATAAAACCGTTCTTGTATTTTGAACCATAAGCCCAGAGAGTAAATTTCACGGGAAAGTCAAGTAATACAGATGAAAACGAGGGTGCATCTGTTTGATGAAAAACAGAGGGATCGTCCTCTTTTAAAACCACACCCTGCTTCCACTCTTCTCACGTCTAATACGATTCAGGAAGACAGACGCACTTCATCCACGTTCCGTAAGAGCAGCTGCGCATCCGATCTCGTCAACGTCTAAACGCGTAGAGGAGGGAAAGGGGTAATCGGTTCATATGCAGTCAAAGAGACGGGAACCGAAAGAGCAGGAGAAAGTGAAGAAAGAAGACAGAAAAGAGGAAAGAGAAAGTAGAGAATGGGATGCCAGTGGCGACAAAGAAGAATAGTTGAAGAAAATGGGTCTCGACAATATGCGAAGAAAATAAAAAATCCAATAGATATATATGTTTTCTTCCCATGCCCTCTCGTTATTTGTGAAAAGAAAATCCTTGAATGTCCTCTGAATTAGATTCGCAATATATTTGAAGAATAGCAATAGTTTGAGGCAACAATGACAGGCATCGAGTAGATCACATGCGGTTATCAAAAAATTCGTCGGCATTAATTTCTAATGCAACTTTATTGAACTAAGCTAAAATGCAGAACACGAGTGTGCCTACGTGTTTAATTTAATAGATTTATCGGCTATAGAAAGCACATATTTTGTTTTAAAACCATATGTTATGATAAGGTACTGTATATATTTTTATTTCTTTATCATTACATCATAAAAATTGAATGTGTAATGGAATAATAACAGCGAGTCTTAGCTTCCAATGGTAGGCTAATAACACGTGATATAAAAAAGAACGGAGATGAACCGAAACATGAGTAAATATTAAATAGAAAAACCTATCCTAGCATCATGAGGCTATAAGAATAGGACACCTGGAACAAAAAAATTAAAAGAAACTCTTAATAAGTTTTCGCTAATCGAATTGTGATTTATAATATTTGTTTTCATTGCTTTTTGCAAAAATGAATGTAATAGCGCATGCATAGGAAATTTCGATTCATAATTTACAATCTTCTGAAGGCCCACCTAAAATCTGCATTTTTTGCTTTCTATCAGTTAAAAACCACGCAGGACAGCTAAGAGAAACAGGTGACAAGGCGAAGTAGTATTTTTTTATTCACTCAAATTTTTTTGCAGCCTTTGGTTTAAGAAACTTTATTTCAGAACAACTGTTTCTCTTAATATGCTTTAGTGGCCGTCATGTGTCTAAACAGTGACATCATCATCAAGATTAATGCGTATCTTCAGAGGGTGATAATAAATTCGACTTTATAATGAATTATAATGGAAAATTTAAATTTTTTATAAGCACTACTTTTCATTCTTTTCATCATATTTAACATTCTGTGCTTATTCTGGATTAACCAGTACATAATGGATTTTAAAATATAATTTTTCTATAGTCTATTTAAGCAGACATATTGACGATTAAATCATATTTTGAATTAAGGCACATGATTACCTGAAAACTACTGCACTTAAATCACAAACAAGCCAGTCGAATTATAAGAATCCTTAATCTTTTTATATTGATGGCTATTTAAGGATTATACTTTTACGGTAAGGATTTTTAAACGGAAGCGATAAAAATTTTCATATACAGAGACGGATTTAACAGAAGAAAATAATACTAGAGAATAATGATAACCTATTACTCCCTAACTCTGAAAGTTCGTGCCAAGTACCGCCCCTGAATTTAACCTCGCATATTGGCACACTTTTTATCGATATTTATGGCTCATTTTTAATTTGCTAGTTATTTCTTTTCGACTGAGAAATTTACAGGGCGTTTCAACGCAAGGAGACACAAAAGTAAAGAGGAAAGAAAAAATCGAGAGATCTGAAATAATTATACTTCTACGTAATAACGCATTAACAAATCTTCCTCGAAGATCCTTCGATTTAGAGAAATAATCCTTTCCAAGAGAAAATTTTTATTTAGAATAATAATCCTCTAAAAAGTATTATCTGAAATAATACTTGCAGATTGAAAAATGAAATGAAACTGAGGTAAGAGCAATACACAGGCGCCAGATTAAGAAAATGTTGCAAAATAGGAAACGCAACTCATAGGATTACATTTATGGGCGAATGGGAGGAGTTGAATGAATACGTGAAACAATATTTGAGACTCGTGTGACTGGAACGAATGGCAGAATTAATAGAGCGAGATAAAGAAAGATCCGATTAAAGAAAGGCGTGCCACTGGGGAAGAAGTGTCAGAGGACATGCAAGGGAGGAAAACGTTAGATTTAGTACCTCTCTCGACGGTTAGGCGTAAACGTACGTTTATTCACCTCAAGTGGTCAATAATTTTATTGCTTATAAATGAAAAGTAATACAAGTTGGAGCGTAACTATGGTAAAATATATTGCGTATTCGGTGGCAGAAAAATTATGTTATAGGATACCTGGAGGGAATGATAAGTTTAGGAATAAATGGAAAGTAACTCGCCTTTGATGCAAAAGTAGACAGGTCGGGGAGCGCCTAAGCGACATTAATCAGAGTCGCAGTTTTGGTTTGGAAGGAAAGCGGATGAAACGAAGGAGATGATTTGAGGAATTCGAACCTTACATCGAAAGAAGAAGAGGAAAGACTCGAAACGCAAAGGATTTCGGGAATGAGAAATATTCTATTTAATCTTTTCTTTGAGGATTTAAAAAAAAAAAGATAAAACCTATGGAATTTGCTTTACGGAAATATCAATACAGAAGGAAGAGGGAGGGAAAATTCTCAGTGCAATTTATATTTGCCATTGGACATCGATCATGTGATAAGGTCTAATATTGTTACATCTATTATAAAATTTTAATCTACATACCGTTTCATTTTTTCATTCGGCCTACTTATAAATTAAAGCCGTTAGTTAATATGCAGCTTGATTGAGAATAGGAAAGAGTCGTCATATGAATTTCGTAAGAGAAATTGAATAAAATCGTATTTTTTCGTGGGAGTATTTTATTTATTCTAATTCTAAGAGATTACAAGTTTAATTCAATTGCAGTTTTATAAAAATAAGCGTAAGAACTTCATGATTACTTCGTATGCTTTTAGTAGCAATTCACATGATGAAATGACAATTTATGATGCTGTCGATTCACTTAATATTGTTTGTAATGATGAAAATATTTTCAGAGGTACTTGTAAGACATTTAAATGAAGGTAATTTAGGAAAGCTGTCCTTCGCCTAGCAATCTGACAAATTCATCCCGCGCAAAAAGTACTTGATTATATTGCGAATCCAACGTGATATATTGTGATTTTTGTTTTCAATACAACAAATTTTTATCCTAAACTTTCTATTACCTTCTTCATACGAAGTATAGAGAAAGTATTGTTTTCGTAAAAAATCGAATTTGAGATTTTAACGGAAATACAACTTTTAAGGTCTCCTGACTCAAAACTAATAATTTGATCAGCAAAAAGCATTATATTTAAAATTTGTCTTAGTAATGCAAAGTTTTTTATGGTTTTTGTTGAAATTGGTCACCCAAAAGTGGAGGTTTATTGCTGTCATTTTGACTAATATCTCCTTTAGTGCTTCATTAATGCAGGTATTTGCTATTATTTAAGTTTTAGACAATTTTTTCTATAAGTTTTGTTTGAAACATTTTTTCATCGGTTCAGAAATATTTGGATCATCCGTCTGAATTTGTTCTGCACATTGAATGGGGCTAGGTGATAGTTTCGTTTCCGTTGCCATGATAACATTTTCGGATTGTTAATAGCGAGAACAACGCTACCAACGGTAATCTATATTTTTTATCCGTAGGAACAATTAAAAATTTCGTTTACTTTTTTTCAATGTAAAAATTATACGAAGTATTTTTCATAGCGAAAATTATTCAGTGTTTAAAAATTATTCACTAGTGTAATTACTGATTGCCACTCTTGAGGAAGCTATAGTCGAAAGCACCACCTTGTAAATACTATTGCAATCATATTCGCTAATATGTACGGAGAAAATAATGTACTGGGCACAACAGATTTTTTGCTTAGAGAGTGAAATTACAAGGATTCAAAGAGGTTGGATTATTATTTAGCCAGTCCTTTACAATAGAGAAATACTATTATTTATGAAGGTGATATGCTTCAGGAATTCATCTTTTATTTGGCAAATGCATTATGACGGGAATCTATGATTCGTAAAGGTTCAATGGACTTCGATATTCAATATTTGTACAAATATATTCTTCACGGTGGTAGGCGTAACCTTGTGGAACTGTTCCATGATGATCAATTAAATTGAAAAACTTTGTATTTTTCACAGCTTTTAATAATTCACTACGACCAGGGTGTCGATGTAATACATCATCTTCAGGTAGATGATGTATTTCATCAAAACTCGGGTTGTAGTTAATTACTAAAAGCTGTGGAAAATTTAGTTTTTCATTTTAATTATTCAAACATATTCTAGTATAGCGGTCGCCAAAGTTAATTTCTTCGAAAGCCACTCTTTATCATTAATTGCAAGTTTTTACTCTCAATTAAAATAATTTTAGTCGCTGAGTTTTAGAAAAGTGATTAGCTTAGTATAAGACATCTTGGATACAGGTTATTTTCAGATATTAAAATTTTAAAAATATTTTTGTTTTCAAATTATAAAGATATATATTTAGCATATTTTGTATGTTTTAAGCGTAAAATGTAAAGTACATATGCCTGTCATAAGGTGGCGCGCATGGCTTGGGTTGCCGACCTTTTATTGGAGACCGAGATAGAACAAAAATTAAAAATGACGTATATTAATGGTTTGGAGAGAATAACTAAGAGGGAACATTGTAATGAGAAGGGGTAACGAGAAGGAAATGAGTGAAAGAAGAGAGGGAAAGAAAGGGACAAAAAAGAAAGAAAGGAAGGGGTAAAAGGATCGCCTAAAGGGAGATAGCTCCAAAGAAGGGAAGAAGAGGCTGTTGGGACGGAACGCAAGTGTGGAGAGAGAGAGAGAGAGGGAGAGGGAGAAAAAAGAAAGAGTGATTCGAGAGCGAGAGGGGGATGGATAAACCAGCTACTTATTGGGACGGGAAGGGAGAGGGTGGTTTGGAAGGAGGGACTCTCAACTTATTCGGAGGTCCATGAAAGGGCAGCTAGACTAAACGGCCGTGAACCGGTGACAACAGAATACAGTGCACATTCTTAGGAATGAGGCAGGAGAGGGACTCTCCCTAGAAGCAAAATGGAGAGAAAGAAAGGAGGGAGATGGGTCAGGCGAGTCGGAATCATCAGATTGAGAAGAAGAGAGAGTGAGTGTATGAGGTGAGGGGAAGGGAATGGATACCTCCAAGTTCGGACCACTTTTTGTATATTCCACTCAACGTCTGCGCAATACAAAAGGGCAGGAAAAATTGGGTGAAGCTTTCTATCCCTATCATTAATAAACGGGATTAAAACGCGTACGGATAAGGAGGGCATTATCCTTTAAATTAACACAAATATTTCAATTATTTCTAATTAAGCATTTAAGGAATTTGCCGCTTAGTTTAATGATGACGGTTGAATGAGATAAGGACGTTTCGGTTCTTTAGGGAGGTTTTTAACGCTCCTGTAGGCAAAAGTTATGAATGAATCTTTTCGGAGGTTATTGAGTAGGTGAAGGAGATGGAGGACGTTATAATATATATTAATTTTAATATATTCAAACTAGTGTCGAATCTGTACTTTTACTGAGGAATAAAAAAATCATACATTTATATATATATATATATATATATATATATATATATATATATATATATATATATATATATATGCCCCATTACATAATTTTATTGGAGCTACAAACATATTATTAGAGGACTTACAGTTCTTAAATCTCGGATGCTAATAACATTTCTAATGGAATGCGGAAGTTTTAATGCTTGCCAATAATAAATGTTGCGCTAATATTCTTAGGAATACACAAAATGCAAGAAAATGTAACATCAACACATATTTACCTTAGACCCAGCTTTATGTTCAGATGAAATACAAGTCTTATTGGGTTAGGAATCTAAATATGTAGCTGGAATTTGTCATAATTTTCTAATGTAGGCCAAATTATGATTATGCATATCTGCACTAGATTTCGGCGAAAATCGTGAGCATTGTACTGCTTCAGAGTTTATTTAATCGATTCAAAATTTCTTATCTTAGGTTTTAATAAATAGAGACGTTTATTTACATATTTATTTATAAATCAAAAGCCCTTTATATTTGTTCTAAGGTCCTATATGTTATGCGAGTAAATTGATAATTTCAAAAAATAATGGCAATGAAATAAATGACACAACTCCTACAATAATTAAAAATAAGTGTTGCATAATTTTTATACAAATAATCATTTTGCAATGGTGGCTAAAGCCGAGCTGTTAAATGGAAATCTTTGCAAATCATTTGGTTCTTAAATCGATTGCGCCAATGATTCTCAAAAACACGCATAAGGTAAAAATAACGAAAAACGATCAAAGAATCAACGTGCTGCATCGTTAATGTAAACTTTAATAGTGTTTGGTGCAAATAATTTGTAAAAATATAAAAGTTAGGGACAGATTGAGAATGGAAACGGGTCAATCGGGCAGGGAGAGGGATATGAAAGCGACTAGGAAATTTGGTTGGGATGAATGTAAACTGGGGTTGACTTTAGATATAGGTCGTATGCAGAATCCTATATATTATTCCCCAAGTGTCTGTCCGTCTGTCTGTCCCTCAAGAAATTTGTGGTAGAATGATGCGGTAAACGATCTTTTGTTTATAGCAGCTAGGAGATCCCAGAAAAACTATTTTCATTTTCATCAGCCATCTCTAAACAAAATGGCGGCAGTTAAAAATACTTTAAAATGTATATTTCGGAAACGGTTTGTCGGAGAAAAAAAAACTTTTTCACAAAAATGTCTAACAACAGTTTTGAAAAATTACTTTCAGATTATCGAGAGTAAATGCGAGGCGCGTAGCGCGTAGATGTAGGACTCCTAGTAATTTTATAAATTTCTGTGGGCTATGAAAAGGGCGTTATGTGGGGCAGCCGGGTTTTGATTAAAAATAAAGCGGGAGAGAGGGAGGGGATGAATTTTGCCGAATTGAGGACTGGAAAGGGTTATTGTGTTAAATGAGAAAAGGAGTGAGAAAAGTAGGGAGATGCAATAGAACAGCAATTGAAAGCCGATGGCTGGGTGGAAAGGGAATTGGAGGGATCGGCAATTGAAGGAGGGGTTGCTCGAGGCAGTAGAGTGATATGTCAGCACGTTCAAGGTCGTGCATCTTGCGTGGAAGACTTGAGACCGCAGCCGTGGCAGAGCAATCGACAGCCTTGGATAGGTCTCTTCTTCTTCTTCTCTTCCTCGTGAAGGACTTCTGCCTTAATGAGCATCGCGTCTACTGCTATCTTCATTTGAAACGGCGATTATGAAATTTTAACGGCCGTAAAAAAAGAAGAAAGAAGCGGTTTCCTCGTCTGCAAGGGTTCATAAGCTATTCGGCCTCAAGTCAAGCGGATTAGAATGGAGATTTATGAACGAATTCCATGCATAATTTTCCTACATTTACTACCAAGTTTGAAAAACATAAATTTGCGCTAGTTTTTATCGCATATCCGAATGCCGAGTTCATAATTGGCGATTATATTTCTCAATAAGTAGTGCAGAAGAAAAATCTAATATATCGAATCCTTAAAATTATTCATCCGTGGATGACCGTAATTTTCTTAATATAATTTGAAATTATATCTTCTAGTGTTAGATCTGGGAAACAATTTTTATGGTCGCCCCTCATCATGACTCGTTCAATATGCAAATGCTCTTAAGTTTTCAAAGTATAGCATTGAATGATTAAAGGTCTTCGTTATTTGCCAAACGAGATATAAAATGAAAATAAGAAGCCGTAATTCAAATTCGTACGACATTAGTCGGAAATGATAAACGGATCAATACGCAAAACAAACGTAAGACGCGGTCGGATTCTTGGCTGGGGAAATTCACATAACAGTTTTTCTCCTGATCAATGTTTAGAGCAAGACATCATTCTCCGTCAAGAGAATTTTAGAAATCTTAGAAAAACACATTTTCGAATCGCTGGAGGTTGGCAAAACATTTCAGGCGTATCAAATTTATGAGCGATTTACGGCTCCACTGCGAATGCAAAACGCTAAGGAGGAGTAGTGGTAAAAATGTGAGATTTTGCTTCTAGCGTAAAACATATGTCGCAAATAAAAATGGACTAATCATAACATTATATCGAAAGGAATATTTGCTAGTATGACCGTAACATTTTCGAATAAACGTATGCGTAAAACACAACTAATATCGATGCACTCAGGGCGCGCGAGTGAGAGAAGTTGAGCGCGCATTAAGGGACGGTGAGGGTGCGATTAGGGCTGAGAGAGGCGTCGTTATAATAACTAGCATGCATTTGGTGTCCGTCTCCGTGGGCGAAGTGGTCATCGGAAAAGGAGCGAGAATGAACTTCCGTGGGTTTAAAAGACGATGATTGAGCCAAGGACATGTCTAAAAATCAAGAGGGCGGACGCCTCGGAGGCGAATTGCATCACCGCTTCACGCCCTCGCAAAACTCTACATTTCCGAAACACAACGTCATCGAAGATAAGAGCATTGGTAGAAAAAAAGTTTCATTCCTTCTAAGAGAGGAACATCTAAATGCTTTTTCCATTTATGGACCTGCACTTGCGAAATTCACCAGATGCTTTTAAACCGAAACCAATAAAACAGTTTGATTCTATTTTTTCCGAGGGCGAGATATTTTTTGGCATTCTACGACTTCAACTGCACGAACGCAGCGGTTGAAATTAATTGTTTGGTTCTAAACGCGGCTCGAAATCGCGCATTGTTCCTTTAAACTCGCCGGGAGATGAAGTTACGAGCGAAAGACCGGGAATTAACGAGCGAAGTTATCGGAAGGGAATGGAAAGAGGATAGCGGGAGGAGAGAGGCCGAAGAGAGGAGAGAGTGAACATACGGATACAGAGGAGAGTAAGGAAGAATAAGCTAAGATTACAGCCTTTTATTGGGACAGACCGAGATTATCGAGTGATTTGTTATTTTGCATTTTTTAAAAACTTTTCCACATGTCTAGTCGGGCAAAGACGTGGAGGAGGTTGGAGGGCATGGTTTGAAGGAGTGGGAGAGTGGAGGAGGAAGCGGGAAGAATGGTAGGGTTGGGAATGGAGTAGAGAGAGAAGTTGGGGAAGAGGGAATGGGGTTGAGGACAACTGTTGTGGGAAGAGGGAGAGCTAGCGGTAGGAGCGGCAGAAAGAGGGGCTTGGGAGAGAAACACGTGCTGTGAATAGGACGAGTTAGAGAGGAAGTGCGGAAGTTGAGTGTATTTTGTGCTGCCCTATTATGACTTGAAAAACTGACCGCCAGAGAGGATAAAAATCGTAATCGCGAGATAAAATTCGCCTCAAAGACTTAATAATGGTGACAAAGTTTGCAACCGTATACAGAGCCAACCGTTTAACACAAACGACAGGTTTACCTTCCTATACACCATTCAAAATCACTATTCTATTTCTTTCAATCTATTTTCCAGTATCGTTTCTTAAGTGACTGTTTTATGAGTGCCGTCTCTTCAAAAATTGCTTCAACCGTTTCCTCTCTGTATCATTTTGATTAGCTTTCCACTTAATCTTTAAAAAAGTTTTTAAAAGCCTTATTCTGCGAAACTAGAAAAAGGAAAGAAGGCAAAGAAGCTTTGGAAAAAAAAAAAGCATAAAAACGGTCTTATATGAAGGTCAACCAGTTTTTTTATGCCGATTTTGGATATTACAGGATGTAAATCAGGATTTAATACCATATTATGCGTAGATAAAAATCAGTAAAATGCTTTAAAAAAATTCAACCATAAAAATAACAAGTTCGTCTGTTTCCGAAATCTCTTCTCGTCTCAATAAAAACAACTGTGAAACCAAAGACGCAAAAGTTGGCAGCCGCTACACTTCAGACGCAGACTTGCGCGTAAACCTGTCATAGCGGAGCATAACGGCAATATCTTCAATCATGAAATTAGTTTTCAACACAGACCAACAAGATTGCAAAAAAAAACTGAAAATAACGCGAAAAAAGATCTTTTGAGAGGGAGCGACAAATCCAAGCATGGGCATTTGTATGACCATCTCTAGAATACTAACGCCACCAAGACGAGTGGATAAAGACTATCGATTAAGGTGCGCGTTTAAACGCGACTCAAGGTAATAGTAAGACAGAGGTATTCCAAAACAAATCACGATCGCAGAAATGCACAAGGAATGGATTTCTAAGGATACCGAGCTGAGCCGTCTTCGGGGAAAAATAAACGAGAGAAAAATAAAGAGAATAAACCGGCATGAATGCGGTAATGGGTAAATGCAGTTAAAATGAGACCCGATTATGTCTCATATAATAGTTGATTAACTCTTTGTAGTCGAGCGCAGCGGTATAAGCCGGTGATATACGACCAATGACTGCCAAGCGCCATACTGAAATACGTAACCGATGACTAAGGGATATTAATTCTTCATCTGTTTGTTAAGCCTATCGTCTGACTGCCGCTCTTAAGTCTTTTTATCATGTGCACTGGATATTTTCAAATGTGTGGTCATGTAGGCGCATTCATGAGAACTTAGATTATAACCTTTGTAAATATCCTTAAAAATAGGCGCATACAAGGAAGATAGGCGAGTCATTAAAAAAATAGTTGGGTCAGGCGGAAAGCCATTTCGAATAGTTATAGAGACAGCCACATGAGAAATAAGACCTTCTCTCTCCAACAGCATTTAAGACCCATGCCGAATAAATTACTATAAAAGTATGGATTGATATGTTGGCTAATATGAAACTGGAAGGATTAACGTAAAGCAAATGCGGACAAGAATGCGCTGGTGTAGAAATTGTTAATCTCTCAAGGGTAGCGGCAGGAAAACTGGCACGATTAAAACTCCGTTATTAGTTAAGTTTGGTAAAAAGAGGTATTTTCTCAAATACAGCAGAAACCACATAAAAATGTAAAAGTACGTTGTTTAAAGAATTCATACTGAGCAACACATTGATCTATTTATAAAAATGTGACGAACTTTCGAGATATTGGCTTAGCATAGAATAAAAAAATCTTATGGTTGGAGAATATTAATTGAAAACTATTCTTCGAAGAGGAAAAATGAAACAGCTTCAAAATAAAGTGATGAAATTTCCAGGCCAGATTTCCAGAGGGAAGCTAGCGTTGATAGATAGTATCCAAGGAAGGATGCTGGGGGAAAATTCGGAAGGAAGGAAGAGAATAGGAATTCACGGGAGCTCGAAGGAAGAGGATATTTACGAGGTTTTTAATAGTTAATTATAGACGTAATGAAAGTCGAAAAAATAAATGATGATCAGGGAACATTTTACAGAGCCAAGTAAAAAATTCGTCTTTGAATTGAGAACTAATTATCGCGAATTTTGTTTCAATCTAAATGCTATCAAAATATTCTTCTTACAATGAAAATTATATGAGGATATTATTCAGTATGGATACAGCTTTCTGATGTAACAGCTAAATCCTAGTAGGTAAACTCTTTACTATGTATTTATTCAGTAATCGTTACCACCAATGTAACGGATGAGTGTTGAAATCTTTTAAATGCCATAAATTAAGAAAGTGGGCGTGACTATTAGAGGCATATTACGTTTACTTACCGTATTTGCATATTAGAATGTTGTGCTTCACCAACTAATGGAAATTTCAGATTCATTTGCGCTTTCTTCTTTTAACATCCTCTCTCTCTTTATTGGCTTCCTCAACTCCCTTTAAACCCTCTTCTACCTCCAGTCTCTTGCTTATTTTCGTACCTAAAAATAATAGTGATAATTTACAAGTTACTAAGGAGCTTGGAAAACAAATTGTAACACATTAATTCATTATTATAATCACGAAAATTCTGGCCGTATAATATGAAGCCGTCATGAAAAAGAGCATTCTTCCATGAGGTATACACAAAAAGTTTTTACATTGGATGCTTCTGACTTAAAGTACATACATATCATTTATTTAAATCGAATCTTACACAGCCGAAAAGGTTAAGAATTTACATTTCATTCAGCTAATGATTTCTATTTAGTTATGTCAATATGTATACCGTATTTACTAGAATCTAAGATGACGTTTATTCAGTTTTGAGGATTGCAAAAGTGCGGAGTCGTTTAAAAAATTCAATTTTACAAATTTTATCAACGCTTTTTAGGTTGCTTTCCCAAGGTTGCATAGCCTTATGAAATGGCCCTGTCTGTGTGTGTGTGTCCCCTACTAACAACTTTTGAACCAATCGACCGATTTTCATGAAACTTGGTATGAGACCCGTGCTACCTCCGGGATATATTTCATTTGGCGAAAATTTAAGTCCCGGGTTCGATTCCATGAACGTTTTTCCCTATTTGTTTTACATAGGAAATCTCAAATCCAACGTGCAGAGATGTTTTCTTTAATACATTAAAATATCTTAAATTGTGATATTAGAGCAAGGTTTGTACTGCTCTAAGTGAAAAAGAATGTAAATTCTAATTCTTATCACCGAATTTTGATAACTGATCGTATTTTCTTGAATTTATACTAAAAATGGCGTTTTTGCGTTTTAAATCGCATTTTACCGGATTGTTGTCATGGAGACAATTATTACAATCAGCCTGCATTAGTCCTGGTTTGGACTTCCTGTATGTTATAATTCCCGTAATAGTTTCAATTGTCGAAACTTCATAGATGCAACAATTTATAAATTTAATTACTATGAATATATTGGATAGAGACAAATGTTGGAAGCTTTTTGCAACACATTAACTGGGCTGCTCTCTAATTTCCTGTGGCTGACCGAAATTACAGTTTTTTCTTGGACGAAACAATTTTAAGTTTATAAAAAATAAATAAAAATTACCAGGGCTGCCCAAAACTAGGCACCCGTTCGCCATTGGCGACTAAAACTTCCATAGCGGCAACTTAATTTTTCTGTTATCATACCAATGCAACGGAGTTACTAAGTAGGCGACATTTTTACGTAGTATGTATGATGTATATCTGAGGTATACAGATTTATATAACCCTCATTCCAAACCGAATCGCACTGAAATCTACCCTGGCGCCTATAATGTAGAAATGGCTCCAAGATTTGGATCATCTTTGTCCGGGCCTGATAATTACTATTATGTTTTTTCTATAAAACAAAGTTTGTGAACATTTTTCTTTGGAATAGGTAATCCTTTAGCGAGGGAAGAAGATTTTTGGCTACAACCGAGAGTAGAGGGAATACATAATTTTCTTCTTTCCAGGTAAATCCACTCAAAAGATAAATGGGAATAGATTCACTAGTATAGAAAATAGCATAATCTTTATGGCAAGACTAAATACTAACTAATTTAAAGATTCATTTGAATGCATAAATTAATCATGAAAATACGAGTCTGCACCGAGCGATTAAAGGAACTTAATCGTCAGAATCGCATCATACCCCGTTTTTTAATTGACCTCTAGCGACCAGTTTTGTCTGAGGCCTCGAATTGCCACGGGAAGTCCCATAATTGGGAGAGAAGCGTTTATTTGCAACCACAACTCTTACACTCGACCGGATGCGATTGTCATTCCATTCGAAGAGCGTATCATCGGTCTTTCATTTTTTTGAAAATTTTTGTGGACATCGCGGCAGCAGCAGAAGCAGAAGCGGGTAAAAAATAAACAAGTTCCTCTTATTCAGGTGTCCGAATCGGCGAACAAAGAACGAGGGGGAGAAATAGAGACGGGAAGAAAGGGACAGAGAATAAGGAGGGGGTAGAGAGAAGTAGGAGAGAGGTAAGAGAGATGCAGAGGAAAAAGAGGGAGTTAAAAGAGAAATTAATAGAGGAAAATAGGAAGGAGAAAATGCTTAGGAGAGGAAGAATAGAAGGAGAGCGGCAGGTAAGGTGAACCAATGATGGAGAGAGAGAGAGAGAGAGAGAGAGAGGGAGAGAGAGAGAGGGAGAGAGAGAGAGGGAGAGAGAGAGAGAGAGAGAGAGAGAGAGAGAGGGAGAGAGAGAGATAAAAGGAGAAATCAGAGCAGAGAGATCGGAGGTGAAAGAGTAAAAAGGAGATATCCATCCGAAAATATATTTTTGACGGATACAAACACGTAGCGACATTAGTCATCATCATCGGAGGCGCCACCGTAGAACTCTTCGCGGGATGAGACAGCGCGACAGATAAGACGGCTGACAAATTGGCTCGCATTCCAAGTTTATTTCGACGGAGAGAGAAGTTGATTCGAGATGAGATTGCAATAAATAAAACAGAGTCCAAAAAATTCGACTCGAGGCTCGGAATGAAAATGACAACCGAAACGTTCCGAGTTGGAAAAAAGAGCGGATGGAGGTATTAAGGTACTGAAGGAGGGGAAGGGAAGGGGGAGGAGGAGAGGTGAAGGGGAGGAAGAGGAGAGGTGAAGGGGAGGAGAGATAAAGGGAAGGAGAGATAAAGGGGAGGTGGAAGAGAAGGGAAGGGGAGGGGGAGGAGAAGGGAAGGGGAGGAGGATAGGCGAATGAGAGGAGAGGTGAAGGGGAGGAGGAGAGGTGAAGAGGAGGAGGGGAGGTGCAGAGGAGAGGAGATGGAGGTAGGTGAGGCATTTGAAGCACAAGAAGGTGAAACAAAAAACGAAATTTTTGAAGAATGCATATCAAAATGATATATGTCCAAATTGTGACGTTAAAGAGAGGGCTATGATATGAGAAGACAATGTGAAGATTTAAAATAAAACTATTTCGCTGTTTAAATCCTCTTTTACTGAAATTCACTTCGAATTACATTTTTATGCCTCTTAACGCTTATGTCCTTCAAATCGCCAAATTTTCCAGCTCAACTCTCGCCTCTCAGTCTCTTTCCTTGCTCTTTTACTTCGGCCACCTTCTTAACCCTGGATTACAAACCATTCGCCTGACAGACGACGGTCAATATAAATATTCTCCCCCTTCTCCATATTTTTGGGTTCTGGGTTTGGCTTTTTTGTAGCCTCATTTCAGCTTGTGTTCTTTTAGTGTGACTGTTTACACAAGGGATTAATTGCTTTGATTTTGTGCTACGCAACTGAGGTCGCCTCACAGACGAATGGTTAGCCTTAACGTTACTTGGTGATGCTAAAATTAAGTCGTACTCTTAAGTCGATGATCACTAATGTTCTGCAAATAGAGCTGCCTCAGGTGAGCCAGAATAAGGGTGAACCGAGAAAACGTTCGATATGTGCATTTTGTCCTTCTAAGAAGAGGAGAATTATAAGATTTCACTGTAGAGAAAATAGTCTTTGGATATCTGTGATAAAATTAATACAGTATTGAATGTTTAAATGTACCAGAGAGTATTAAAGTATAATTAAGTACTTATAAAATTTAAGTGTATCTCTTTTTTCTTTTACTAAAGAATATTAGTATGAGGCTGTCTGTTAGACGAATGGTTAGTAAACCCGGTTGTCAAAGGAAGGTTAGTAATCTAGGGTCAAGGAAGATTTTTACTACCCGAGACTTGCCTCTCATCAATGGGATTTCAAATATATAATTTTATTTTGAGTCCAATATTAAAATATATAAAAACGTTTTCCAAATACCCGTTCATAAAACTAAACTCGAGTTTGAAATCAATAAAGAAGGAAGAAGAGACAGTCCAAAATATAACCGAAACAAGAATAAGATAGAAAGAAGCGCATGGAAATTAGCCAGCGAAAGAAAGCGAGGTATGATCTAACCTAAATCTCTACTTCAGAAGAAGACGAGACTGAATGAAAAAACAGAGGAGGAAATTGGATAATATGAAACTGCGAAGAAACAGGAGATAAATGGGCTGGAAAAAGGGAGACAAGGAGAGATTACGGCGAAGTTAAGGAAGAGATTGATAGGAGAGGAGATAATGAACAGATTAGAAGACAAGAGTAGGGAATGAAAAAGTTAAAAGAAAGGAGGAAAAGGAGAGAATGATGGCATTGATGGGGAGGAAGATAAGGAAGATAATATAGAAAGAGAGAAATGAAGGAGAGAATGAAAAAATAGGAAAGTAGGAGAAAAAGATGAAAGAAAGAGAAAAAGAGGGAAGTACGAGAGATAGAGGACTGGTTGGCAGGCTCTGACAGGTAAAATCGGACATGGGAAGACGCTTCGGAGGCTATCTCTGCACGTGGAATCACAATGCGGCCTCTCGTCTTTTGTTTTGGGAGAGATCGAGAGGAGGAGGGAGAGGAGAGGAGATAGGGAGTGGGCGAGGGGAGAGATGGAAGAGACTGCGGCGGGCGACAAGCCGTCTCAGACGCCAATGAGGCCACCGCTCTCCCTCTTCCTCCCTGCCCCCGCTCCATCCCCTACTCCCTTTTACGTAACAGCAGAGGAACACCCCTTTTAGTTCCATGCCAGGCCATGAGGAGGCGCGGAAGGAGGGAGGGGAAGGGCCAACCAACCGTCCGTCCGAGGAGGATATCGCCAGAGGGAGTCTCGCTCGCCGTATTTGGTCGCGAATCGTCGAAGAAGCACCTGCGACCCCCACCCTCCTCTCTCTCCCTCTTCCCCTCCTCCCCCTACCTCCCATCTCCTCCTTTCCCCCGTCTCCCCCACTCCAAACATCCCTTCTATTTCCTCCGCCTGCCCCATGACAAAATCCACCGACGAGTCCTTTTTGAGGTTGCCTGTTGCAGAGGGGTATGAGGATAAAAGGAAAAGCTTTGGAGACGTTTGCGATCTTAATGGCGCTGCGGACGATCTCGTCGGTGAAGTCGCTTGCATCTAGAAAGTCCTCTCAATGAACGACATGAGACCGACTCGCGCACTAAATCCTTTAAGACGCTGAAATGTCGAACGCGACGGGTTCTTCTCATTCAAGGAACGAAAATCTGAGGGAGAAAAAGAGCTGAAGTGAACTCGCTACCCTTCGTTATTTCTTTCTTTCCCCTCATCTTTCTTTCTATGTAGTTACCCAGTTACACGTTACTCAAAATAACACTCGTGGCCTCTCCTCTTTCCTCTCCTCCCCAAATTCTTCCTTGTCTTTAAATATCTGGTGGAGTTACATTTTACCACCTGATGATGCTAGTATATTAGCAAATCCGGTCTTAATGGAATATTTTGTGTGGAACGTAACGAAGTTTATTTTTATGTCATTGTGAATAACCAGTTCCACAAGGTGGAGCCTAAAGTTTTGATGATATAAGTTGATTGAAAATTTTATTTCACCAAAGTGAGAGGAATAAAGGAAAGAAATTAAAATCTATCGTTAGTCAAAGGTATATAGTCCCTTTGTGTACCGATGGATTATATGAGTCTATTACTTTCGTAAGAGAAAACTGAAATATTTAGCTCAATCATGATCATGATTTTTATAAAAAATATTTAATTCGCAAATTTGAACTCCAGCCACGTACATACTATCAAAATTTATACGTTTGCCAATTACGCACCGATGAGCAGAATAATTATAATTAAACAATATTAGCAATAAATAATAGTTTCAAATCCATCACGAAATAAAAATCCTCTAAAGCAGGAGTTCTCAATCTTTTCAATGTGGCGAGCACCAAGTTATACTATAGAATGTTGTGCCATGGAATATCAAGCGAGCACCGCTACACTTTTGAAAAAAGGAATGATCATAAATAAAACTGAACCATCGTCATAGTCATTAATAATATTATTAATTGCGTTTAGAAAGAAATAAAGCGAAAAAATAAAATTACAGTTAATGGGAAGCGATATTTTTGGCATTCCAGAAGAGCACAGTCAGGCTGATGAAGTGCACGCCAGTGCTCGCGAGCACCAGCTTGGAAATTCCTGCTCTAAAGTAAAGCTAGTTTTACATTAATTCGAACTCGAAGCCGATTGACTCGAATGCGATTGTCGTACGAGTTATCGGCTGAAGCTCGAATTCCAGTAAGTGTTTACATTACTCGAAGAACAACCCACGTGATTCGAGCCGAGGTCTCAGTTGTAGATGAGTCAGCCGCGAAGTAAGCACTCTTGGGAGTTAAAATGGATTTATTTGTTCATGGAGGTATTCTCACTGTTAGTGAAATGTTACGATCTGATCTAATAAAGCTTAAAAAGAGAAGAAAACGTAAATGTTGGGTCCGTGAGTGGATAAGGAGGCGCTATCAGTTGGGCGCATCCTCTTCAATTTGCGAAGAATGACGAATTGAAGATACCACCGGTTATAGAAATTTCTTACGTATGGACAATGATTAGTTTGAATATCTTTTAGAAAAAGTTAGAGATACAATTCAAAGGAGTTCTGTCCGCGAGAAAGTCTTCCAGCGCGCGTAAAACTTGAAATCGTCTTGCGCTTTCTTGCGACAGGTGACAGCATTGGAAGCTTGCAGTATATATAACTTACAATGTTTGTCTCCCTGCTCCTCTGATGGATATGCGGTTGCAGGAAATTATGCATAATAGCAAACTATGCCACTTTTGGCTTGTAAATGCTCTCCGTCGATGTACCAGATCTCTTCAATGAATCCACTTTTTTAGCTCTTGGTAGTATGCCGACCGAATATTTTTAATTTTATTAGCGACGTCCTTGGTCGTCACCAATTCCGGTTTCTTCATTTGGCTTAATATATCTTTGTAGGCATTTTCACGCACATCCTTGTTTTTAGATGATACGATTTTAGGATTCCACAAACACTCGTGAGAAGCGTAAAGCTCCGCGAACATCACGTTTTCTGCTTCCGAGAAGCGAGCTATTGTATGCGCGTGCGCAAGACGTCACTTCTCGAACGATGCTTTCGAGCTACTAAACAACGCGTTGGTAAGTTACTGGAACCATCGAAATGGATTCGAGCACGAATTCGAAGTACTCGGATTCGAGGAATTCGCTGTTTACACTACTTCGTGCTCGCATTTAAGTGGACTTCGAATGCGAGCTCGAATTAATGTAAACCTAGCTTAAGACTGGGAGTTGCTGGAACATTTTTTTATTAATTACCTGACAAACTTGATCCATTTTTTCAGCGTAAATAAATTGATATGTTGAGCGCATCATTTCACAAAAGTAATTGAACTGGATAAAAGTAATTCCGAGACGAGTTCCGTAAGCAAAAACATGCTTCTTCAATGTTTGAGAGATTTAATGTAATCAGAGCGGAAGAATCGGACGTAAAGTGAAAAAAAGACATTCCTAGACACTTAAACACTGCTGATGCTTATAACAGAAAGTTAATACGGGGAATGAGGAAATGAGTAAGCAATAAAAATTACAAAGAAAAGACACAACAAAGCACTTGAAAATGGAAAAAATAAATAAAACGAACGAGAAACCAAAACGGAGATGGAAGGGATTTTGATAGGAAGAGATGCGAATATTGAGAGAGAGAGAGAGAGAGTTGCGATTGAGAAAGAACGTTTACTTGGGATAAATGCCCAAGCACCACCTGAAATGTGCTATAAAACTCCCTAGTAACTTTATGAATATTGGATTTAATTTATCCATGATGTCATTTGCATTATGACCGAGTATGGAAAAAAGCGCACAAGAAGTGTCGGATAATCATCAGATTCTAATTAGTCTAAAACGTAAACTGTTCAGGTGCGCCCTTTTCTAGACGCCAATGCTTGGATAGACATCAATTTCTTATATTTTTAAATCCTGTTAGAAAACGATACAATATTCTGGATACCACCGCGCAACGTTCTTATGATTTAAATGTACCCACAACTCGGTTGATGCGCAAAAAGCAGACTTATTTTGCCAAAAAATAACAAGATCTTTCTTCGCGATAAGCGAAAAATCCCCGAACCCTTTTTCTTTTTTATATGGAATGGATCAGCCGGAAAAAAGCAAACCGGACGGACGAATCTCCTAGAAACGGTCTTTTTCCGTCTCCCAAAAGCGCAAATATGAAAGCATTGAAATGGCCGACCGCCAAGTTTTCAGCATCGCTTCCATTTATGTCCCGATACCTGTCCATCTGTCCATCTTCCCTAATGCCTTTTGGACGAATCCGACGATTTCCGCCAAATTTGGAAAAAGGAT
The DNA here is from genome assembly GCA_028673005.1 of Tanypteryx hageni. NCBI lineage: Eukaryota > Metazoa > Arthropoda > Insecta > Odonata > Petaluridae > Tanypteryx > Tanypteryx hageni. Next base: position 150,207,240 of record CM054113.1, on the reverse strand, counting down.
GAAACAGCCGAAATGGAGGAAGAGGAACGGCGGCGGAATGTGTCTATGCATGATAAAAACTGTGAAAAAGGTCATGGGTTCGAATCCTCAAGGAATCGGTCCTGAGATTTTACTTCCATGATTCGGTTTTTATCGGAGATGTCGCACGAGGGAAAATCGCTGACTTCCTTCTGCGCACAGGCGCGATGGTGCGCTTCTTGGTCAATTTTCCTTAGCCACCTTTGATTCATTACGAATTGTATATCCGTCAAGAGCATACATCCCATAAATTTGAGCAAATGAACTAATAAAATAAACTGAATTCGGGGTGAAATGTATAAAGATGGAAATAATACTAACATCTGTTGCCATATCCAAACAGATCGACGTGTAGTCAGGACCGTGGCGAGATAACCGACCGCCTGAGCCATAATACAGCCACAGATTGGCACAGACCGGCGGTGACTGTTATAATGCCGACCTTAAAAAGTGCCACCTGAGGCGATCACATCTGAAATTCACTTCACGCCACGCACACGTGTGTCAGTCTCAAATCGATTGTATAAATTGGAGAGACAAGACCTTATTTAATCGCTTGAATTTTGTTTGCGGCGCTCCGTTGGAAAGGAGAAATACAGCGACAAAAATACATTGTGGATACTTTGATCGCTAACTGCCCATATACGTTAAAAATTCAGCTTAAAAAGAAACAAAAAATAGTGAACTGTGAGTTTTTAGTGGATAATGAAGAGATTGAAAATACTATTTTACGTATTATAAGAGAAATTTATGTTATTAATATGAGATTGGTTCAAATTTGATGCGGAATTTATTTTTTTAAACTTTTTACTACTGCCGCAGAGAATGAAATATGCCAGATATGTTATATTTCTAATGTTTTATTTGAGTAAACGTTGCTAATTTGTTTTCATGAACCCATGAAAGAGCACTTAAAAGGAAAGATATTTAAGTCTAACGACGGGGTAAAAAACTCAATCCTAGAATGATGTGGACGTCAATGCGATTTTTTTTAAATGGGAAAATTCAAACTTTCAGAGAGATGGAGAAAGTGTACATACAAAAAAAAGAGGGAGCACTTTGAAAAATAACTGCAATATAAGATCGCTATGTTATCCCTAGAAAAAATTAATAATTTCAAATTCCAATTCGAACCATCCTCAAGGATATCGCGTGTATGACCCATATCCGTCAACAGTTTCACCAGCAAATGCTATTGCCTCGAAGTACTCAAAGGTCAGTTATGAGATTCAATTATTCTTGGATAATGGGTTACCGCAGATCAGCGTTGTTTGAAGGTGCTTTCAGGGGAGGCAGCGTTGTGAGCGTCTTCATTCCACTGCAACACGGGTAAAAATGCTTACAGCGCAGCCCTTCCCGAAAGCGCCTTCTAACAGAAGCAATTATTATCAGAAAAGGTAAGTAGTCACCTTTACGGGTATAACGGTATTCTTGGTTGCAATGCAGTTTTTTATAAAACTTATACGCATTGTTTTGAGACAAATTTCCAGGAAAAAGGAAGAATGAAGGGGGTGGGAGGGAGGGGGAGAACGGGAGAGGGAGGGAGGGGGGAGGGATGGGGAGAGAGAGAGAGAATATAGCAAAAGGAACAGAGAAAGAGATAAGGAAGGGGAGTATAAGAAAGAGGTAGAGAGAAAGGGAATGTTACTCCTCTTGCATTATCATTGCGGACCTGATGCTATTCCTTGTGTGGATCAACACCAAATTTGTGAGCAGAGGCAGACGGCGGCCTATTACCCAAGTCCGATATTGGACAGTGGACAACGAGCCAACATAGACCCAGCACGAGTTACTTTTCACGGTTTCGGACCCTTTTACCCCACTCCCTCAACCCTCCCCCACTCCATTCTTCCCATTGCGCCCTCCTTCCATTCCCAACTCATCATTTTCCTTTCCCTCTGATCTCATTCCCTTTGAATCTTCCGACCCATCCCTTTTATTCATTTATCCTTTTCCCTCTTGTTACTTCGCTTTTTTCCATGTATGTTTAGCCTTTCCGAAAATGTAAGTATTAATGCATTATGCTATTAAAAAATCGAGTGTCCATTCGGATGTCCCCAGCACAGATACTAATTTACGAATTTCTACGGAAGTAATGATTCGATGTCGACCAAACTTTCGCCGCGATGTCCTGTATTGTGTCCTAGGGGGAAGTTAATTCCAACCACACCGATAAAATAAATAAAAAATTATTTTCTCTAATTTAATTTCTTCCATTTGAATAACACGGGAATGAGTGTAGCATACTTTTCATTTGCGCATTAAATTTACTTTAACTTAAGATACGAAGTCGGGACTAAAACCCAGAATCGGGGAAAAGATTAAAATTTTATTTTTGTAGTCAAATTTTAAATACGGGCTTTGTGCTTTTTATAACAAAATTACAAGATTTTTGAAGCGAAAATTTTTGCCGCCCTAGCAACCCGATTGTTGCCGATTCTTTACTCCCGGGGAGGAAGGTGGGGAAGTAATTGTTAGCTGCGCGCGAAGACGGCACATTGTCGTGAGAGTGTAAGAAGAGTAAGGGCAAGCAGGGAAATGGAGGGATGGGAATACGTTACAGAGGAATAACAGTAAGAGATGATAAGTTCTAATTTCATATCTTTAAGATACTTTACAATCGCTAAACAAATTTTTGCATGCAGAAAATTTTGTCTAATATTTTATTTTAGAATTTTTAGTTAGTTTTTAACTGTAAAAGGAAAAGTTGACTTGTAAAATATTTTAATCAATTTTATATTTTCATTTTTTGTTATAAATGAAGCAATTTTTAGGTTTCATTACTATGTAAATTTAAATTTTGAATATTATTTGTGGAATATAAATGTACCTATGAAACAAAGTCATTGAAAATGTATTTATCGTCCCATTTATTGGATATTTATTCATTTTCGTTACTAATGTGTTATTTATTGTTATCAAGGTATTGTTTCACCTCAAAATGGCGTTAAAATTTGGCGAATTGATGGACCAATGTGACGCAAATTTTTAATCCCAATCAATCAAGTTGAACCATTTTGCGAAATCGGCATCAATGCAATTTTCCATGATGACGGAAGATTTTCACCTGTAAAAACGTCCAAGTTCTACATTCAAAACAAACTTGTGGCACGATTTGAGGCGCATTAGAAAATCGGCGGTAAGAAAATGAATTTCCATTCTTTACCTTTTTAGGTGGGTTTGTCCAGAAGTGCCACGGAATATTTTACGAATTTGTATCATTTTATGTAACAAATCATGTAAACCTTATTTCTTAATATTTCATTCTTATTTTTTCACTAATCGCAGAAAATGTTACACGTATTATTTCTTTAAAGTTAAATGTTGAGCAATTTTTTTATAGCCACCTTTCATTTGTACATCGCAATGTTCTTCTTCCGGACCAAAATAAAACGTTTCTCAAGCCAAAATCTTTATCTACCTATACCTGACCTTTATTTCTGATGAGTCATTCGCGATCCCTTTCTAGTTCGCACACATGGAACTACACATTCCATATTTAGTTCAGGAGATCCACGTAAATCGACAGAAAAAAGGATTAAAACGGGTCGTGCGATAGAGACGGCTTGGGAACAAGAGAACATGAGAGGGATCGTCTGTGAACGGGGTTCGAAGAGAACGGGCTGAATAGGAGGAAATGGGGTTGGGAAAGGGAGAGGCACCCGGGTGGGGGATGGTGCAGCGAAAGAAAAGGTGGAGGTTGTGGAAGATAGGGTTGGTCTGAAAAGGGGCGAGAGAGTCGGTCGGGAGAGGAGGTGAGGGAGTTTATTGGAAAAGGGAAGGAGGCTTGATTGGAATGGGATGAGATTGTCGATCGGAAGAGATAAAGAAATCGAGGAAAGGACAGAAAAGTCAGCGAAAGCGGAAGAAAAGGTAGATATTGCGCTGGCAGAGAGAGTCGATAAGGCAGCGAAACACGGTTGAGTATGATTAATTAAGTTTCTCGTCTAAATAAATTTTTTTCTTCAAGTATGAATGTGGTATTTTTAAGTAATTGTAAACTTGTATTCATTTAATCTAACGCGTGATGTCTTATCATTGAATTAAAACGATTACAAATATTTAAATCGTTAAATGGCAAAATAAAAATTTACAAAAATTAATTATTAAAGTTATTTTTATCTAGGATATCTCAGAATATATTGAATTAAAAAATTTCCAGATCCCGGAAAATAAAAAAGATCGCGAAACAAAGGATCTAGAGGAGAGCTGGGCCACTTGAGCCTATTAATTTTTTCAGGAAACGAGGCTTCTCTTGACTAAACGATGGTAGGCTCTGCCCGGCAATTCGAAGCGGTGCTTCTTGGGTTCGGACAATGGACGTCCCTTATGTAATAACGCACGCTTACGCCCGCGCGCACATCATTTAAGCCACATTCCCATTTGAATGGGATTAACGCGGGATGCGGATCCGAAACAACAATTGATTACTGACGACAGAAATCGTTTCGTGTCGCCCACTGTTAAGGATTTACGCGAAGGCCATTTCGAGAGACAGCTTTATCGAGAAGGGATTTTGTTTACGATTATGAGTGCGGAGGATGTTATCGGATAGTTACCGAGGGCACGGTCCCTCCCCTTCCCCCGCACCCTTCGATCCTTCTGCTCTCTTTTCTCACCTCCTCCTTATCCTTCTTCCCGCAAGATGGCACCCTACGCGTAAAGACGGGCGCTTTGGCAGGTGAGATGAAATCGCGCATTAGAAGGGAACAGGTGCGCCTATCCGCCGGAATCTGGTCGATGGGAGGGAGATGCGCTCATTAGATTGGATCCATCACGAAAGGGATTTCGCTTATAAATCGCCGACACCAGAGTGTTCTCGCGTGTAATGGCTACGTAACGGATCGACTGATAAAAGGGAAATGGAAGAATTATTGGATTCTTTACGTGCCTGAATGTCTTGGTTTCTAGAAGGAAAATGACATGGATGCCATCTAAGCCAAGAACGATGATCAATCACGTTAAGAAAAATCCTTGAAAACATGTTAAGACTATGTACTTAGTAAATTATTTAAAGTAGAATGCATTATATATATATATATATAATGCATTCTACTTTTATATATATATATATATATATATATATATATATATATATATAGCTTACGGAAAAGGAAAGGTAAAATGGATATTTGGATGGCAACAAGGTGTTGGGATAAGGAAACCCAGAGAACACTCACCAATCGGACGACTTCAGGTTGGCGAGGCCCCGGGGATGTCGAAGCGACACACGTAAAAGAACACTAAAACACAGAAACATCACAAACGTTGTTGCCATTTATACATACATATATATATATATATATATATATATATATATATATATATATATATATATATATATATATATATCATCATAGGTAGTCTGTCCGTAGACAGGTTCGTGATTATTCATGGTTAAACCTGGTTCTCCATATACTCCTATTTTCCGCTGTCCTCTTCATATCTTGATAACTCTCTTTCCCTTTCAAATCGTCTATCAGCTGAAACCTTTTCCTGCCTCTTTCCCTTTTCCCATCTAGTTTTCCTTCTAACACGTCTTTAATCATACTCTCTCTCCTCAGGTAATGTCCAACCCAGTTAGCCTTCCTCTTTCTAATAGTCTGTATAATCATTCGCTTCTCTCCTATTCTTCGTAGCACTTCATCGTTTTTCATCCTATCTGTCCATTTTATCTTCAGCATTCTCCTCCAGGTCCACATTTCAAAGCTTTCCAAGTATTTGATGTCATTTTTCCTTAGCGTCCATGTTTCTGCCCCATACAATGCTATACTCCATACGTAGCATTTTATCAACTTCTTGCGGATATCTTCCCTTATATTCCCTGTAAGTAGTTGTTTCTTTCTCCTGAAAGCCGCTTTTGCTTTTCCTATTCTAGTTTTGATCTCATCCGTACATTTTGCCTCTCGTGTTATGATACTTCCAAGGTATTTATATTCTGAAACTTGTTCTAATGGCTTTCCCCCAATAGTTATGTTCAGATTCTCTTCTTTACCCGATATTCGAATGACCTTGGATTTTTCTGTATTTATTTTCATACCGTATTTTCTACCTGTTATCACTAGTCTATTTATCATTTTTTGTAGCTCCTCTTCCTTTCTTGCTAGAAGTACTTGATCATCTGCGTATTTTACTGTTCTTATAATCCTTCCTCCAATTTTGAAATCCCCTGTGCCTTCTAAAGCTTCTTGCATTAGACTTTCTCCATATATATTGAATAGGGTTGGCGATAGGCAGCAGCCTTGTCTTACTCCTCTACCGATATTTATTCCGCAGGTGTCCACATTCTCAAACCTGACCTTTACAACTTGATTCTCATATAGATTCTTAATCAGTCTCCTGTCTTTCCAGTCTACACCTATATCCTTTAATATCTTCATCAACTTTACCCAATTTACTCTATCAAAGGCCTTCTGCCAGTCTACGAAACATGCGCAGATATCTTGACTGTATTCATTTGCCCTTTCTGATATGATTCTAACTACTCCTATAGCATCTCTAGTTCCTCGTCCTTTTCTGAAACCGAATTGATCTTCCCCTATTATTTCTTCTGCCTTTTTCTCCAGCCTTTTATTAAGAATCCTCGTGATGATCTTCGATGTGTGTGACGGAAGGCTTATAGTTCTGTAATATTTACACTGCATTGCTTTTGGCTTCTTCTTTAGAGGGATCATTGTTACTTCTAGGAAATCCTGAGGCCACTCTCCCGTGTCGTAAATCTTATTAATTAATTTCGTGATCGCTTTTAGTCCTTCTGATCCTATGACTTTAAGTATCTCAGCCGGTATTCCATCGCTGCCAGTGGCTTTCCCCTTCTTTAGTTCCACTATCGCCTTTTCTACTTCGCTCTCCATAATACTTGGTCCCAAGTTGTCTTCTTCAATGTTTTCCTCATTTTCCAGTTCTATTTTTGCCGCTCCTGCCTGTTTGCTGTATAATTCCTTAATGTATTCTTCCCATACCTGTGCTACATCCTTTGTTTCTGAGACTATCTTCCCATCTGTATTCATAATTCCTTTACCACAAATTCCATTAGACTTCTTATCTTCTAATTCCAGTGCCCTAGCGTACATCATATCGTACCGTCCTAACTTCTCCATCTGTTCTATTTCATCGCATTTTCCTTTTATCCAATTTTCTCTAGCTTTATCTGTTACCCTTCTCAACTCATTGTTTATACGCCTATAGTTGGCTCTACCTTCTTCACTGTTAACGTTTTTCCATTTTCGTCTCTCATCCATTTTCTCCAGCATTTCCTTCGTGATCCATGGTTTTCTGATTTTCTTCTCTTGTTTTCCAATCTCTTTATCCAAGGTATCCTTGATACTGGTTTTAATTTCATCCCATTCTATATCAACGGTCTTCGGTTTGTTTTCCAACTTTCTTAGGTTATCTTCCAACTTCATGCTGACTACATCCTGCCTTTCTTTCAGTTTTTCTAGGTCCCAGGTCTGTCTTTCTCTTCTCGTTTTTCTTATTTGTTTGAGCTTTGTATTCACGTCAAGTATTAGAAGGCTGTGATCTGAATCAATGTCTGCTCCTTGCAATGCCTTGGCGTTCTTTATGCTGTTCCTGAATCTTTGTTTTACAAGGATGTAATCTATTTGGCATCTCATTCTATCTCCTGGGCTTTTCCATGTGTATAACCTTCGTTTATGGTTTTTGAACCATGTATTAGTCACTACAAGGTCATTATTGATGCAGAATTCTACGAGTTTCTCCCCTCCTCGATTTCTCTTCCCAAGTCCGTATTGCCCGACAACATTTTCTTCCTCTCCTTCTCCGACTATGCTGTTCCAATCTCCCATTATTATGCAGTTTACCTTTCCTCTTCCGTCTTCTTCGTAAATTTCATTAATTTGCTCATAGATTTCATCTATTTCTTCATCGTCATGAGCTGACGTTGGCATATATACCTGGATTATCAGCATGTCCACTGGGACTGCTTCTAGCTTTATTGCCATCAGTCTATCGTTCGTTGCTATTATCTTGGTCACGCTTTTCATAATATCTTTCCTAAGTACCAGAGCTACTCCCCTTTCCCCACTATTTCCTCCAGAATAAACTACCGTGAATTCTTCCGAGTCGAACTGTCCTTCTCCCTCCCATCTAGTTTCGCTTAGCCCTATAATGTCAACTCTATTTCTTCTCATTTCTTCTTTCAAGTTCTCTAGCTTTCCTGCCTTTCTCATAGTTCTTACGTTCCAAGTCCCTATTCGTAATTTACTTTCGACAAATGTTTTCCTCAAGGCAGTCCCCGCCCGGAGATCCGATTGGGGGACTATTTTACCTCCGGATTGTTTTACCTCGAGAGAACTCATATTGTCCAACCATATAATCTTTACTAGGGATTGTAATGTGGTAGTTTCCCTCTTGCTTTCCACATCGCAGTACTGTAGCCGTTCAAATCGTCCTGATCACGCCTACAGCTGTATTGGATATAGACCCAACCAACATCATTCGTTTTCGGCTCTATACCATACTGACAGTACTGCTGCCTACTGCCAGGCACTGATGATAGTTTTTTTTTTATAAATAAAACCTCCATTCGAGGGGTTTGAACCCCCGAACTTTGCAATAGAAAGTCGACACGCTAACCACTACACCACCAGTGCATTTTTTAATATATATATATATATATATATATATATATATATATATATATATATATATATATATATATATATAGAGCTGAAACGCTCGGCTTCGCTCGGGAAAGAATTTTATTTTAAGTAGCAAACGATTTTTATTACGTATTGTATTGTAAAGTTTTACCAATAATATAATTACGCATTACATCTTACTTAATACTCACATGGATAGATGTACCGAAGCCTTTAAAGCAGCAATAAAATTATGTGGATTATGTCAATACTATTAGCCAAAACGCAAAAAATAAACAACATCTTGGTTATCGAAAAAATGTAAGTAGATGTATCGATTTATGTTGCGATAAATCTTTCAATGTTAATATTCCTTAAAAATCATTTGACTCACTTTAAACGTATTCAAAGACTATATTGAGGCATGCATTCATTTGTACCCATTATCATGGCGTTGGCTATTCTCTCTCCACGGCGCGCCACGGGGTGGATTTTCCTTGCATAAATCTTTACGTGGCTATCTCCCTTTGAAAAGGACAACAATTAAGAAATTTAGCTTTGTTGCCGCCTGGAAAATGGTAATTTAAACCGACAAATTTTGCGCTTAAAGAAAACTATCGAGCGATTTAGCATGTAATGCAACAAAACATGAACAGAATTGAAATATTCAGTCTTTCATGCGTAAAATAAGCCATTTCTCGTGATCGTAAGTTAATATTTAGGTATATGTTTATCCACATCAGTGAAGGGCTGCATGGCATTTTGGGGTTTCTCCACACCATTTCCCATGCATTCTTATGGAAATAGTACTTTGTTGACCCCATGGATTATAAGATACCCCACGTTCTGCAAACCTAGACTAAATTCTGCCTTTGGTCCATAGGATGGCCCATGAAACTTTTGAATTCGATAGCTTCAACGGTGTAAAAACTTATAAAGAACATGCATACATACAAACATACACACACTAAAATATTTATTATATATATATATCATCATCATAGGTAGTCTGTCCGTAGACAGGTCCGTGATTATTCATGGTTAAACCTGGTTCTCCATATACTCCTATTTTCCGCTGTCCTCTTTATATCTTGATAACTCTCTTTCCCTTTCAAATCGTCTATCAGCTGAAACCTTTTCCTACCTCTTTCCCTTTTCCCATCTAGTTTTTTTTAGTTTATATATAATATAATATATATATATATATATAATATATATAATATATATATATATATATATATATATATATATATATAATATATATATAATATATATATATATATATTAACTAAAGGAAAAGAAAAGGTAGTGATGAGGGTGGCAACAAGGTGTTGAGGGAAGCCCAGCGGACACTTACCAAGTTGAGGACCAAGCTGGCAGTCTGCTGGGGGCGTCGAAGAGACACGTAAAACACACGAACACAAAAACACACGCAAGCTTATCGGGCCTATGCCCTTCTTCAGCGAAAGAGTAACGTAAAGTATATATATATATATATATATATATATATATATATATATATATATATATATATATTCTTGCATTAGACTTTCTCCATATATATTGAATAGGGTTGGCTAGAAAGTCTAATGCAAGAAGCTTTAGAAGGCACAGGGGATTTCAAAATTGGAGGAAGGATTTTAAGAACAGTAAAATACGCAGATGATCAAGTACTTCTAGCAAGAAAGGAAGAGGAGCTACAAAAAATGATAAATAGACTAGTGATAACAGGTAGAAAATACGGTATGGAAATAAATACAGAAAAATCCAAGGTCATTCGAATATCGGGTAAAGAAGAGAATCTGAACATAACTATTGGGGGAAAGCCATTAGAACAAGTTTCAGAATATAAATACCTTGGAAGTATCATAACACGAGAGGCAAAATGTACGGATGAGATCAAAACTAGAATAGGAAAAGCAAAAGCGGCTTTCAGGAGAAAGAAACAACTACTTACAGGGAATATAAGGGAAGATATCCGCAAGAAGTTGATAAAATGCTACGTATGGAGTATAGCATTGTATGGGGCAGAAACATGGACGCTAAGGAAAAATGACATCAAATACTTGGAAAGCTTTGAAATGTGGACCTGGAGGAGAATGCTGAAGATAAAATGGACAGATAGGATGAAAAACGATGAAGTGCTACGAAGAATAGGAGAGAAGCGAATGATTATACAGACTATCAGAAAGAGGAAGGCTAACTGGGTTGGGCATTACCTGAGGAGAGAGAGTATGATTAAAGACGTGTTAGAAGGAAAAATAGATGGGAAAAGGAAAAGAGGTAGGAGAAGATTTCAGCTGATAGACGATTTGAAAGGGAAAGAGAGTTATCAAGATATAAAGAGGACAGCGGAAAATAGGAGTATATGGAGAACCAGGTTGAACCAAGAATAATCACGGACCTGTCTACGGACAGACTACCTATGATGTGATATATATATATATATATATGCTTTCTAGATAGCATAAAGTGTTATTGGCGTACGGGGTTAATTTTAAGCATTCGGCGAGGATATGTTTTAAAATGATATTTGTACTCCTCGATTTCTAGCGATTATGCATAGCAAATAGGTTTGCATGTTTTATCTTTATCTTTCAATGTTTGTGTGTATTTCTTTTGGCTAATCAAGGAGCTATGGCTATAATAATCCAAGAATTATTATAGCCATAGCTCCTTCCACACCGAACACAAGGGAGGAGGGAAACCCGGTGCCGGTTTTAGCCTACTCTTAACGAAGAGCACCAAGGGGGCCAACGGTTTAACGTTCTATCCGAAGGACGGAGCGCTGACTTTGCGCGTTCTCCTCAAACCACACAAACAGGGAAAAATCCTACTTTCGCAGGATTCGTGCCCACTGCCCTCTCGAGCAGCTGATGAGTAGCAGCCAGCGTCTCAACCAGTACACCACCTATCTTTCGATGTTCTTAATATTTCTCACACACGAATGCGTATTATACAACAACGTCTAGCCCACTTTTCTGCAGAGGTACGAATTTTTTCAATAGTATTTAGATCTATGAAAGAGCGCTTGGAAGTTGACATTCGAACGAAAAATCAAATTTGGAAGGACGAGACCGCTATATAGTGTGGCGAACGCAATAAAAGTGATACATGTGATTTTCGGGGAAAAAATTACATCTGCTTGATCTGTGCATATTCCATTTTTTGCCGAGTAAATATCTCGAATTAACTTCTTGAAGAACCACATTCCTATCACATTCGGCACATGCTTCACAGCACTTTCTTTCACAAGACAGCAATCAGATGAAAACCAATAATTCCGTGCAGGCGAGGAGACGATAAATTAAAAATGCTCATTCTATTGTTGAGGCAATATACCGAGTTGAGACGATGCGAATCTCTTGCTACCTTAAAAGGTTGGCTTTATCTATACGAGAGGATATTCATCAATAATAATAATTCTTTCTAACTTTTATTGTTAGAGTGACTTTAAATTACCCTAGATATTTTAATTGTGTGAAAGCTACTGGATTATTTTTTAACACATCCTTTATAATGATAATGGGAAAATGTATCGATCACTTTATCTCGTAAAATATTTCATTTGGTAATCTAATTGTTTCTGGAGATAACGAGGATGCGTATCTTTAAATATGATCCATTCGAATTCCACAGTTCTTTCCATGAATTTAAAAAAAGACGACGAAGATAATATCTCCCATAACGAATGCGTTTCATAATGAAATGGCGTTATAATGAGCTCTAAATAATTGATAGGGTATTTATCTGCACCAATTTAGATACTTGATGAACCATGCGATGAAACACTGATTTCGTTAGCATTTCAACAAATTTTTGTTTCTTTTTCTCAAGGTTGACTAATTTTAAATATCTTTCGAATAAAGACCCCCATTCAAAATATGAAATCATATCCTATTAATCTATTGCCCAACAATATTTTGGTCTTGGTTTGCCGCTTCTAATTTCCCCAGAAAATGTTTTAAAAATAATTTTTGTTGATTATTTCTTCTGTTAGCTCTGATTCATTAGTTCCATTTAGGCGGTTTGGTCTGCAGTTGGTTGGCGTGAGAAACATTTCTGGACCACCCAGCACTTTCTCCAAAAATTTACCGAAAAATCGAAAATGCTTCAACAAAGCCTCAACGCTTCCAAACTAAACCTCTTAATGATTTGCGCACTTCTCAGTTCGCGTAATTATGTCCGTTTCAGTTTTTAAATTACCGGTGCCGTAGGCTCTATTTGGGCGTCTCATTTCAAGGGAAAATCCCTCCGAATTTTATTTTATCCTATAATTTATCATCCCTCTTCGCCCAGGTTCCCGCTTTTAATTCCTGAAATTCCATTCCCCTTTTAGAGTCCAGGAGGAAAATTCCTCTTTCGATTCCGGACGAGAATTGGGAATTTGCGGTGAGTCAGATATTACCAGCGACAGGCATCTCGCTTGACACAGGGATTGGGGGAGGGGGAGCGGTGGAATGGGAGGAGAAACCTCGTTCGGGATATTGGGGAGTGAAGGGGGTGTGGGAGGAATGGAAGGGAGACGGAGAAAGATTACTTCGAGGGGAATGGCAGGAAGATGGATTAGGAGGCACGCAAGCAGTGAAATGAAGTTACGGTGAGATTCATAAGGAAGAAATTTGCATGCGACAAATTTGGAGTGAGTTTATTCGAAAGCTAAAAAACATATAATAAAAATACCGGTAATAAAACTTAAAAGAAATATTGCTCGCAGGTGGCGGAAGTTTTTACGTCGTTTTTTTTATGCAAGTCATCTGAAAAACTTATCCCTGGGCTACCACTACTTAAATCTAAATATCATTCCTAAACCTTCTCCACTTTCTAGCTTCCAAACAAACGACTCAAATGTTTTTAAGTTCTTAATAATCAAATATTTTTAATTATAGGTTATTTCTCATAGCTAAGGTCAATCCGACAAATTAAAATAATTAAAACTCTATCTTCGCTAGCGAATGAAAAGTTGTTAATTTACTCGCAAAATTATCGGAAATAAATTTTGTATCCTCCGATGGAAATGCGCAATAAAAAAGTCAAAACTAGCCCTATTCTACTTGATATTTCTATTGATCAAATAATTTTTTAAAAGGATATATCCATTACTTTATGCGACTATATTATTTTCTGATTAGTTTTTTCTATTTTTATTCACAAATTTCTTCACTCGTATGTTGAGAATAAAGTCAGAATCCTCTTGCATTAACCCTACGTTATTCAGAATGCATTAGTATACGTCCCTTGCTAGAACGGACGGATCATGGAATAGGACCGCGCTCAAAATGAAATTCTGATGACTAAATGTAGCGTGTCTCTCTTGATACGAAAAAAAATTGCCGTATAAAATCACGCCGCAGGTTCACCGTGTTCACCACGCCATCAAGTGGCGCTCTTTTTTACCACTGGGTATGTGTTTCGCCGCAGAAGTTGAGGAGAGCCGAAAAACCATTTTTTGCCTCTTTACTGCCCGCATTATCTCAATCCTCATCTGGTTTTCTTTCGTCTTTCTCCAAGCGCATAAATCATGCCATCACCCCCATCCCCTCTCCATCTCTCTCTTTTTCTCTGCCTCGGTACATTTTTCTCCCCCCACCTATCTCCCTCACTTCTTCTCTCATTCCACATATCATTACTCTCTACTTTTTCACCGAGGGCAATCTCCACCTTTTTGGCTCTTCTTACTCTCGTCATTCCTACCCTTTTCTTTAAAAACCTCCTGTTATTCTCATATCATTTTCTCTCATCTTCCTTCTTTTGCTTCCCGCCCTTCTCTGTCTTTTTCTCTCCCATCAGTCTTCCCCTCCTCAACTCTCCCCATTTCCGTTCTTTCGGTCCGTTTAGGTGTAAAAGGACCTAACTCGCCGCAGTCCCGTACAAATAAGGCAATTATATATCTCTCTTTTATCAAGTCTCTCATCGAGTATTTCTTCATTCGTCTCTCTCTCCTCTCTCACTTTACTCTCTCCCTTTTTCCATTACGACCTCTTTCTTTTTCCATATTCTATTTTTCTCCCTAGTTGTCTCATCTTGCCTTCCCTCTTCCCCTGATACTTACCGTACCTGCCCGAATAGAAGCCGACCCCCCCAAAAATTTCCACCATTTTGACAAAAAAGTAAATTTCTTAGATTTTATGCGGAAGTGTGCCAGGCGTGCATGCACGGCCTAGAATACATTATTCGAGATCGAAGAAAATAATGGGAAACGGTTTAGTTGTTGACATTTTTAAATATTACTCCAATTAATAATTTTGCGTTGTTGAATAATATTCCACATTCAGTGAAGATAATTTCATTCATCTTCATTTTTTCATCCAAGCTTATTTCCAATTCATTTACATTGCCTTAAGAAATTTTATTTTTATAATTATACACGTTCCATGTAAAGTTTTACCACAATTTAAATAGTTGAGCATCAAAAGCCGTCATTGTATTTTGGGTGATCGTCTGCGTAGTCAATGTACGCAATTTTAATAGATTCCATGAATGAGGTTTTAACATGCATATAAATATTAAAATGGCTATAGCAATAACTACAATAGCCAAGTAAAACTAATAGGAACTTCTTTTAATGGATAATGAAAAATAATACAAATTGCTCACTATTCTTAATGATACATATACATAGCCCTGAGAAACGAAAGAAAATATACAATAGCATTTAGAAACGAAACAACAGGTAACATCGACAACAAAATACGGGTACTGCTAAATCAAATATTCTCGTTTTATTATTTATTCATTAATATTCATCGTAGGTCAAATATTTACTTGACGAAAATATAGTACTATCATTTGAACTTGACGACAATGAGAAACATGCTGCCATCTATGGGTGACTACGAGACTTAACCCTAACCCCAAATTTTTTCTCGGACTCGCATTTAAGCCGAGGGGTGATTTTTTCATGATAGATTTTGACAAAAAAATCGGCTTATATTCGGGAAGATACGGTAATTCCGACTTATCCCCAATCTTCCCCATTCATCCCTCTTTCTACTATTTTTATACTCTTGGGCATTTCCTTATTCTTTCCCTCTTCCTACCCTATCTCATCTACCGCCTCTTACCTTCTTCCATGTTTCACAAATCATCTCTTTCCTCCTTTATCCTCCCCATTCCTTCTCTTTCTTTTTTACTGTTGTACATTTATTTCTCCACGATTCCTCTTTTTCTCTCCCTTACCTCTCTCATCTAAAATCCCCTTCCTTCTTACATTTGTTTCCCCGTTCTTCTTATTTCTTTTCTCCTTTTCCTCCTTACCTTACCCTTTCCTTCCTCTCTTTCTGCTCCTCGGTGGTCCCTCTGATGAAGGGAATGTCCGTCCTTCCGCCAGAGCTATCTTGCTATCCAGATACGGTAACACGCGGACTCCTCGGGAGACAGAGGTGGAGGTGGGGTGTGGGGTTAGGGAGGGTGGGGTAAAAGTAGCCAGCGAAAAAAATAGGTATCCTTGAGTAGGTGAAAAAAATAAACAAGGGGTTGGGAGGTGGAGGGGTGCAGATGGGAGGGAACAAGGGGGGGGGGGTGAGGATGGGAGAAAAGAAGAGGGCAAAAAAGGGAACGGAGGCTATGAGGGGAGGAAGGAGGAGGTAAGGGGATGGGGGGATAGCACAAAAAGGAAGACTGCTTCCTTATTTCGAAGCAGAGTGATGAGTGGAGTCGGGCACTTCATTGTGCATATAAGGTCGGCAACTGCGGTGTGTCGTGTTGAAAGAGACCCCCCCCCTCTCTCCCTCTCGCCACCCATTCCGGTCTACCATGCTCTATTCCTCTTTCAACCGCCCTCTCCCCGATCTACTACCCCTCATCCCCACGCCGCTTCCCTCCCACCTTCCTCCCCAACGTCCCTTCAGACTCCCTCCTCTCGCCTTTTCCTCCCTCATCCCTCTATATTCTCCGCAAAAACATTTTTGCTTGGATTATGGCCATCCACACTCCCTTTCGTGGAATACTGATCACGCCCGAAATGGATAGAGCCAATAGCATCCTTCTATATGAAATTCCGAAAGGAATTTTTCGGGAGCATCAAAATTTCGAACTCGGGTATTTGGCAATATTTAGGGAGTTCTCACTGTCTTCGTTTGCAAAAAAAAACTTTTAGCTCGAAAATTAATTGCAATTTGTTCGTAATCTACGTGTTTTGGATATTTCTAATTAGACAACACGTCGAAAAACCTTTTAGTTTTGGAGGTTACTTATTCTGGCAATATAATAATTATTGGTATAAAGCCTCATTACTAATATAGGGTCGCAGCTTCGAATCCCTCCGTCTTCTATATTATAAATATGCTCATTGTAAAAGGCCGTGAAATACCAAAAATCTAAAAACAAAAATAACATTCAAATACATCTCGCACATTTGTGTGTCCGGGTATTTATACAAGTTAAAATGGTTTTAATTTGATTTAACTACCCAAAATCACCAAGACATTCCTAACTTTACTAGTAAATGAACTCATTTATTCATTCAACACCAATTTTAAGTTCTCTAGGCTAATGATTAGTTTAATTTTCCCAAATGTTAACGACTGAATAGTAACGGAGACGAAGACAACGCTTCCAATTCTATTACTTCGTATTCAAGAGCCCTGGAGGTCTTATGTTGATTTAATATTGTTGTATATGAACCATAGAGAACTGTATCACAATTATCTAAACTTGTTATTATCCTGAATCATTTGAAGGTCTACGGCCTGCGATGCTGAGGTGGTAGCCGAGATCTTCCGACCGACCTCGAAACCTTCAACCCGTCCCCTTTCTCTTTCGTCCACGCGTTTCCTGTCTGTTTCTTTCTCCTCAATCGCCATAACATCCATCCCGTTTCGACCATGAGGATGTGCGCACACTTCAGCTCAACTCCGCTAAGCGACTGCGTGGTAAGAGTCACGGTCCACCCCACTCTCCCACCCTCTCCCTCTTCTGCTACTACTCCGACACAATGTGAAGGACATTTCCAATTTAGGATGGCGCATCTTGGGGAAGAGACTACGATGTTGCTGTTTAAACATTACGAGGGCACGCTCTACTATTTCCCATCTCACATAAATCTTCATTCCGACCGTAGCTTCCGATTCCTTATCTCTTTCTTTCTATTGTTCCTGCTGTACTTTCCACATCGCCACTGCCTCCCCTATCTGATCTATAATTCTTTAAGACGATCGTCGCATGAGATAAGAAGCATCCTACCGAGAATGAACATTTTTAATGGAATCCGCGTCTTGTGGATGCAACGGGATGTAAAAATATTTCCGCAAATTAGTTTGCTAAAAACACTTGTGTAATTCCTAATTGTTTTAATCCACGTAAAAATGAAAAATACCTATGCTCAGAAAATTCAAAGAACAAGCAATTTAAAAAATGTAAATGTACCTGCCTCAGGTATCTCCAATATCCTTAACAAGGTTACAAAAAGCATGCGCATTTCGGCTACAAAGCAGCCGTTTCCAGTGGTAATTCACCGAAAATAGATTCTAAATGAATGAACTGAAGACAGCTGCTTTGTAACCGAAATGCGCATGTGATTTTTTATACCTTGTTGTGGCTATTGGAGATACCCGAGGCAAGTATATTATTTAAATTGCTTGTTCTTGAAAATTTTCAGCTATAAGACGAGCTCGATAGTTCCATGTTGAACTATGTTCAGATCAATTCGACTAATTCAGCAGCGAAAACAAAAACGACACAGCTTTCACGATAACTCATATCGCTCTTGAGCTGGTTTATAAACGTAACAGACCTCGCATCGCGTAATTTAGTAATTACTTATCTGAATCTATGCAATTTATTGCTCATTTTTATCATAAATACGGACCCCCAAGTTATGCCTGATGATCAAAATTTAAACATCAAAGCATTATCATTAATTAACGATAGAAGTGAAAATTTAGATTTAACAATGATTCATAAAAAGTTTAAAGAGCATTTGATAAAAAATTAAAGGAATAATTGAGTAAAAATTTTATTTTCAAACAAAAAATATTATTGACCCAATTGTGTGACTATGTACGTTAAAAAGAATATGATGAAGAGTAATATATTTAAAACTTGGAACAACTTGGAACTTAGAGTAGCACAACAGACACCTATTGTTAGCTTTAAGGAATAATTGGAATAAAAATCCGCTAAAATTATAAAGAAATTGTTTGGTTCGTCTTATCTTTTCAGTAGAGGTATTGGCATAAAAACCTGAGAGAATTTAATAAAATAGGAAAAGGGTCTCATTACGTTAGACAGCAAGGATGAGCTCATTTCTAACCTAATTAACCTTGCAAGATTTAAATCAATTGAAAAGATTAAGAACTGTCAGTTTGAAGAGACAGACACGAAAATTTATTGCCAACCAAAACTTCATCTCCATCTTCATCTCCATCTCCAGATTTTTTGATACGGAAGCAATTTATTATGAAAATCAGATCTTACCTTGTTATTTAAAATGCAGAGGAATTCTTCTTTCCTTTTTTGATAATTCTACAATGACGTCATCATAGAACACGGGTTTTTGAGAGACCTTTTCAATTGATAGAATTGATAATTTAGAGAGTCTTTCTTGATTTGTGGAATTCCTCACGAATGTTTTGATACGTTTGAGAGCTTAAAAACTCCGTTCAGTTGAGGCATTGGTCGCAGGTATTGTCAATACAAATTCACATAATTTTGCCAATTGAGAGTAAGCTTTGTTCTAAACCGTTTTCTCTAATGAAATGATATAAATCGCTAACGCTGTTTATAACAATATCTTCTATTTGATATATAACCGACAGTTAAGAACGCAAAGCAGCTATGTCGAAGTAATTTCGTTAACTGTTATTGAGGTAGTATAAATAATTTTGTTTAATTTTTTGCAGTGCAACTTGGGCAACACAAGAAATTAAATCATTCTCTATTGCACTGAACGTGCCGCGAAACGATGTAATGTTCCAAATGGTTTCCCCAAGTTTTGTCGTATTTAGCAACCAATTCGACCAAGTCTACGTAATTACCTTTATTTACAGAGTCGCTGGATTCGTCATAACCACGAAAGCCAAGTTCATGCTCTCCCAAAAAACCAATAATATCAATAAGTCTTTCTAACACTTCCCAATTTTTCTTTACTGCTTCCAGGGCCGGCCTGAGCTACGGGCGAGCCGGGCTGCTGCCCGGGGCGCCATCCCGATCATTTATCTGTGCATTACTTGCAAGTGAATAAATATTGGATACCAATTTATATCGAGGAACAGGCTTGAATCTTGATGGCATTCCTTTTAATTTTTCATTATTAATAATTTTTACAGAGCGATATATAGATAAACATGTAATTTGTAAATATCTAAACAAACATTAACGGAGAGGGGAGTTCTATCTCGCCCGGGACGGCAAAATTCCTCGAGAAGCTCCTGACTGCTTCGTTATGCAGACGATGAATAATTTCCAACTGCTTATCTAAAACATGTTCTTTTCGAGTTCTTCTAAATGTTTTTTCTTGAAGAATTGACTGTAAATGTTCTTTACTTATCAAATGTCTCTTTATTACCTAATGAAGACTATTTAAATCAGAAAATCGCGTTTTAGTCCAAACATTTTTGTCGTTCGAAAAAGGTAAGCAGGGCCAACAAAATAATTTTGCTTTTCTCTCACATCCAATCAGCCATTCGGCACTGGTATAAATATCTACGTTAAAATATCTTATGCATAATTTCATTTTTATACTTAAATTTAGGCGAGGTTTTGGCCTACCTGTTTGCCTGAAAATTGTTCGACGATTCGTTAACAAATTACACACTGCAAAACATAAAACCTCACCAGAGCTGCTTGAAAGCACAGCAGAAGCATTTGAGGTACTCGGTTCACTCATGTTTGCAATTTTCAAATTGCTTCCACTCCATACATTATTGCGCGCAGAAAAACCGTGAAATTCCTCCTATCTGAGCCAAATATTTTGGAAATAATATCCGTTAATACACTACTATAAGACAAACACTTCTATAAGCATGAAGGTTCACGCGAAACGTCAGAATTGCGACTTAATAAAACTGTAAAATAATTCAAGTAGCCGCCTAGTCTCCGACCGTGCACTACAGCTAATGGCTCATCGACGTGTACGCAATAATATTCTTGCTTCCTAGTAGGCTAGTAGTATTATTTTTGGCCATTGTGTGGCGCCAACTGTCAAGATGGATTTTTAAAATGTCGCGCAGTCGCACGATTTTACTGAAGGTGTGTTTCTAAAATTGCGCTTGTGAATGAGTATTTTTATTGTTATTACTGTTACTATTATTTTAATTTCTAATATGGAAGCAATGTTTCACTTGCTTCCATGGAGGATTCACCCCTGATTGGCCTATAAGGTAAGCCCGCCGGAATTTCGTGGTCGTTAAACCTTCCTTCTGAAAAATCGAATTCGGGAGCGTTTGAGTTGGACATCACTCTCTCGGATATCGTGCCTCAACCGAGCGATCGGTTCCTTCATTCCGGGCACGCTCCACGCCGAGGACGGCCATCGACAATTTGGGTCATGAGGCACGAGCCAAATATCTCCCCGCGAACAATCCGATTTGGTGGTGTGAGCCCCGAGCAGACCCGTTGTTTCGGGGCTGAGCTGGCTGAAGAAGTGGAAATAGCGGGGGGCAAGTAAGAAGGAAAGATATGGGAGGGGGAGACAGGGTAAGAATCCAAGATTCGAAAAAAAAGAATCATGAGTCGCGGCTCGCATTTGTGAGTAACCGCCTCAGAAAAGGACTGGGGAGAGAAAGATAAGATGATTTTGGTGAAGTGGGATGCGACGGTTGGAAAGGGGGACGGTGGCCTTTGTTTTCTTCTGGAGAAGGGAAGGAGAGGCAAAGAAGCAGTGGGAGAGGAAAAGTGTCGCTGTGCTGCATAAGGTAAGTTCAGGGTGAGGAGGGATGGAAGCAAATAAAACGAGCGTATTGGATATTCAAAACGAAAAATAATCTAAATACGAGAGAAACTTCCAAATAAAAAGTTCAAAACATTTCATAACACGTAGAACCTTTACAATGACAAGCCCACACAATGCCAGTTCTAAATAAGCATGGGAAAATACTTGGAAATACTCTATTCAAAAAGCTAAACTAATTTGGAACATTTTCCTAATGAGTAAAGTAAGAGGATTATCTTGAAGTAAAAGGAGAAGTGCATGGAGTTCTAATATTACAAATGGTTTTGCAGGCACGTAAAAGTTAGCCTAATATTATGTAGAAGTAGCAAAAAATACCTTTTCCGTGTCAATATAATTTATTGAAAAACGAGAAGATGGCTGACAAATCAAGTCGACGTTAGCTAACGTCACCTAGAAAATGTAGATGTTAGAAGTTTCCAAAGAAAGGCGATTAAACTGCAACTATGACCCGTTGGAATTTTACGAAAATCAGATAATCAAGTTTCTTTCTGTCTTTCTTGACACGAACGCACAATATCACTTGGAATAACAAGAGGTGACCATTTTGGTCCAAGCATCAGTTTAGGATTTTTTTGAGATATCGAAGTCATAGATACTGTTTTATTTTCAAATACATATACAGTGTGAGACCATTTATCCGGCTACCCAGCAACCTGAGGGTTGCCAGATAGGGGGGTTTTCCGGAATTCGGGTAGCCAGGCCTAAAATGCACAAAAACGCAAGAAGAAATGCAAGAAAATAAAATATGAACATTTATTGAGCTGCGATGATTCATATCAATTACATGGCATCATCAGAAGAAATATCTTCAGAAATATCTTGAGAGTTTTGGAAAGATGTAGTTGATGGGATAGACACCAGAAGTTGAAGGCTGGGATTCAGGGGTAGATGCTGTACATGTGCCTGTAGAGTTTACCTTGGAAGCCAGTTTCTGAATTATAGCTTTTAAACTAAGTTGTTTTAGATATTTTAGTCTTTATTTTATAAGCAATCCTTGAATTTTATAAAGAAACATTATGTGATGCTCTGTAGCAAAACTCCACCGTTCCATTACACGAATCAGTTCTTCCGCAAGGCTTATCATTCTTTCAATACCGATTTTTTCTTCAACAGTATCATCATCCTCGTCATCACTCTCGTTATCATCATTTTCATTCATTACCATATCACAGATTTCACTGTCTGTTAGTCTGAGGGTAACTGGAGCATTACCTTCAATATGGAGGCACTCTTCCACTGCATCATAATCCAACAGCTGGGCCTCAGGGCATGAAAAACTCGCCCAAATATGCCTCTGCAGCATCATAATCAGCTGATGCTTTTTCACCACACACTACCAAGATACGAAGACTATTATGTTTCTTAAATTTTGCATACCAGCCTGATGTATACTCACAGAGTGTTGTTATGCCTAACTGCTCATGGAAAAGTTTTGACTGGGCCATGATAATAGAACGATTGAGAGGGTATTTTTCGCTTCGGCGCTGTCGGATGCATTCCATTAACACTTTGTCCATTTTTACATTCTTTGTTTGGTGTAATGTCTTCCTGAGTTCCATTAACTTGGGTAAATCACTATCACCATAAAATTTTAACAGTTTTTTAAAGGTTGTTTCCTAATAGCAGATGAATTATCAACTTTCAGATTGGCTTCCCGAGCGGGCTGAGCCAGTTTACTTCTCAGACCGGTCTAGCTAGGTCGATTAGTTTACCAACCCGATCTAAATCAGTTCGCAGTCACTAGACCGATCTGAGACAGCTTAGTAAACGTAGTGACTGAATACTTTACTAACGATCCGCTGATTAGCTTTGCAGTCAAGGGGGTTTCCTCACTATCCCAAAGCGAGGATAGCTAACCTGCTGTTTCGGATTTTAGGTCCGTAAGACATGGAGGCGTAAAGGTTGGCCAAATTTGTCACAAAGGGATAATCTCTGCTTCCAGAATACGTTGCTTTCACTTATCGCATAATAATCCCTATTAAAAATATGTTTATCCACACACAAGTATATCCTCATCTACAGGGGAACCCATAACCTCCGTAAGTGTTTGTGTGTATGAGAAAGGGAGAGAGGCAGTTCGTATTAAATGGGAAGCGATTGCAAATTCTCAGACTCGCAATATATATATATATATATATATATATATATATATATATATATATATATATATATATATATATACACACATGACTAAGTTAATATAAAAGTTATGAAAAACACTAAGATTCTGAGAAAAATACCGGGAATATAAGTTTTTCAAATATTTCACTTTATTGGTTTCCGGAACTTCCGGATACTGGGTAGCCGGATAAATGGTCCCACACTGTATATATTTTTCTCATATATATATATGCTCAGATTCGATATATATATATATATATATGCGCGGTAATTTATAATAGGTATATCATCGAGATCTGTAACCTTTTAGAAAAACATAATATTGGATAGGAAAATAGATTCAGGAAGTTTATTGGAACTGAAACTCAAATAAAAAACAAAAGGAAAAGAGTCCAAGTCAATAAATAGCGAGTTATAGTTTTATCATTGGACAATAAAATTGAATATAATTTTAGATGGGATCACTCAGGAACGACATCATTATATAACTAAGCTCATTATACTCTGAACCAAGAAAAATAATGGTTTCGAATCTCTGAGAGAAAATAATTTTTTTGCGAAAATGATTAGCTGCGCTCTATAACAATATAATTACTGCATTGATATCTTCATAAGAATCTAATCCTCCAATTAAGCTGTATATTTTTTGTAGAAACCAGTATAGTTACCAAAAACTCATCCTATGAATTCATCATTCCTTTAGTGAAGCAGAGCTTAACACCAAATAAGGACAAGATTGCCACGGAAAATCCTTCGCAAATTTTCATAACTCACGAGGTTGAAATTCTCGGAATGGCTTTCCAACAAAAAACCGCACCTCGAAAGATGAAGGAAAGAGTGATAGAAAGAGGCAAAAAATAACAAAACGAACGCGGCCTCTCAATGCCACTTCACCAGAGCTCCTCTTTGTGGCCTTAGCCATGCAATGACATCAAGGATTTCAACTTCTCAATATTCATCCCCCTCTCCCATTAAAATTCCCGAATATAAGTGTACAAAAAATCTAACTGGGTTGCGAGGACCTCGACCTCGATTTCAATCTGCCAAAGGAATTACCTCTTAATCAAGACCCTTCGCAAACTTATTGACAACCATGCGATAAAAATCTCTGGTTTTGTTAGTTGATTTCGTATTTATTAGGAAATAAATGCATTCTTATAAAAAAATCTTGTGACGTCGATTTTTTAATCACTTCTTCTGTGGTGTTGATTTTTTGTTTATTGAAATGAGACATCTTTGCAAGCAATTACATGTCTGCACGAGATACATTAGAGAGGCTTCAGAACTTTATGGCAAATAATTGAACTGTCATCACCCCTTGAAGTAATAGAAACAGTTTATACAATTTAAGTGACTGTATCTACACGCCGAGAAACATGGCAGCGTAAGAATAACTTCTGTTCCAGGGAAACAAAAAAAGGAATCGCATGAAAATTACTGGATAATTTTAAAGAATACAAAAACCAAGTGGGCGTACAAAGGCCGCTTTGCAAAACAAAGGAAACACGCGGAGAGGCGAAATAAAGAGTATCTCAACAAGTGTAGAGTAAAAAAATCATCTTCAAGAGGAAGACGTAATTATGCTCACGCGAGCGCATGCAACAGGAATGTAAACCGATGGAAATGGACAAAGAAACTGAAGGAAATAAGCTGTTTGGTATATTTTAACCTGCGAAACAATCCTTTTTGTAAAAGCAATGCGATCCGAGAAGACATTCCCCGCACATTTATTGTGCAATTTATATATCATTAAAAAATTTTACTTTTTTGGTTCGGATACACCGCTCGATAATTCTTTTTCTAGAGTTAGAGTTAATTATATTTTCTGAGATGGTTTAACAAGTTATTCAAAGAATGCATTGCTACAAAATAAATTGTGTTCGATGTAGCATACTTACTCAATTTCTAATCTCTTTTTAACCACAAGTAATTAATATCTGGATTCCACGATGCAGACATTTTATAATAACAATTACTGAGTTCCTTTGCTACAAGCACTAGGAATAATGCGTCACAAAAACTGTTCATTGACTGGTACATCATTTTGCTATCTGTTTATTTAGTTTTTTTTTTAGATCCAGCTTGCAGGAGATAAATAGTAAATCAAGAGAACTTGGAAGAGCAATAGGCGATGGTAAATGGGTTACGAAGTAAATACGCAAATAGTGGAGGGACTTGTTCGACCGAATATAGTTCAATGGCAACTAAGCAAACAAAACAGAAGAAACAAGATAAGAACAAGATGGAATAGTATACTCCATAAATGGAATACACAGAGATTTCAATGGCGTGGGAAATACATATGTAAAGGTATCGAAAGATTGAGCGATTCTCGATTTTTTATCTCCGAAACTATGAGTCATAATTATGTGGTCTCGGAGACTTGTAGTAAATGTTGTCCTCTACCCGAATAAATTTTCTCAACTATACCTCACAAATAATATAAAGGCGTTGGATAGAAAAAATTGATTTTAATTGTTGTTTGCCGAGAGAACCGCCTTAGAGATCGATGTAAACAAAATACGCGATGTTTTGCACAGGATTTTCTAGAATTTCTATCTCCGAAACTATAATTCGTAGGTGGTCTCGTGGACTTTCTTGTAGTAAATCCAAGCAAATCTTTTAATCTATACCTTACAGATTATATAAGAACAGGGGAGAGAGAAGTTTGGCATTTCATTGTTGCTTGACTGATGCCATTTAACAAGATACGAGTCTAAGTTTATTAAAGTAAATATGTAAAGTGGAAGTTCTAATTGACGGACAAATTTTAATAACGATCACTCAGACCTAATTTAATTAAAACTCATCAAGCTGTTTAGGAAATGAAAGTTACGACGGACGGACCAGCAAAGAACGCCTAAAAAGCAAAAGAGAGAAGGAAAAGACGCCCATGAGCGGTCTGTAGTAAAATGGTAATGTTTTACTCACAAAGATAACCAAAAACGTCACTAGACATACAGAGATAATATGACATTAACTGGAAATGAAACTCGCCACGGAAAGAGAAAAATAAACCATAAAAAGTAGATAAAAATCGAACTTCTATTGAGATCAGCGGCACAAAAACAGGAGGCAGAAAAATAAAAGCATTTCAGAAAATCAGGCATGTGAGTCATTTTCAGACTTTCGTTTTCAAGATGAGCGAAGCGGAACGGCTTTTACGCTTGCTATTTTTGCTTATCGCTCCACTTCATAACGCATAATATACAAATAACGCATAATATACAAAACCATAGGAATATTTATTGAGGAAAAGAAAAAGGATGATTATAATAACTATTAGCTTAGACTTTTAGGAGGAAAATGAATTTTCAAAAAATATATGGATGAATATAATTGGTCAGAGATATGCTTCATCACTTATTATGAGAAACTAGTGTAAATGCCCGTCAAAAATGACGGGAATTCGTGAGTTAAGTAATAAGTTAAAATAAAATTCAATAATAAATTAAAGAAACCAACTTTTATATACACTAAAAAGTAAACAACAAATGAAATATTCACATAACTGAATGTTCCAGAAAGTAAAAAAAGGTTTTGGACTATAAAAGCTGAGTGGCGAAGATATATAATGAAGATTTATTTTTAAGCCTACTTTCCAGAAAGGAAATAAGGCTTATAGTTTTGTCGTTGTGTCTGTCTGTCTGTCCGTCCCTCCTATTAACTTCTGAACCAATTGACCGATTTTCGTGGAACTTGGTGGAAATATCTTGCTACTGGGGCCGAGCTCCCGAGGATTGTTCCGAAGATTGAAAGTCCCGGATTCGATTCCAGGACCTATCCTTCCCAATTGAATTACATGGGAAATCTGAAATCCATCGTGCAGGGTAATTTTCTTTTGCACATTAAAATACCTTAGAGAATACCTAATACAAATCCCGCTCCGATATTATAATTATAAGGAAAGAAATGAATATTTTATTTTATATCGTGAAATTCGAATTTCGCATAAATACTGGCGTTTTTACATTTTTTTATCACTGATTGCGAGAGTATTGCCATAGCAACAACTATTGTTGAACTCGGATTTGATATAGTCTAAGACATACACGCGTTATTTTTGCCGCACAAATACGCGTGATCAATTTAATATTCCGTTCGAATGTATCGGTAATATTTTATAACGCTAAATTATGAAATTTGGGAACACAAAAAGCAAAATATCTGCGGTGATTTTAAAGCTATTAAAGGCAATATAAGTATTAAATAAATGATCAAATGGAAAGTAGGTATCATAAGTTCCGTTTGGATCATCTAGTGTAAATATTATGCTATCAATTTCTATAATAGGCCCAACACTTTTTCCACTTTCTGAAACATTCAATTATATGAAATTTAAATTAATTTCTTGCTTTTACTGTATATAAAGCCTTATTTCATTAAAATAAATTTGTATAAATATAATATTTCTGTTTTAGACAAAGAGTAAAAACTTAGGTTTCGAACTTAAAAATTCAGTAATTTTCCTTTATTGACACAATATAATTGAATATTTGCATATTTACGTTATAGTCTATTGTTTATCGTACCCAAATTGTTTAAATTTCAAAACAGTGTCGAAATTTGTTGAATATGTAGACAGATGCGAATTTATAATCTCACAATCAATCAATCATACGCAATTACACGAAACCGACAACAATGCAAATCACCTTGACGACGAAAGATTTTTGCGTTGAAAAATAATTTAATGATCGATTAGACGCTTATTCGAAAATTGACGGGAGGAAAAAGAAATTTCGATCTTTTAATCCTTCTTCATCTAAAGTCCAGAATTCTTACGATCATTCCAAGAAAATTAAAAATGTGATTAACGTGCTACACTTATCCTCTTGTTAATGAAATGGAGAAAATAAACGCTCCTGTAATCGAACTCACGACTCTAATGTGGATGGTAAGAAAATTAAAATTTAAAAGTGGTGTTGTTAAGCTATTCTTGAAAGTATGATCAAAAAAAGAATGGAGTTTGAGTTACAAGCGTTTTAGTTATTCTCAGTCGATCGACGTGCCATCTTACAGCGTAAAAGGACTACATAACTTATTATATAACTAGAGTAAGTGCCCGTCAAAAATGACGGGACATGATTTTAAATATTCTCGAGTTAAATCATAATGTACTCTTTCGTACGTATAACAGGATTGAGACAGCAATAGAAGCTCAAGTTTTGATGACAACATGGTTGACAAGTCAACAAACAGTCAAAAGGAAATTTTTTCCAAATATGTAAATTAAACGATAAATTTGAGCGATTTCGATTTGATGACAAAATAAGACGGCCCAGTCCCGGCCCGAAGATCAATGGACAATTTTTCTAATTTTTATTTGCAAAAGAATGAAAGCCTGCACGACGAAAAATCGATTTTTACGTGATATCTTACGGGAAACCGAAAATATATCCTGTAGTGCAAACCGGGTCCTTTTTCGGAGTTTTTTCGTCATTGACTTTTAATGCTTGTTTAAAGCATTCCGGCTGAAATTCATTACCTACCTAACTAATCGGGATGTTTGTTAAAGCACGCTAAAAAGGGTTACGCAGAGAATAAGCGTTTATATGGAAGTTAAGATCTACTAACTTCCAAGATTTACTCTTATCATTTCATAAAGCTCATTTTTTTGCCTATAGTGAAAGATGTTAAATGAGAAATTTAACTCCTTAACCGTAAAGTTTAAAAATTAGAGAGACAGAGGAAAAAAGGAGGAAAAAAGAAAGGAGGTGAAAAGTCAAAAGAAAATGAAAGTTTAGGGGGTGTTACTCCACGCCAGGGACCTGAAGTCACTCACACTTTTGTCCAATCGCACAAGCACTAATCCTAAAGATGGAAAAAGGATGAAAAAAAGGGGCCGGGTTTGTGAGAGATTAATCTGCGCAAGGGACCCGAAAAAACTCTTGAAAACTGTACGGCATTAATAAGTAATATCTCTTGTAATACAGGTAATCTCCGATTTACGTCGCTCCGACTTGCGTTGTTTCACTATAACGTCGTTAAGTAATAAGGAAAGAGTTTTACGTCGTTCCTGTCCGATTTACGTCAATTTGAGTCGAGTGCCATAAACATCAACCCATCCTATCTTCCAGAACAATTGTTAATTCGTTAAAATGACGGAGCGAGGCGTTACCGCTGAGGCATGGAGTCAAATTTCAACCCCCTCCCACTCATTCCCTCTCCCACTCGTGCGGAGAATACTTATAGAATAATGCTTTACAAATGTACATAGTCCATTTGTATTATCTACCACTGGAACTTAACATTCTTTGTTAGCGGAGGAATCGGAGCGGTTACAATGATGTAGAGGAAAGTGGGAGAACGATGTTAAAAGCGATTTGTCTCCTAATCCTCATTCCCTCGCGTTGTTCGTGCAGTTGGCGTGCCACTGCACGATGGTCTGTCTTACATATTTTCTTTTCTTAAGTCTTTACCCTTAACCATGAGTGGTAAACGTTCGACAATTAATCCATCTGCAAGTACACCTTCGAAGAAGACACGTAAAGCTATTACTTTGAAGTTAAATGTTGTTAATCGCCATGAGCGGGGGGAGTGTGCTGTTGACATTGGGCGTGCACTTAACCTCCCTCCAACAACAGTCAGAACTATTTTAAATAATAATGAGAAGATCAAGACTAGTGCTAAAATGTGAGCCCCGGAAGTGTGCTGCATATTACTAAAGGATTACTAATTATGTGTATAGTGGATATGAATAAGCGAAATGTGCCCATGAGTTTGTCTGTAATTCAGGAGAAAGCTAAGTCGCTCTTTTGGGATTTGAAGCAGCATGATGGTGGTGAAGGTTCATCTTGTGATGTTTAGACTGATTTTAAAGCAAGCAATGGTTGGTTTCGAAGGTTTAAGATCCGGGCAAATTTTCACAATCTTCGTCTAACGGGGGAGGCGGCTAGTGTAGACAACATTGCAGCAGCGAGTTTCCCGGCGAAACTCAAGGAAATCATTGAGGAAGGAGGCTATTCTCAAAAACAAGTGTTTAACGTAGATGAGACGGGATTGTATTGGTAGAAAATGCCACCCCGCACATACATTTCGAGGGAAGAGAAAACCGCCTCGGGTTTCAAAGCTTCCAAAGATCTACTTGGTGGCAACGTAGAAGGAGACTTAGTTGAAACCTCTCTTGGTTTATCATTCTGAAAATCCAAGGGCAATGAAAGGATACAACAAGGCCCAACTTCCTGTTATTTGGCGATCTAACAAGAAAGCCTGGGTGACGAAGTCATAGTTCCCAGATTGGGTTACGTCATTCTTCTCACCCTTTGTTGAGAAATATTGCAAGGAACAAAATCTTCACAACAAGGTCTTACTTGTTTTTGACAACGCTCCTGGACATCCTGTTAACATTGAAGAACTGACAGACAATATTCAAGTCGTATTTATGCCACCAAATACGACTTCTTTGTTACAGCCTATGAATCAAGGAGTGATAGCGACGTTCAAGGCCTATTATCTCCGACGCACCATGCAACAGCTGATCACTGATACTGACGGGGAGGACAAACAATCAGTTCGGGAATTCTGGAGAGGCTATAATATTAAGAAGGCTATAGACAACATTGGATCGTCGTGGGCGGAGGTTGCACAGGCTACGATGAACGGTGTTTGGCGAAAGATTTGGCCGGAGTATGTTCAAAATGTCAGTGCCTCTGCCGATGTCAACAGAATCCAACAACAGATTGTAACACTGGCAAAGGAGATTGGATTTGACGAAGTGGACCAAGACGATGTAATGAAGTTCATGGATTCACATGGGCAAGACCTGACCAACGAGGATCTGATCGAGTTAGAGCAAAAAAGGGCATTGGTGCAGGAGGAAGACGAAAAGGAATCAACTCCACAATTGAAACAACAAAAAGGATGTCTGAAGCCTTCAGCTTCTTCGAGAAGGAAATGGCAATCCTCACTGAAGACGACCCAAACATGGAACGAAGCAGAAAATTTATCCGAGGATTGAATGAACTTTTGCGAGGATATAAAGAGCTATATCAAGAAAAGAAGAAGAATGCCACCCAAACATCAATCACTACCTTTTTAAAGCGCGTTTGATCAAATTGGTAAATAAATGCTACTTCTCTATATTTGTATTCTATTCCTTTAAGGCTAAATCTTTAATTATTTACTTTTGTTAACATTAAAATTACACTTGTTTAGCTCAACGATCGAAAATTAGAAAATATTTCTTTAAATTTCGAAACTTTCATCGACCAATTGATTGATAAGAAAGAATTACATAATTGGACAATTTTAACAACAAAAAATAAATTTGTTGATGAAATTAACACATACATTCTCGGGAAAACTCCATAACTCTATTAGGTTCGGACTTAATTGTTGAAGAAGAAAGTCAGAACTTATATCCTGCAGAATTTTTAAATACTATTAATATCAGTGGAATTCCTTCTCATAAGTTAGTTCTAAAAAAACTGTAGAGTCATACTTATGAGAAACCTTAATCCAACTCTTGGTTTATGTAATGGAACTCAATTAAAGGTTCTGGAAATTCATCCTTCAAATAAATTAATCAAAGCTGAAATCCTTGGCGGAACATTCAATGAAAATATTGTTTGGATTCCTAGAATTATTTTGATGTCTTTGAATTCGGGTCTTCCTTTTACACTCAAACGAAGACAATTCCCCCTTAGGCCAGCCTTTGCAATAACAATAAATAAAAGCCAAGGCCAAACTCTTACAGATGTTTTGATTTATTTGAAAGAAGACGTCTTCTCTCACGGCCAATTATATGTTGCAATGTCACGTGTTACTAATCGACAAAACCTCAAAATATTCTGTAAACAATCTAATAACTCATGTAAAATAAAAAATATTGTCTATAAAGAGACATTCAATAATCAGTAATCAATTTTTGTAACTTAATAATGAATAAAGATTAAACATTTTTAAAAATCATTTCTTCCAACCAGAACCTGCGGTATTGCCCTAATTTTATTAAAAATAACTAATTTTTCAATCTTTCGGCAAGTTTTTCCTATTGTAGAGAATATGGCCACAATTGATTAGTTAGCTCTCATACCTTTACCTTAAGTGAATAAAAAATTCATTAAAATTTTTGGCCCTCCAATAAATCGTTTCTTAATCAAGAGATTCCATTTAATCGCTCAGCATTTCTTAAGTCTTATAGAGCAGCTATTCTCAAATGTGGCCACCAAAGAATTTTAGTGCGGCCACCAATAACTTCCCCTTCATATAAGAGATCATCAACACAGTCGATATTTTTTATCTACGAAGTCTCAAACATTTCAGAGAATTGTTTTGAATAGACAGACCGAATGAATGCTGCCTTTGTCAGGATCAGTAGAAGATGATATGGGCCAGATGCCATCCTATATTTACAAAGAAAATTTTATTAACTTTAAGTGCTGACCAGGGCCCATAAGTTGCTAGATGTTACAGATCCAATATTGATCGTGAGGAGACTATATTAAGTGTGACCCTTCTAGAAAACGTATTTTTTACTCACCAAGCTAGAGGGAATAGCTGTAGGAAAGTCATTCGTAACCGAGTGCATCAGTAGGTAAAAGTAGGTTCGTCTAGCATACGGATTGTCTGCTGCTAAAATATTGTGCTGAGTGCTTAGTTTTTTAAATTTTCACCCATGTTATAGTGAACATTGAATAAAATAACATGTGCGTCTGTTGTGTCGTATTCTTACCCTTGATGAGACAGTGAAACTTAACAAACGTTGCCAGAGATCATTCAGTGATAATGTACAAGTAAGTATTGTTTTGCGTATAAAATACGTTTAGTAGTAAAATATAATTTGGTATACAATGATACGGCATCTTGAAGTCGCGCTCCGATTAGCTGTAGAGGACAGGATTATGGATGAATTTCCATATAATAAACTTCTCTAACATAATATGTATGTATTTTAACCAGTAAATTAATATTAATAACTAAATTATAATCATAGAAGAGTTTTAAGGCATATATTACGACCACAGCCATTTTTTACATGAGAACCGCTGATGTAAAGGATGGAATTATCGATATTGTGTTTATCTCCAAAATTCGGAACTTCAATCACAAAATGCCAACTTTAGAAAACAAGCATGCGGATGAATTTCTACATAATAAATTTCTACGATCATCAGTAACCTATAATTTCACATCAGTAACTCCATTTTCGGTCATATGAGAATTTTAGGACTCATTTATATTAAAATTATACAAAGCTTGACAAGTGTGGCTACAGAAAATTTTTTCGTGAGAACCGCTGTTCTAGAGTGCTTCTATTCAATATAAAAATATAGGTTTATATGAACATATTTTCCGTCATTTAATCTTTATAATTCATTTATTATCCAGGGAGAAACAATGTTCAACTGCCTCGTACACTTTTATTCTTATTATTTATTCTAACAATAAAATTCTATGTTTAACATGTTTTTTTTATAAAATTTTCTGTCTACCTAAGTTTTCTTTTTCAAAGTGCCTGTATTTAAACAGATTTGTAGATATTTAAAATTTCAATTTATAGCATAATTTATACGGGCACATCCAAATTCTGAAGCCAATATCTCAAATGAGAAAGTGAGTTTGAGTGAAGGCCACTAATTTTAACTGCCGGATCAAAAATAATATGTGCTATAACATAATCATAGCAAATAGATCCCTAAGTAACTGAGAAAATCATCTCCATTAATTAAATTAATTTTTCTTCAAGCACAGAGACGATCTCACAACCAATATAATGATTTTAAAGGAACACTTCGTTAGAGAACCCTATGATAGAAGACTAGTTGTACTGATGGAGTGATATGACTGCAGGGGTGTTGCCTTCTTTGATGGAGAGAGGAGTGGAAATAGAAGCAAACGAAATACAGAAATCATGAAGAAAGAGCTCTCTTAACGCAGAAACTTAAGAATATGAACTAAAGTGTTGAGACAGAAGCTTTGAGATATATAATCTAGAATCAAACGGGGGATGAGAAAGGGGTTAAGGATTAGCTCAGAAATAGTAAAGCGTGTCTATAGCTAAGCTAACGTGACTAAGAAGCCGTTACGAACGGACGTGCTATATCTCGCCAACACGAAACCCAATATGTGTCGTTACTGGCTGGAATCACTTCCTGTATGCCTCGCCAAACATCCCATTTCAAAGAAGAGGACAAGGAATAAGCTCACGCGTTGGCACTACCCGTTTATTTTCAGATGTTTTCACCTCAGACTTATTAGGAAATGGAACTATTTTCGTTTGCCTCCGAGAAATTTACTTACTCATATATGCTAAGCTAT
Source organism: Tanypteryx hageni (assembly GCA_028673005.1). Lineage (NCBI taxonomy): Eukaryota > Metazoa > Arthropoda > Insecta > Odonata > Petaluridae > Tanypteryx > Tanypteryx hageni. The sequence continues at coordinate 150,172,344 of CM054113.1, read as the reverse complement.
TTTAGAAAGGACTTTCCGTGCCTAATGCAGCAAAATTTTGAAAGAGACTGAAGCTATAATTTTCGTTCAAGAGGAGCCACTTCATTCTGCAAAAATGCGCATTAAAGGTTGACATTAACATATCATCACTAAGTATATTATCCTAAACCTTCATTAATTGTTTATAATTTAATTTAATTTTAACACTATATGTTATTTACCATAAGATACGACAAATCAATGACAAGACTATTATTATTACTTTACGTGTAACGAAAAAGAAGCTTCTGTCTTATTGCTATTTCGTTAGACTGAAACACGGTTACAATTTATAAGGAGTACACTATTCCAAGGAAGACCGCATCTGTAATCAACTTATAAATTGAAACCTAGAAGAACTATTCTGATAAATTTCCCAGATATCAGCATTGAAAGCTAAATGCAAACGCGTCCCAATACATCACAGCGAGCTCTCGGAAAATTCACTACAAAGGCAACTGTAAATATGAAAAAAAGATCATATTAACGGAACATAAAATTAGTCATTCAACTTGAAGAAATTTGAAACTTTCGGCCGAAAAATCAAGAGCGTTGCAATACGTTTTCATTTTATTATTTTCAAAATTCAGCGTAAAAGTTTCAAAAGGATGTTCCAATATTTTTCGATAAATTATTCGATTTTTTGACAGTATGCTCAAGAACAGTCAAGAGTGGGCCTATAGCATCTTAGAACAAAAGTTTCTCCAAAGGTAGTAAAATGAAAATCAGTGGTAATAAGAGTTGCTTAATGAAAATTCGCTTTTAAAGGTCGAATACCTTTGGAAAATCGCTGCAATAAGAATTAAAAAAAATATTTTAATATTGAATGGCGGTTTATGAGATACTTTTTTCATGATAAGTTTCGGCACAATAAAGCTTATTAGGCTGACAAAAAACAAAGGTGCTGAAATTACATGTTATGCATGTTCGCATAAAGCTGAAACTAAAGTTTGACATTTGAGAAGGAGAAACACCCTGTACTTGACCGGGAAACCAACCAGAGTTCGATTCCCGGTCAAGTACGGGATTTTTCTCCTTCTCAAATGTCAAACTTATTAGGCTGGTTTCCAAAAGAAACATAGCCTTATGAAATGACCCTGTCTCTGTGTGTGTGTCCCCTACTAACGACTTTTACATCAACGGACCGATTTTAATGAAACATGGTATGAGACTTGTGCTGCCAGGGCCCACCTCCTGTATATATTTTATTTGGCGAAGATTGAAGTCTCGATTTCAGGAACGTTTTTTCCCTATTTGTTTTACATAGGAAATCTCAAATCCATCGTGCAGAATGTTTTCTTTATTACTTTAAAATATCTTACAATTGTGATATCGGAGCGAGGATTTTTACTGTTCTAAGGTAAAAAGAATGTAAATTCTAAATATTATCGCAGAATTTTGATAATTGATTGTATTTTCTTGAATTTCTACTAAAACAGCGTTTTTGCGTTTAAAATTGCATTTTATCAGATTGTTGCAATGGAGACGATTATTACCGAACTCGGCTTGAGCATAGACGAGCGAACAAATGGGTTATTAGGCGTTCCTTAACAGTGAACGGTAATAGCGGAACGCATTATGGGCACGTCTGGTCCGTCCGTCCGTCGTAACTTTCATCTGCTAAACCACTAGACGGATTTTAATAAAATTATGTACGAGTGATCGTTATTAAAATTTATCGCCCAATTGTGATTTTGGACTGAATCCGTCAATTAGAAATTCCGCTTTACGTAATTACTTTAATAAACTTATACTCGTATCTCGTTAAATGGCATCCGTAAAGCAACAATGAAATAAACTATATTTTTTATAATGAAAGTCGCTAATATTTAGCAATTTGGAGCTCAGTACTTAAGTATAAATACTATAATTTAATTATTTTTTATCTTACGCTCGTCGACGCTACTTTTGGTTCAATAGCCTTCTGCGCATTACAAAAGTAACAAAACTTGACCTAAATAGCATTTATCTCCAAACACTCTTGTTGAGAAAAAAGACGAAATATGTGACCCTTTGCGAAGTGCTTCTCTTCTCCGCGTCGTCTATTTGGAAATGGGGTTAACGACGGGGTAGATGGAGAGAGAGAAAGAGGGAGAGAGTAAGTGGAGGTGTGGCCATACGGCGAGTGAAAGGGGTTGTAGAGACCGTGGAGGGAGGAAAGGGAAGGGAAGAAGGACGCTCACTGGGAAATGAGGTCGCGGACAAGGAGGCGCAAATGTCCGGTGTGGGTGGTCACCTGCGGTCACCAAGAGGGCGACGCCGAAGAATATCGTCGTTGACGGATTTGGGGGACGAGAAATTGCCGTTATTTTGTTTCTCCCGTGTCTAAGAAAGCGTGCGCGGTAAGAGGAAAATTCGAGGGTAAATGGTGAATGTGTGGAAAAAAGAGAGGAAGGAGAGAAAAACTGTGGCAAAATGGCGGAGAATGGGAGAGAGAGAGAGAGAGGGACGTAGAAAGAATGGCAGATAAGTAATGAGGGAAAAGAAAAAGCTAAGGAGGTAGATATGATTGAAACAGAAATTTTGACGGTAGTCAGGCATAGGATATAGACCCAGGTCATTCGCCCAATCATATGATGGTGCAATAAGGCTAAACAGGAAGATCATGTCCTGATGACATATTTCTCAATTTGATTATTTTTATAATCAGCGAAGATATCAAATATGTTTTATATTTTTTTATTTAATACAAATTTTGTCCAAAAATTATTTTTCGAACAAAAGGTTGGCAAATCAGAGAAACCAAATTTAAAAAAATATTTTAGAAAAATATTCGTAGTTATTCTACATTTGGGTAAGTTTCTGTCTGACCCAGCCGAGTTTGTACCATCTCTTCATCTTCTCATACAAAATTCTTTCTTTTAATGCATCTTATATTCCTTTTCTCCTCTTGCTTCTTTGCCGCTTTCTTAACATCCTTCACTCTATGACTTCCTGCAGCTGGCCGTTACCTTTCAAAATTTGACCTACCTATTTCTTCTGTCTGCCCCTTAATACACTAATTAAGGTCTTCTCTTCCCCTTCTGTGTTTAAGACTTCCTCACTTATTTATCTCTTCGCCCAACCAATTTTCTCCATTCTACGCCACACCAGCATCTCAAACGCCTCCAATTTGCTCACATCTCAATTTCCATATCTACTCTCCACATCCAAGTTTTCATTAACATCTTTTTAATATCTCTATTCAGACTTGCTGTCAACAACTGCCGTCGTCTCTTAAATGCGTCTTTTTCTCTTGTTATCCTTGTCCGGAGTACGGAGGAAGAAGCATGAAAATACCAATTACGACATTTTATTTAAATGTTTTACAACCCTTTTATTAAAAAGCTTTCTCGTACAGGAAACGAAAAAATAACTAAAAAGGAGCATAGTCTTCATTTGAAATTAAAATTTGACTGCTACATCAGAAGGACTACGTAAAAAGCAAGAAATAGTTAACTTACAGAATTTTAATAGTATCGTATAAAGAGTTAACAGTACTATATTAATTTCAAAATTTTCCGATTACAAACCCGTATCACAAACTGCAGTCATAATGATAAATAAATCTTTATAATAATTTAACTATTATTATAGTTGCTTTTCATTTTGCATGTGTATATGAGAGGTAACATTTAGAGAAACTATCGGCACATGAAACTTTTTAAAGGAAAGAAAATTCCGTAATAAACTATGTGATTCTCACGCGTATATTGCACAAAAATATTTATAAAAGAGCTCCATATATGAGGCCATTTTTGTAAAATTTTCTTTGTGCAATTTTAACAAACTGAACAGATGAAAGTTAATTGTAAAGGAAGAGGGAAAGGGAGTCGAGAAACGCAGACCCTAAAGAGAAAATGAACGGGGACGGAGCTATTTTTTGGGAAAATATTTATACGAGCAGGTAAAATAGTGGAATGAGTGTCGTATATATCACCGAGGATAATAAAAGCGGTGACGTATGGCGGACGGGTGCTTTAAACATAGCGGCACTTCACTTCCCCTTCTGCATTCCTCCACAACAAGAAAACGAGTCCCTACTATATTCACCCTTTCAAAATAATTGCCCTCCATTCTCCTCTCCACCTTTCCTTCCTCCGTTCCCTTTCTTTTCTCTCTTCCTCCACTCCCACCTCTCGCCTTTTCATCCTTTTCCCTCGTCTTGCTCTATCTCCCCCTTTTCAACTCATTTCTCCACAACATTCTCCTTAACTCTTTTCGCCCCATTAGCAGGCAATTTCCCTCGCCGCCATCCTAACTCTGCGAGATATATTTAGTGTCTTTGCACGCTCTGTCACGACGCCCTCCTTCATCTCATCTGTTCCCAAGCGCCGTTTCTGCTCTTCATCTCAAAAGAGAATCGTAACCCAAAAATTTGTCCGGATTGTATTCGTAGCGTAAAAATACTACACCTTCGTACTTTAAGCCAATATAATAACTTAGTTTTTCTTTATGATAATTAGCGCCGTTTCAGGCATGTACGCGCAAATGTTGCATGTATTTCGTTCTCAAATATGCGCACACTGTTATTAAATTAAGGGATATTCCGCAGCGGATTATCATTGAGGCGGCTTAGGCTGACCATTCATAACTCCTTAAATTTATGTTGAAGATTCCCAATTAAGATTAACAAGTGCTCGAAATCATGTGTCGCAGTTTTAATCACCGCTTCTAATAAATATTATTTGGTGGGAACATTACTAAAACATAAGAGGATTAAAAATTTTGATATGCATGGAACCCATCCATATTTTCAACTGTTCTCTTCTAGTTTTTCACTCTACACGACCCTGATTTCCTTACCGCCTCCTCTTTCTTGCGGGCCCATCCCCCCTCCTCGCCACCGCCTCCCCCGCAAATTGCGCCCCCCTACTTGGAGAGAGAGTTACTTGTCGCGAAGGATCTCCGACCGCGAGTGCGCGGGTTTTAGAGTCCCGCCGAGAAAATGGAAGCGCCGCTTATTAGAATGCATCCATCACGGAATTTTTCCACCGCTGTTTACCCGCGTATAGATTAACCGCGAGAGGTCGTAAACTTCTCGGAGAAACCAAGTCAACAGACAAACGAGCGTAACACCCTCGTAAAGTTACCGCAGCGTAAGACCATGTTGGGATAATAAGGGAGCTCAAGTGACCTGCGGATCTTGATGCAGCGATTATTCTAAGAGTCGGCTCAATCCAGAAAGCTACGCAAACAACGCTTTATCCAGCAGTTAGGATAAGATTGTTTATGAAATAATAAATGCGCGCATAAATCCTCGTTTGAGATTGGATATTTTCGAAATATACATATAGATATATGTAACCGGAAATAAAGAGAAATAAATAAGGAAAATCAAGATTATGCGGTAATTGAAGGACAAATGACTTCTAGCACGAGCTAAAAATCACTTCTGAATAATGTAATACAAAGTTGCTTGACGCAAACATAATATGCATGTGCCCCTTTTAAAATGACATAATAACGTGATTCATAGTTACGAAAAATAGGATAAATAAATAACCTGTGAATGTGGAATCACAATAAGAGAAGGAGAATGTACATTTATATAAGAGGACCAGTTACGTTCTTTTCCGATTATATAACAAAACCAGCACATATTGTGGAAAAATAGAAAATAATTTCATTAAAACAACTTAGCAAATGACTAAGTCCGTTCGCAAAGTTTTTATGTCGCACAAAAGGAAAAAGAACGTAACAGAATTCAGAAAAAAAAGAATTTCGAATTAAAGATAGAAGAAAAAAGACTTTCATAATTATGTCACCCCTCCCTAAGGACTGCATAACCTTACAGAGGTGGGAGGGTTTGTGTACTCTTACGAACCAAAGAGCTATGCCGGCGGGAGATAATTCTCCTGGTAGGACCATCCAAGCCGGAAAGGTCTGAGGGGAAGAGTCAGACTAAGAAGCAGTCTTGGGGGTTTTACATCCCCCTGTGCAAGGGCAGCAGCTTGCACAGTACCTCTGTAGGTGGTGATCATGTGGATCTGAACAGCTACAGATGGGTAATCACTCTGTGAAACTGCGATGAGGAAAGCAAGGGGAAACTACCTCATTATATTTCCCATGATAGGCTGAAAAGCTGAAAATACCTCTATGGATATTTCTGGGGTAAAATATTCCGGAGGTAAAATAGTCCCCCAATCGGATCTCCGGGTGGGGACTACCCTAGGGGATGCACAGAGGAAATTTAACATTAATAGGAAAGCCAGTGGTGAGAAATTAAGAATAGGCACATGGAATGTTAGGACTATGAATTCAGGGGGTAAACTAGAGAACTTAAAAAGGGAAATGAGAAGGAATAATGTAGGTATAGTAGGTCTTAGTGAAGTTCGGTGGGAAGGAGAAGGCGAGATAAATTCAGACGAATTTAAGATTATTTACTCTGGAGGGGAGAAAAAGGAAAGGGGAGTGGGGATTGTAATGAGAAAAGAGATAGCTGAAAGAATTAGCAAGGTAGTGACAGTTAATGATAGATTAATAGCCGTAAAACTTCAGATGGAGCCAGTGGAAATGCTTATAATTCAAGTGTATATGCCAACGACTAATGCTGGCGACGACGAAGTAGATGAAATCTATGAACAGATTATGGAGATATTGGAGGATGAGGGAAAAGGAAGGATCACCACCATAGTAATGGGAGATTGGAACAGTGTAGTCGGAGAGGGACAGGAAGATAACATAGTGGGAAAATATGGACTAGGGAAGAGAAATGAAAGAGGGGATAAACTTGTGGAATTCTGCCATAGAAATAGATTAATTGTAACTAATACATGGTTTAAGCATCACCAGCGGAGACTTTACACATGGAGAAGCCCAGGAGACCAGAGACGATACCAGATAGATTACATACTAGTCAATGAAAGATTTAGAAATAGCATTAGAAATGTGAAAACACTACCAGGGGCAGATATCGATTCTGACCACAACCTTTTGGTGGCAAATATACAATGTAGACTGAAGAGCGTTAAGAGAAACATAAGAGTTAACAAGAAATGGAACTTAGAGGAACTCCTTAAAAATAAGGAGGCTATTATGACTGAGCTGGAGGAAAGGTTGGGGGAGAGAGCTGAAGAAAATAGGAAGAATGTAGATGAGGAGTGGAGATACATCCATAGCAACATTAAAGATGTAATGGAAAAGAAGGTAGGAAAGATAACGGGTGAAAGAAACAAAAAACCCTGGATCACAGCAGCCATGCTGCAAAAAATGGAAGAGCGGAGAAAGTGGAAGAACATAAACACTGAAGAAGGCCAAAGAAAGTACAAGGAGTTAAATAATGCTTTAAGAAGGGAAACAGATAAAGCCAGAGAACAGTGGATAAATGAGAAATGCGAGGAGATTGTCGAATGTGAAAGAATTTGTAGAACAGACCTCATGTATAGAAAAGCAAGGGAACTATTCAAGAAAAAAGCAAGAAAGATAGGACGTAAAGGAATCATGAACAAAAGTGGTAAAATAGTATCGGAGCCAGACAATGTAAAGAATGTCTGGAAAGAATACATTGAGGTTCTGTATGACAAAGAAGGAAAGCCAAGAAATATTGAATTAAATGAAAAAGAGGATGTGGAAGAAGATCAGCTAGGACCAAGTATTCTCGAGTCTGAAGTTAAAAGAGCAATTGATGACATGAAAAGAAGGAAGGCTGTTGGGAGTGATGATATACCCGTGGACGTTCTTAAGGTTTTGGGGTCGAAAGCAGTTAAGCAACTCACAAAATTTTTTAACCAAGTATATGATACTGGCATATGGCCTGAAGATTTTTTAGATGTTGTGATGGTACCACTGGAGAAAAAGAACAATGCAAAATGTTGTAAGGATTACAGAACTATTAGTTTAATTTCTCATACAGCTAAAGTTCTAACCAGAATAATAACCAAAAGAATTGAATGTAAAATAGAAAAGGAGCTGCAAGATAATCAGTTTGGTTTTAGAAGAGGAAGGGGGAATAGAGATGCTATAGGATGTATGAGGATGATGATAGAAAGAGCGCTAGAAGTCAATAAAGATATGTATTTTTGTTTTGTAGATTGGGAGAAAGCTTTTGACCGAGTGAAATGGGATAAAATGCTGGGTATTTTAAACAAAATAGGAATAGATTGGAAAGATAAAAGACTACTTAAAAACCTTTACTTTGATCAAAAGATTAGAATCAGGGTTGAAGGAGAAGAAACAGAAAGTACTTCAATAGGGAGGGGAGTGAGGCAGGGTTGTCCTATTTCACCAGCGATATTTAATATTTATGCAGAAACAATAACAGAAGAAGCGTTGATGGAAGAGAAAGGATTTAAGATAGGAGGTGAAAGTATTACCACCATTAAATACGCAGATGATCAGGGCTTAATAGCAGAAGGCGAGAAAGAGCTTCAGAGGATGACAGACAGACTAGTTGAGGTTGGCCAACAATATGGAATGAAGATAAATACAGAAAAAACGAAAGTCATGGTGGTTTCAAAGGAACATAAAGAATTAAATATAATGGTAAATGGCCATAAATTGGAACATGTAAGTAGTTTCAAATATCTTGGCAGTATTTTAGCGCAGGATGGAAGTAGTACACAGGACATCAGAAGTAGGATTGCAATGGCAAAAGAAGCATTTAACGAGAAGAAGGAGCTTCTCACAAGCAATAAAATAAATTTAGAAACAAGGAAGAAATTAGCAAAATGCTACATATGGAGCATAGCTCTTTATGGCGCAGAGACGTGGACGGTAAGGAGAAAGGAGGAAAAATATTTAGAAAGTTTTGAGATGTGGGTATGGAGAAGAATGATGAAAGCGAAATGGACAGAGAGGAAGAGAAACGAAGAAGTATTAGAAATGGTGGGAGAAGAAAGGACGCTAATAAAAACAATCAGGAAAAGAAAAGCTAATTGGATAGGGCACATATTGAGAAGACAGTGTTTACAAAGGACGATCCTAGAAGGAAAAATTAGTGGAAGAAGAGGAAGAGGGAGAAAAAGAATAGGAATATTAGATAATATAAAGCAGGGATATACTACTTATAGAGGTATAAAAGAGGCTTCTAGGGAGAGAGAGAAATGGAGGCAGCGATTCAGTTAAAACCTGTCTTCGGACAGAAGCATGATGATGATGATGATGAATTATGTCACAAGTTATAGGAAAGATGCAAATCAATGTCACCCAATATATTTTAAAATATGAACATGATCTCTTTTATTGTGAAAATATAAATGTATTGCAGGAAGTAAATAATTTTTTAGCATAGGTGGATTCCAAATGAGAATCTCTGTATTAAAGATAAAATTAGAACATATGAGAAATTTATTAACAATTAACCGCTGTGAAAACACACCTATATTGCGAAACTTCATGTAATGATCTGGTTTCCTTTTCATCTGGCCGCACCAAAGATTTTATCAGAATAAACTCCACATGGGATCCGCCCTTCTCCTTGGTGTTTCCGCTCCTTTGTTTGTTGTTTTCTTAAGTCATACTTCAGGGGCGAATCGAGAAACTTCCCAAGAGTGGGGCGATCGTCCCAATCTCCCCTCCTCCCCGACGGCCCTTCATTTTGTAAATCCCTAAACCCCTTACCCCCTCCCACTTCCGGATGTTTCTATTCCTCGCTCTATGTACTTAATCTGAAGAGCTAATTCAAGTAATTTTTTCGCCATGGGTTTAAGAATGCATCCAACGGAGAGCAATCCCGACATATAAGAGAATCCTCCTTGGATTTGCCACTGTCTTAGTGCCATTTTTGTGTTAGACAAACCCTCCATTCTCTCCGCATCATCCTTCCACTTCGTGACCATTTATGCCTTCTCCTATGTCCCCATAATTTTCTTCTCTTCCTCTCTCAATTTCATTGAAGATACCAACTTTCTCTTGTCCATCCAGATCTTTACGATTTAAATTTGCCTTTCTCCCATGTTACACACCCTTTCTCTCTATCTCCCACACGCTCCCTCGCCTTCTCTCTTTTGTTTATGCTCCGCCTCTTGAAAGAATGAGAGAGAGAGAGAGAGAGAGAGAGACACTCGGGAATTTCAAGTTCAAAGCCAAAACCTTGACCGACCTTTTTCTCTTCCCATTAGTCGGCCTCGACCTCCCTCCCACTCCCACTCTTCTCTGGCCCTCGCTTCCTCCACTTCAATCCCTCTCCCTCTGATGAAAACTTCTTCCGCTCCTCCTCACTCTCTCTGCTCTTCTCCTACGCCTTCCTCTGCAGCAGCCCGCCCTCGCCTCCCTCTCTATTCCTCTCTTCACCTTTTTCCAGGAATCTAACGGGAGACGTGAGATTTAGGGGATGTGGTGGGCGGAGTTTCTCGAAGGCTCTTAAAGGAGAGGCGGTATAAAAAAAGGGTTCGTGTTATAATGGTCGGAAGGGCGATGGAGAAGGGTTGTTGAGGAAGAGGAAGGTAGAAAGGAAGCGGAAGGGTTTCGTAAAGGGTTCGCAAATGGTGAACTCTATTGCTCACGTGCTGCGCTGTAGATATTATTAGTGAGAGGAAACTAAAGTTGAAGCCACGCGTAGAGGGTGGCAAGTAACGGATAGGCAAGTTCTCGGCTACTAGTGATTTTATTCCCCTCAATAAAGGTGAAGAATTTGCGAACTGAAAAATGTATATTGTTCCATAAAAGTTTCTAGTATAGTAATTATCTTTCAGGATTACAAGCCCACAGGTGCGATGTATGTTTAAACGTTTGCAGTGTTATTTTTATTATGCAACTTAAAGCAAGATAAATTTGGCAAATGATTCTAAACAACACAAACAATATAACAATGGAATATGAAATCTAGATGTTTATAATACATTGCCATATATATATATATATATATATATATATATATATATATATATACCCGAGTATTAGACTATGATTCCCTTATGTGTAACCGAAAAATCCAAAGTCGCATAACTATTGGTGCTACTGATACCCTTGACCGTTAATGGAAACAATATTCGGAAAAAGAGAAACTATCAATATTTTATTAAATGACAGTTTTACGATATTTTTAGTTGTAAGATAAAAAACCTATCAGTTTATAAAAATAAAAAGTTTTATTAAACCCATTTAATTTTGTTATCCACCTGGATTCAAAAATTCATTTTGTGAAACACGGTGATAAATAAATAACAAATAATATGACAACAGTTTTTTAAGCAAAACTTAGTAAGTATTATTTATGGACAGATCCGCAGTAACTACAAAGAAAATAAATAACACAGTGCTACGTATTTATTAATATGACCCTATAATTATTTTCAAGAAATTAAAAAAATAAGCACGATAAATTTTATAATGGATTGAAAATTATTGCTGGTTTGAAGACTATTATATGGTCACCAAATTATCTTTAAGAAGACTCCAAACAGTTCGCTGACCTCAAAAGATTATTTTTATATGGCAAAAAACTGCTCACTGTTACGAAATCAGACCCTTTAGTGATTTTTATATATTTTGAGGGTATGGAGCCATTTTAGAACGCCAAATCTTAAGTGAAATGACGTAGAAGAGTTAGCTGACCCAATTACTAATTTTATTTCCTACATTGAGCGGCAATATTCCTCAATTAGCCCCCTAAGTGATATTGTAGCCCACACGAGCGAGCCAACCACACTTGGGCGGCGTCGGCTCGCTCCTGCAATCTGCATTCGTCGCCTTGGCAACTCGCGGCGAGGTGTTTGCCTCATGTCAGTCACGCGGGAAGGTTTCCAAGTCTTTTGAAACTCCCCGTGAATCACGTGGGCACGCGCCGTCCGCTGAGGTGATGGACGAGAAGAAGACTCCGCAAAGAACGTCGGGGGTAAACTAAAAGTGAAGAATAAATAGTCCTTATCGCGTTTCACTTGTGTTTATTAACTTCATGTGACTGCGACGGAGCCAAGATGTTGCAAATTGGAGCGTAGATTAGAGGGAGGGAGAAACGAGGGGTAATGAGAGAGAATAAGTGACCTACCTTTTTAATGGAACCGACGCCCTTATGAAACCTTATTGCAAATTGGATCCGACAAGATAATTAATGCACGTCAACGTGGAAGGTCTACTTTGGTTAATGATAAAATGGAAACGGAAATTTTCATTGCGTACTCTTGCAAACTTAATGATCCCGAACGAGTAGACTCTTTGATGTAATTTGTTTTCTCATTTTATGAGATCAGTGTGCAGTTTCAAAAACAATGACAAATATTAATAACTCGATCCATTCTGAAACCCAATAAAACAACTTAATTATACACTAACATCCGAAAGATAAATAAACGATGCGTTCATACGATGCGTGACATACCGTACATAAAAGATATTTTCTGATGCAAGCAGTTCCTCGTTTGGCAATTTAAATTGAGGAGTCCGTCCGGTTCTTATTAAATTAACTCTACAAAATTTATGCGAGTAATTTCGTCGCGATATGAAGCATCGTAACGAGCTACCACTACGGTGGGTAACAAATCGTTTTTATTGAATAATGGCGGGCAAATAAAAAAAGAAGAGAAACGTGCGGTTTAAATCAGGGCAACCCTCTCACTCCTCCACCTCTCTCTCCGCCTCCACCGAGCTCTTAGGCCGACGCCAAACTTGCGGTTGGACCTCCGCGGGTCGACCGCAAATTTTAAGAATGCACAATGAAATGAGTGGTCTAATCGCGGCGGCTGGTTGTCTATCTATGCAATCAGCAATTTGAATTTTCATCCTCAACGAAAGGCATCGAATTTATATGCACTGACTATGTGTAAAATCAGCGGTTCTTCACTTTCTTGTAGGCGTGGCACTCTTACAAAGATATACAAAATTTCGTGGAACCCCTTTTGGAACACGATTGTTCATTTTGACGTATGGGTATCACATTGTTTGGATGCATTCATTTGTCGTTACTGCATAATCACCAACTTATCAGAAAAAAGACTACATTCCTATTGACCTACTAACATTGCCGAACCATTGATTAATCTATTTAAGAACATTCTTCGGGGCACTCTTAACAATCAGTTGCGGTACTACAGCTTGCCGTAGCGTCTAGTTTGGGAACCACTGCGGTAAATAAAAGGAAGATAAAAAGACAGTAGAAAATTCCACTGTTTGCATAGCGAATGAAATCAATATCCAGATAAGTTTTTTTGACTGCTACAGGATGCCAACTGAGCCTTTTGACGAATTGCGCGGAGTGTTATTATATTTTGACATAAAGGGAAATCTTATCTCTTTCCCGCGGTCTGGCCGCTATTGAAACCGCAAAAGTGATACCGGCCTTATTACTCCCAATATTTCCTCCTCCCCGCTCGAGAGGTTTTTCAGTCTCAATTTCTCGCTAATAAAGACTATTAGCCTTCTCCTATCGCCGCTCTCATCATCCTTGCTCTCCAGTTCCCCCTTCCACCTCCTAACTCTATCTCCCTTCCTCTGCCATCCCTTCCTCTTGCCCTCTTTTTTGCCTCCCTCTCACGTCAGAGGGCGGGCAGCGCAGGAGGCGAGATGTGACGATGGTAAAAGCGGCGTTAGGAAAGGGGGGTGGGTCTGTGAGTTACTGTGTCAAGGATAAATGCGAAGAAAGGGAAAAAGAAAGCAAAAAACGGAAAGATAAAGGTTGGAAGTAGGTACGGGATTTTAAGCGAGACAAAATAAATAAGCAGACGTGGAAAAAGATGCGAAAGAGAAAGGATGTCACTCGGGAAAAAACGAATGAAAGAAGCTTCTCAACAGATTAAGTAGCATAGAGAGAAGAAGATAAATGGAAAGGACAATAAAGAAGAAAGGAGTAATACAAGTGGAGGATGTAAAAAATAAGGACGAGATAGAACAGAAAAGGGAAAGGAAAGAAGAGGAAACGAGAAGCAAAGATTAAGAAAAATAAGAGTAATGGAGGGATAATGCAAAAGAGGAAGAAAGAGGCAGGGAGGGAAAGAAAGAGAGAGGTATTTTAATTGCGAAGAAAAAGGAAAGAAGATAACTCAATAATTAAGAAAACAAGGAAAAGGTCAGAAGAGAAAAGAATGTGAGATAAATAGGTAGGATGTAGGATTAGGTAAGAAAGGGGCAGCAAGGATGGGAAAGAAAGAAGAGAGAGAGATAGGTACGTGAAAGGCGGTATGATGCGCGAGTGGGGAGGAAAGCGAGCGGAATGGGCCGAGGGGAAATGACGTTGGCCTGAAGAGGAAGGGGATAGAGAAAATAAAGTGGAGATACGGGTAGGGATAAAAATATGAGTAACGGATCGCGAGGGAATCGTAGCCGTGGAAACGGTTGTAGGCTACGGAAGAGTGCCTCTCTCTCTCTCTTTCTCTCCAGTTCCCTCCTTCCTGTCCCTCCTCCCTCCCTTTACCTCTTCTTCCTCACGCCCAGATGCTGCTGCTCTCTTTGCCTCGGGGAAGCAATTTCCGCAGGAGCGCGTCACACGACCCGTTATTCTCTCCTCTAAGGGTCTCGCTGCAGTGCGAAGCGCTCGTTCAATCACCCTCGATTGATACGTCACGAGAGCGAAGGCTATCGGTTCCTTTACGCCGACAAAATGCTTACGTCACCGATTGTTTTGCACGCGTCGAAATAACTTCTTCGTTATTTTTTATGAAAAGACGAGCATTTTTCGCGTTGGATCCGCAAGCTTAAACAGCATTCTGGGTTGTAATCGTCGGTGGATATGAAATTTACGGCGGAGGCGCTCCGCGACTCGAAGATAAGTAAATGAAAATACCAAAAATATGGAACAAGAACTAAACTTCTTTTGCGATTGAGTCATTTCACAATTCAACTGCTTTGACACCTCCGCAAGATTGGCTCGGTTGTATTCGTTATTCATGCTAGATAGAAGGGAATGAACATTATATGTATGGACTGACTCTGACGTGCGTTTCTTTGCTGCAAAAATTTTGATTGGTTATTTATGCAAAATTGAAACAAATTTCTTTGAAAGATAAGAGGTGCCGTAAATTAGTCTTCCACACTCGCCGCTCTTTCCTTATAAAAGCAATTTATGAGTGTAAAACAAAGTTATATGAAAATTAGTCAAAATTTCAGATATACCTATGTGAAATAAATTCAGTTATAATATGCTGCTCTGATTTCACGAAGTCTTTACGTTGTCTAGGAACTTGCTAAAATGATATGGCAAGTGAATCGGTTGGTGGCTTAAATCTCAAATACGGAACGATGAACGCGCGCACATCAATATATATATATATATATATATATATATATATATATATATATATATATATATATATATATATATATATATATATATAGAATTGAATTGAATTGATTTCAAATTAAAAAAGACTTTTTCCCGAAATGATGATATTGCTGCATAGGGTTAAATGTGAGATTATTCGTATTTCAGAAGTCTGGCAACGCTTGCAGCAGCGCATTCGAATGAGCCACAAGCGCCAATTCCAAGACACGCCCGACCTTCCCACACTGCCCCACATAACAACACATAGCCTCCAACCCAGCACAGCCATCATCCGATACTCCCACGCCAACTAGCGGCCTCTCGCGAGTTGATAGCGGCTGAGAGAAGCGCCTAGTCATGACACACGCCTCCGTTTCCTGTCTCCGCCTTTCTCTCCCTCACTCCTTTACACGCTCTTTCTCGCTACCTTTACTCAACGTTCCTCTCCTCTCGCCTCACATCCCTCCGTACTTCCATTCTTTTTATCACCTCTCTCTTTGCCATGCTAGATCAATCTTTATCTATGTAAATTTAATGGACGAGGCAGAGACTTCGTGGAATTCCATAATCAAAAGACAAACTATACTACGATCGGTTTCGGTGAGTAATCACCAACATCAGGTGTTTACTCACCGAAATCCGTCGTGTTGTAAATATTCTGTGGAAATTAGCAAATGTTTAGTACAATGAAAATACTATCTAGTATTGTTTACGTTTTTCTTTATCTATCTATTTTTCGGCCTAATCCTTCGATTTATTTCTTCTCCTTTCCTCAACCTCTTCCAACAGCCATCTCAATTTTACGTAAACATCCGTTCCTTTCTCTCTCTCTCCCTCTTCGACATCCTCTTCTTATTCCTCTTCCTCCACATGCTCTCATATTCCAACCACTCCCTGCTTTTCCTCTCTGTTATCTTCTTTTACTCTCTCTTCTGTTTCCACTCATTTTTTCACTTCTCTTACTCCATCCATTTACTTCTGCTACGCTTCATCTCCTCTCTTTCACTACTCATTCGCATTCTGCATTTATCTCCACCCGTTAAGGAATTAAAATTCTCTCTCAATTACCCGTTATTATATGTTCCATATTACATAAGGTACGCATTGCACAAGACTTATGCGTTTCAGGGCAAAAAATGATTTAAAAGTGCCATACTTCCATTTAAAGGCTAAAGAATTTCATCGCCATTACTCGTCCTTGTACTAATGCCACAATGGAGTAGTTTCTGATTAGCAATTTCATGGAAGAAAACAATTTAATCCTGAAATTAAATATAAGTGACACCAACGTGGAGAAAAGTAAAGGATACTATATTTATACATTTTTTATTCTCAAGGTTTCAAGAGAATCCGTTAATTCCAGCCTTTTAAAAAGATCGGAATTGTTCAATAAAATTACGACGGGGACAGTGAAATAAAACAATCAATTGCGATAACACATTCTTCAAATTGCTATGACAACATTTTAATTGGAGTTAATAAAAGTTGTTTAGTGTTAGTTTCACTGTAAATCGATGTTAATACTTCATATGACATATTACTCGTTTTATTGATGGAATTCAGAAGAGATAGGACGAGGTAGAAAGACACAAAACGAAACGCGGGAACGAATGTCTTATTCGACGTTTTAAATGACGCACCCTTGCTAAAGATTTTAGGATAATTATTCATAGAGCTTGAATGTTTCCTTTAGTTTTTTTAGGAGTAAACCTATCAACATGTATCCAAATTCAGTTTCATACATTATTACTGGCCAAACATACATATAGTTTAAAAGTAACACATTTTCATATTTCATTTGAATCTAGGCGAATTTAAAATTTTATTGAACTGAAAGTTTTTTAAAGCTCTAAATATTAGAATGTACAGGGATTATGATTTTCTGTTCGTAATCGATATCAGTAATTATTATGTAATATAAAATTATTAATATCAATAATTTAAAAAATGTGTGAATTTGGTTTGCTGAGACGATACCTCTCTGTTGAAAATGAAAACTGCCTATTTAAAAAAAATAAAAACATCTTTTTAATTATATTAATTATCTTCCTGTCAACAAACCGCAATCTTTGAAGCCGTAGTAGTAAATTCACAACAATATTACGGCGGAATACTTCTGAGAAACGGCGTTTTTGTATTCCTCTCTCGCGCTTCATTTAATCTCGCATATGAAAACCTTGGCCGTTTCCTATTACACGCAATCAAATTATCATCGATGGAGCACGAGTATCCGGGAAGGTTAGGGCCGGATGCAAGGTAGCGCCTTTAGCATCTTATCCTTATTGAGCGGTGCCGTACCCTTGACTCAGCGTCCTTTTGCCCGCCACCTCAGCCTCATTGTCACCACCGCGCCTTCCTTCTCCTTACAAGACCGTCGCCTAGCTCTCCTCGCGCTCCTTAAAGGGTGTTTTCTCGCCGCGTACTGTAATGTGCTACCATATTGTAAGGATAATGTATTTGCGGTTGACAAGCTGAAATAGCAACAATGGTGTTTACGTTAAATTGGAGAAGATTTAATGAGCCATGCCGGCGTTTCTCGACAGAATGAGATGGAGAAGAGACCGTAACTTATTCACACCAACATACCTTCCCATTCCTACTCATTTAACCAAGAGGATTATCTTAGTAAATACAATTAATCTTCACTCATTTTAGAGCACATTTACTTAATTATAAAAGCCCGATGTTTGAAACTGATTATTATGAAAACTCAAATATCCACAAAACGATTGGGCAAATTAGGTATATATTTCCTCTACAAATCCGCCATCGTAATTGCTGATCGATTGCCAGTGATGTGCTTTTCAAAATGTAATATCTAGCTCACTTAATGATTAGAATCCAATTAATGATGAGGATGACTGCGGTAGCCACGAAAAGATTGGGAAAATTGTTTGCGCCTTTCAGCAACAAAGCAGAATCAACGATCCATGGATCACATCTGAGCACGGCTGTTTTGTATCCGATATACGCACTTGATTTTCGAAAGATTTTTCGCCTATAGGAATAATATCCATCATCAAATGAAATGCGTAATAAACATGATTAGAACATGGGGATAGAGAAATTTTTAATTTGGATTCTCAGAGACGCATAAAAGCCCACAAATATGAAATTTCCTGATATAATACTTGGCTTATAAATCCGGAGAAATTCTTCTAAATAAGGTAATTTTTTCAAAATCATTATTTCTTGAAGCTAACGGTACTCTGACGGGCATAAAACAGGAAAACATGTTGTACATGCTATATTTTATTGTAGATTATTCTTCGAGTAGCTGTAACCGCTGCATTAACTATATTAATCACGGTTTTTGGTCTTTCGAGTCGAGGTCGCTAAACAAACTACATACGCCAATGTGATTTAAATCCCGTTTCATCGAAGAATCCCCGGAGAAGGTAGGTGAGATACCGTTGACAGTTTTATTTCTCCATTCAAGATAACAATGCGCACATAAATCTTATCACAATCATTTAAATATTTTCCGACTGATGCAACTCTAAAGAAGCATGGAGGATGGGGGAAGTAATTATAAAATCTATTTGTATCAGAGAGCAGTTTAGTGTAATATATTAATTTTGGAGAAGAGTAATGAAATGTATAATTTCTCACTGTTGAATATATTGAATTTCATGAACATTTTTCACGCCCTGGGGTTCTGAACACTTCTTACGCAATTTTATACGGGAGTTAAATAATGTGAAATATTGGAATAAAATAACTCTCACTAATTATCGATTTTAGGAGCGCAAATTAATTTAGAAAATTAAAAACAGATTCTTCCTTCAGGCGCTCTGAGCCCATCAGAACAGAGTTTTCCAAAATTAAAGCAAAAGTTTAATTTTATAAACTTTATTCTTAATGTATATATTATTGTTGATCGTTTGGCCATAGATTGTTATTCTGTTGTTGATTGACACTGATCATGCACAAATGAAAATGTATAAGTATGTAAATTCTATGCATGCAGGCGTATGCAGCATTAGAAGAAAAGAAAGCAGGAGAAAGATTTTACCTTGAGAGAGAATTAAACCAGGGTCTTCTACTTGCCGTGCGAATATTCTACTACTTTCAAGGCAGAATTTTTCTCCTGCTCTCCAGAATTTCTATTAGCTTCTCTATTGATTTACGAGGGGCAGATAATAAGTAAATGCAAATTGTTAACATTTTGTTACACATTGTAGCTAAATTCTTGAAACTTGGCAACAATGTATCTCCGTATTCGCATACTACGCATGCGTGATATCGCGTTCGTTAGTTCAGTTGTCTCGTGACTGTCGCTTGTTAAACATGACTGCTCCACTAAGTGTTTGCACCAAAGAAGAACAACGCGGTGTGTTTCGATTCTTGTGGTCGGAGGGAGTAAATGGAGCAGAAATTCACAGGAGAATGCCTCAACAATATGGTGGTAATGTTTTGCCCCAACGCAGAGTCTACAAATGGATAGAATGGTTTTGAGAGGGCCGTACAAATCTTGTTGATGAAGCGCAGGAAAGACGACCTTTAACAGTAACAACTGACAACATTGTTGAAGCAGTAAGAAAGCTGATTCTTGATAACCGACGTCCTACTATTGATGAAATAGCCACAGATTTGGGAATTAGCCATGGTTCTACTCGTGGGTTTCACAAAGTTTGTGATAGGTTGGTTCTTAGAGAACTCACAGACCAATACAAGCTTAATCGTCTTGAAATCTGTTTACAGCACTTGGATCGATTCAATAAGAAGAAGGAAGAATTCTTAGATCGCATTATGACTTGTGACGAAACATGGGTTCATTACTTTGACCCTGAAGGAAGACGTCAAAGCATGCATTGGAAACATCAGACCTCGCCAACTGTCAAGAAATTCAAGGTTGTTCCCTCTGCCGGAAAACTAATGCTTACAGTGTTCTGGGACTCGAAGACAGGGGTGAGCTGGAGGGGACTCGGTGGGGCTCGCGCGAGCCCTTTGTTAAATTTAGACTCATTCAACGAGCCCTTTGTTAAACTTTATCGGACGTAAGTATTATAAATAGTTAAGTCCATTTAGCCTTTTCTTTTCTTAAGACAAATTTACACGATTCACTTTGGATTTGGATGTACATACATCAAAAATTCATCGAAAGAACAATATACTTATCGAAAAACTATTCAAAACAATTAAAAATTATTTTTCTCATCTTTCGATAAATTGCTCATTCGATGGATTGATATTCGGTGACTTGTTCTTTCGGTGAATTGTTTTCGATGAATTGTGTTCAGTGAAGTTTTCCACAAACATTGGGTGTCAACGTGCAGCACTGATTTTCATCCACGAGTTCGAAGTAAGAGTCAATCACAAAGAGTGAACTTTTGAAGTTTAAAATAGTATTTGAGATTTCAAGTGTATTAATAAGGACCTTTTCTTAGTGGTTTACCTCTTCAAACTTCTGATTCCGAAAGTGAAGATTTATATTTTCCCGTCCATCAACGCGGGTCTCTCACAGTCATTTTAGTAAACTATACGTAAGTACATGAATTGGTGGTTTATTTACAGAGATTTTTTCCTCGTTATTTTACTTTAATATTAATTTTTACTGTTTTTCTGTTAATGAATGCAGGTGTTATTTAGAGACTTACGGACATACCTAACACAACATTTGAAGGAATGGCAAAAATAATGTCTAATGCAAATTTCCTCAGTGATTAAGCTCTGATGATAGATATTTTAGAAGAGATATCCTTGTTATCAAACGCTTTACAATCATTGGTCAACAACTATACAAAAACCGACAAACTTATCAGAGGCACAATAAGAGCAATGCAATCTCTTAAGAAAAATATAGGTAAACGCGAAGAAATTTTTCAGTTTATTCAATCTGATACTTATAAATGCATAACATTTCAAAGCAGTACATCGAAGATAACAAACTCTCTTCCTTAAGGTCAACTAATTCAAAGCGTAATTGATAATTTGACAGCCAGACTTTTATCGACAAATCACTTTTTTCAAATCAGAGTACACTGAATGTAGGAACGATTCAAATAATCATAGGCAATACGAATATCTTTTAGCACACTTTGATTTGTTGGAACCAACCTCTTGGAACTTTGAGGAAATAATTTCTCCATGGCTAAAAGGGGAAAAGAAATTACAGCAGCTAAATAGGTAGTTAAAATTTAAAATCGATATTAATGATTTCATGAATTTTGTGGAATAAAACCTCCAATAAAAACTGCATGTTTCTTTTCCACCTACTATTGCAAAAGCTAAGAACATCGTCAACACAATTGCAATCAGCAGCGCAGAAGCTGAACGAGGTTTTAATGTAATGAACGCCACATGTGAAAGGAGTAAATACAATTAGCCATGTGCCCAATCTGATGACTATAAAAATATTGGGAAAATCTTTAACAGATTGGGATGCAGTGCATTGTGTGAAGAGCTACGCAAACATCGTCTTGCTGATGATACTAGAGTTTGACCCAAGGTTGTTGTACAACCAACAGGAAATCAAAAAGCGATATGGAACCTTCTTTAAATTGCAAATGTATGATGTAAATTGAGGCTATCCGTGTAAAAACTAGACACGCGATAACTGTTAAAAACGCCAGAAAACGTATTTACCGATTTTTAAATGAGTAAAATTTTTCATCTAATAAAGGCATCTTATTTAATTTTTCTCTTTTATTTTAGCTTATGATATCTAGATTACAACGGTATAAAGGAAAAATACATCAGATGGATGATTTTAGTGAAAAATATATTGGAGTAGAAGTCTTTATGAAACAATATGCATATGAGACGAAAAAGATTATCTTATAACGAATAACTTACAATTAGATCCAATCGGAATGTAACTTTTATAATAGAGGAGATAAAAGATTACAAAAGTATACGGTGAAATAATGCAGGATTCTTGATATTCCAATGACATTTGACAGCATTATACTTATACATTAACACTTTTTCTACAGAATGGATTTTCAAATTTGTGCACTAATTTTCAAAGAGAGAGTGCAGGCTGATCCACATAACTAATTTCACTCAAGTGGCGCGATGTAATGTTTTTGGTTCAAAATTCACTTTAAATAACTAAAAACTGTCATCCTACCTCTTCCTTCATATTTCTGCCGAACTCGCACCACTATTTTCACTTACGACAAACCCGATCATACTGCGCTAATCATTACTCTTCTAATTATCAAACAAAATATTTGAAATCTTCAAAAAAATAGGTTACATTTAAATCCATTTAAACAAGAAATAATTAGTCATTTTATTAGCGATTATTATATCCTAACTAATTATTATCTTTAAAGTCTGGCCTTCCTTTAATGATCCCATTATGAGCTTCCTCCTTTCATGACGTTCATTCGCTCCTAATGATAACAGCGTCAATTAAGTGGGGCGTTGCAAGATTAAATGGCATACGTCAATCAACAATTAAATACTATATTTTTCTCTCCCAAACTCTTGTATGATCTATAAGGTATTGATTAAAAAAATTATTCGGATAGAGGACAATAAATAATTGCCACAGAAAGGTCTGCGAAACCACATAATTACGACATATAGTTTCGGACATAAAAATTCAAGAATCTCCCTATCTTTTTATACGTATTTCCTATTAAGAACGTCTTTGAAATCTCTTTGTATTCCTTATATGGAGTATAGTTTTACATCTTGCTCTTATTAATCACTATGAATTTTTAGCTTCAAACACCTTTGAAACTACAAATAAAGGACACGGTATCGCTTTAAAAACTTATTATAAGATAAAAATTCTCATGAAAAGTGAGACGAATCTGTTCGGAACTTCAAAAGCAACATCTCGCAAAGCCACGGTCAGGGTGGATTCCAGTTGTTAAAAAATAAGGGGGAGGGATTTTAAAATGTCGTGAGTGATCAAATTGAAGAAGACATTGCAGTGTGTACTCGCAGAATTCCAAATCAATCAGGTACTGAAAATATATTTAGCCACCAAACTTGATTTAAATAAAAATTAAAATCTTTTCGTTACTTTTGGAACACTTTGTACTTTAAATGCGAATAAAACTTTCTAAATTTAGGCAGTGAGGGACGAAAAGAGGTCTTCTCGATTTTTTTATACAAAGAATGATGACATAAACTAGATATTTCATTTCATTTTTGGTCGGAATTCATAGCAATGTGGTAAGCAATGGTGTTTATACTGTTTCGAATGCTAGTTAAATCGCGTATGAAAATGCTTATTTTTATTCAGGGTTTTATTTATTTGAATATCGGATTTCAGAAAGTTCTGTTTTATTACATTTTAAAATTAGGAAATCGTAGTGTTGGAATGTTTTCTCGAGACAATATTTTCTTTTCTGTGCGAAGTAAATATTTTGCCATCTACAATTCTGCTTACCCGATTTAAACGTATGTACGTAATTGATGATATTAGGACATAAATCCCTTGCCGGTCCAGTATGATAAATATTTTAACTGTCTCTCTAAGGTTATATCGGTTTTGAAAATCTTATTACTGTCACTGGTTTAGCAAAGTAGCTCTTTAGATAAATATACTTAGTGATCATCATCATCATCATCATGCTTCTGTCCGAAGACAGGTTTTAACTGAATCGCTGCCTCCATTTCTCTCTCTCCCTAGAAGCCTCATTTATACCTATATAAGTATTATATCCCTGCTTTATATTATCTAATATTCCTATTCTTTTTCTCCCTCTTCCTCTTCTTCCACGAATTTTTCCTTCTAAGATCGTCCTTTGTAAACACTGTCTTCTCAATATGTGCCCTATCCAATTTGCTTTTCTTTTCCTGATTGTTTTTATTAGCGTCCTTTCTTCTCTCACCATTTCTAATACTTCTTGATTTCTCTTCCTCTCTGTCCATTTCACTTTCATCATTCTTCTCCATACCCACATCTCAAAACTTTCTAAATATTTTTCCTCCTTTCTCCTTACCGTCCACGTCTCTGCACCATAAAGAGCTATGCTCCATATGTAGCATTTTGCTAATTTCTTCCTTGTTTCTAAATTTATTTTCTTGCTTGTGAGAAGCTCCTTCTTCTCGTTAAATGCTTCTTTTGCCATTGCAATCCTACTTCTGATGTCCTGTGTACTACTTCCATCCTGCGCTAAAATACTGCCAAGATATTTGAAACTACTTACTTGTTCCAATTTTTGGCCATTTACCATTATATTTAATTCTTTATGTTCCTTTGAAACCACCATGACTTTCGTTTTTTCAGCATTGATCTTCATTCCATATTGTTGTCCAACCTCCACTAGTTTGTCAGAAGTTCCTTCTCGTCTTCTGCTAATAATCCCTGATCATCTGCATATTTAATGGTGGTAATACTTTCACCTCCTATCTTAAATCCTTTCTCTTCCATCAACGCTTCTTCTGTTATTGTTTCTGCATAAATATTAAATATCGCTGGTGAAATAGGACAACCCTGCCTCACTCCCCTCCCTATTGAAGTACTTTCTGTTTCTTCTCCTTCAACCCTGACTCTAATCTTTTGATCAAAGTAAAGGTTTTTAAGCAGTCTTTTATCTTTCCAATCTATTCCTATTTTGTTTAAAATACCCAGCATTTTATCCCATTTCACTCGGTCAAAAGCTTTCTCCCAATCTACAAAACAAAAATACATACCTTTATTGACTTCTAGCGCTCTTTCTATCATCATCCTCATACATCCTATAGCATCTCTATTCCCCCTTCCTCTTCTAAAACCAAACTGATTATCTTGCAGCTCCTTTTCTATTTTACATTCAATTCTTTTGGTTATTATTCTGGTTAGAACTTTAACTGTATGAGAAATTAAACTAATAGCTCTGTAATTCTTACAACATTTTGCATTGTTCTTTTTCTCCAGTGGTACCATCACAACATCTAAAAAATCTTCAGGCCATATGCCAGTATCATATACTTGGTTAAAAAATTTTGTAAGTTGCTTAACTGCTTTAGACCCCAAAACCTTAAGAACGTCCACGGGTATATCATCACTCCCAACAGCTTTCCTTCTTTTCATGTCATCAATTGCTCTTTTAACTTCAGACTCGAGAATACTTGGTCCTAGCTGATCTTCTTCCACATCCTCTTCTTCATTTAATTCAATATTTCTTGGCTTTCCTTCTTTGTCATACAGAACCTCAATGTATTCTTTCCAGACATTCTTTACATTGTCTGGCTCCGATACTATTTTACAACTTTTGTTCATGATTTCTTTATGTCTTATCTTTCTTGCCTGTTTCTTGAATGGTTTGCTTGCTTTGCTATACTTGGGTGTGTTCTACAAATTCTTTCACATTCGACAATCTCCTCGCATTTCTCATTTATCCCCTGTTCTCTGGCTTTATCTGTTTCTCTTCTTAAAGGATTATTTAACTCCTTGTACTTTCTTTGGCCTTCTTCAGTGTTTATCGTCTTCCACTTTCTCCGCTCTTCCATTTTTTGCAGCATGGCTGCTGTGATCCAGGGTTTTTTGTTTCTTTCACCCGTTATCTTTCCTACCTTCTTTTCCATTACATCTTTAATGTTGCTATGGATGTATCTCCACTCCTCATCTACATTCTTCCTATTTTCTTCAGCTCTCTCCCCCAACCTTTCCTCCAGCTCAGTCATGATAGCCTCCTTGTTTTTAAGGAGTTCCTCTAAGTTCCATTTCTTGTTAACTCTTATGTTTCTCCTAACGCTCTTCAGTCTACATTCTATATTTGCCACCAAAAGGTTGTGGTCAGAATCGATATCTGCCCCTGGTAGTGTTTTCACATTTTTAATGCTATTTCTAAATCTTTCATTGACTAGCATGTATTCTATCTGGTATCGTCTCTGGTCTCCTGGGCTTCTCCATGTGTAAAGTCTTCGCTGGTGATGCTTAAACCATGTATTAGTTACAATTAATCTATTTCTATGGCAGAATTCCACAAGTTTATCCCCTCTTTCATTTCTCTTCCCTAGTCCATATTTTCCCACTATGTTATCTTCCTGTCCCTCTCCGACTACACTGTTCCAATCTCCCATTACTATGGTGGTGATCCTTCCTTTTCCCTCATCCTCCAATATCTCCATAATCTGTTCATAGATTTCATCCACTTCGTCGTCGCCAGCATTAGTTGTTGGCATATACACTTGAATTATAAGCATATCCACTGGCTCCATCTGGAGTTTTACGGCTATTAATCTGTCATTAACTGTCACTACCTTACTAATTCTTTCAGCTATCTCTTTTCTCATTATAATCCCCACTCCCCTTTCCTTTTTCTCCCCTCCCGAGTAAATAATCTTAAATTCGTCTGAATTTATCTCGCCTTCTCCTTCCCACCGGATTTCACTAAGACCTACTATACCTATATTATTCCTTCTCATTTCCCTTTTTAAGCTCTCTAGTTTACCCCCTGAATTCATAGTCCTAACATTCCATGTGCCTATTTTTAATTTCTCACTACTAGCTTTCTTATGAATGTTACATTTCCTCTGTGCATCCCCTAGGGTAGCCCCCACCCGGAGATCCGATTGGGGGACTATTTTACCTCCGGAATATTTTACCCCAGAAAGATCCATAGAGGTATTTTCAGCTTTTCAGCCTATCATGGGAAATATAATGAGGTAGTTTCCCCTTGCTTTCCTCATCGCAGTTTCACAGAGTGATTACCCATCTGTAGCTGTTCAGATCCACATGATCACCACCTACAGAGGTACTGTGCAAGCTGCTGCCCTTGCACAGGGGGATGTAAAACCCCCAAGACTGCTTCTTAGTCTGACTCTTCCCCTCAGACCTTTCCGGCTTGGATGGTCCTACCAGGAGAATTATCTCCCGCCGGCATAGCTCTTTGGTTCGTAAGAGTACACAAACCCTCCCACCTCTGTAAGGTTATGCAGTCCTTAGGGAGGGACTTAGTGATAGCAGCTAAATATTATTTGTGTTGGAAATTCATTTCACCTTAGCTTATCGA
This sequence comes from Tanypteryx hageni, assembly GCA_028673005.1. Lineage (NCBI taxonomy): Eukaryota > Metazoa > Arthropoda > Insecta > Odonata > Petaluridae > Tanypteryx > Tanypteryx hageni. The sequence goes on along the minus strand of CM054113.1, from coordinate 150,145,308 downwards.
ACAGAAATTACTTCAAATTTTATATACTAAAAACAAGCTAATTTTTGAGTGGCATATTAACATTTTAAAGAAATATATTACTATATGTGATTATAATTAATGTACTTGAGAAAATAAATTGATATTTCATGTTACGAAATATTGTAGTATTTAAATGATTTTTTATTTTATCACAAGACAAACAATTAGAGATTGAATATTTTGCATTCGATAAATCATATTTTTTTATTTCAATCTGATAATGATTGACAGAGAAGGTGGAAAGTGTGCAACGAGAAAAGAGAGTGAAAGTTACAAACTATAAGAATAATGAAGAGCAGAAATTAGCTAAAAACAGAAAAAATAAATGCGGAAAGCACATCTTGAGATATGATGGATTATTAGCGAATAAGATCAAAGGGAGAGATAGAATGGGAAAACTTCGAGATACTAAGATTTATTGAATGATAAGGAAATCCAAGGTAGGTTATCTGTCTGAAGCGCGTAGATCAAGAGAGTGAGGTATCATTGCATGTCCACTCTTCTGTTCTCATGAGAGCAGATCTAATTTCCAGCTAGATGGTACTGAGACTGATGTCACACTGGCTGAGAAAATTTGAAAAAAGATTATTCGTATGTTATTTCACCCTATAAATTTCATAAAACAGCGTAAAAAGAAGATTGAAATGGAATATAGATAAAATATAGAATTAATGGACTCTTATAGACCCTCTTTTAAATTGCGAAGCAAAAACTGATTTTAGAGCAAAAATACTTAAAATTAGTATCAAGTTTAATTTATTATGGACATTTCCGACTGTGAGAATAACAAACACGATTATAATTAAAAACATTTCCATTCTTGAGCAATCGAACTTTCAGTAAATACCTGGCAACACATCTTTTAAATTTTAATATAATCAGCGTTCACATTGAAGTCATGGGTTTGATTACGGAAACGTTATTTTCTCCATTTGATTAAGAAGAGTATGAGTGTAGCACGTTAATAATTTCCATTTTAAAATTTCTTAGAATGATCGTAGGAACTGAGACTTGAATAAAGAATGCTTTGCAAGGACGGGATTAAATTTTACTGTCGTCTAATTTTGAATACGAGTCTAATCTAAAATTGTAGACTTTACATCATCATCATAATGCTGCTGTCCGAAGACCGGTTTTAGCTGAATCGCTGCCTCCATCTCTCTCTCTCTATCTCTCTCCCTAAAGGCTTCTTTTATAGCTCTATAAGTACTATATTCCTGCTTTATATTCTCTAATATTCCTATTCTTTTTCTCCCTCTTCTTCTTCTTCCACTAATTTTACCTTCTAAGATCGTCCTTTGTAAACACTGTCTTCTCAATATGTGCCCTATCCAATTTGCTTTTCTATTCCTGATTGTTTTTATTAGCATCCTTTCTTCTCTCACCATTTCTAATACTTCTTGATTTCTCTTCCTCTCTGTCCATTTCACTTTCATCGTCCTCCTCCATACCCACATCTCAAAACTTTCTAAATATTTTTCCTCCTTTCTCCTTACTGTCCACGTCTCTGCACCATAAAGAGCTATGCTCCATATGAAGCATTTTGCTAATTTCTTCCTTCTTTTTAGATTTAATTTCTTGCTTGTGAGAAGCTCCTTAATCTCGTTAAATGCTGCTTTTGCCATTGCAATCCTACTTCTGCTCTCGTGTGTACTACTTCCATCCTGCGCTAAAATACTGCCAAGATATTTGAAACTACTTACTTGTTCCCATTTTTGGCCATTTACCATTATATTTAATTATTTATGTTCCTTTGAAACCACCATGACTTTCGTTTTTTCGGCATTTATCTTCATTCCATATTGTTGTCCAACGTCCACTATTCTGTCAGTTCTTTCCCCTCTTCTGCTATTAATCCTTTCTCTTCCATCAACGCTTCTTCTGTTATTGTTTCTGTATAAATATTAAGTATCACTGGTGAAATAGGACGTCCCTCCCTCACTCCCCTCCCTATTGAAGTACATTCTGTTCCTTCTGCTTCAACCCTGATCAAAGTAAAGGTTTTTAAGCAGTTTTTTATCTTCCCATTCTATTCCTATTTTGTTTAAAATACCCAGCATTTTATCCCATTTCACTCGGTCAAAAGCTTTCTCCCAATCTACAAAACAAAAATACATACCTTTATTGACTTCTAGCGCTCTTTCTATCATCATCCTCATACATTCTATAGCATCTCTACTCCCTCCTTCCTCTTCTAAAACCAAACTGTTTATCTTGCAGCTCCTTTTCTATTTTACATTCAATTCTTTTGGTTATTATTCTGGTTAGAACTTTAACTGTATGAGAAATTAAACTAATAGCTCTGTAATTCTTACAACATTTTGCATTGTTCTTTTTCTCCAGTGGTACCATCACAACATCTAAAAAATCTTCAGGCCATATGCCAGTATCATATACTTGGTTAAAGAACTTTGTGAGTTGCTTAACTGCTTTCGACCCCAAAACCTTAAGAACGTCCACGGGTATATCATCACTCCCAACAGCTTTCCTTCTTTTCATGTCATCAATTGCTCTTTTAACTTCAGACTCGAGAATACTTGGTCCTAGCTGATCTTCTTCCACATCCTCTTCTTCATTTAATTCAATATTTCTTGGCTTTCCTTCTTTGTCATACAGAGCCTCAATGTATTCTTTCCAGACATTCTTTACATTGTCTGGCTCCGAGACTATTTTACAACTTTTGTTCATGATTTCTCTATGTCTTATCTTTCTTGCCTGTTTCTTGAATGGTTTGCTTGCTTTGCTATACATGGGGTCTGTTCTACAAATTCTTTCACACTCGACAATTTCCTGGAATTTCTCATTTATCCCCTGTTCTCTGGCTTTATCTGTTTCTCTTCTTAAAGGATTATTTAACTCCTTGTACTTTCTTTGGCCTTCTTCAGTGTTTATCGTCTTCCACTTTCTCCTCTCTTCCATTTTTTGCAACATGTCTGCTGTGACCCAGGGTTTTTTATTTATTTCACCCGTTATCTTTCCTACCTTCTTTTCCATTACATCTTTAATGTTGCTATGAAGGTATCTCCACTCTTCATCTACATTGTTCCTATTTTCTTCAGCTCTCTCCCCCAACCTTTCCTCCAGCTCAGTCATGATAGCCACCTTGTTCTTAAAGAGTGGAATGTATTCCTGGAACAAATGTTCCTCGATTCCTTTCTAGGGGTTTTCCTATAGATGGACGTTGTTTTATGCACTTTCACGCCTTCTCCGTATGCAATGAACCCACTCTTTTGGCAGTCTTTCTCTAAAAGTTAACCAGGAATGATCGTTCCGCTCTCTTGTTTTTGGCTCCTCCATTCTTTGCTATAGGTTAGTAATATTCAATTTATATATAATGGTTTAAATAAGGTGCACATAAATTAGCAATCGTCACTTAAAGTTGAAGAGGTATTAAATATTAATATTTATTTGCTATTTGTTGTAAAATATTTTGCCGATTGGAAAAACACATTTTTATCAGGATTTTAGGTAAGACTGTTGATCGAGCGCTCAATAATAAAGTCTAATTTATCTCACTATACATTTTATGTTAAATAAAGAGAACAGATAGTGCAGTGATGAAATACATTAAATGACGCAAAGGATTAGATAGTTCTTTTTTGACGGCTATAATATTATTGCGATAATTATATCATTAATGTTTTTTCTTTAATTAGTCCTTAATTGGCACCAACGAATAACTAAAAGCCTTTAAGCCGAACTCGAAAATTCTTTTTTTAAAGAATACTTGATTCAGATATTAAAAGGGAATGGCGAAATATAATTCCAAAAAATATCCCGGATTCGACTCCATGGGATAATTTATTTTTCTCATAAGATAGTACGTAAAAATCGATTTATTGACGTGCAGTCTTTTGTTAATTTGAAATTTAAAATGAGAAAAGATGCCTTTGATATTGGGCCCTAGACTGTTTAAAGAGAAAAATGAGTCAAGTTTCTTATTCTTCTCGTTTATTTTCGCCTTCAATTCGAAACATCTCAAATTTAATATTTAAATCGCGTTTTGAAAAAATATTGCCATCTTAATGATATGTTGGCTTGCCGACCATGTCATTGAAAAACCTCGAGCTTCGATTGTGTTAGTAAATAAAATTTAATTTTCACTTTATTATAGTCAGGACAAATGGCGACAACACAATACATATCATTTTCGTTTTTTTTTTCAAAATATTTTTTTTTGTTTTAGTATGAACAAAATACCAAAGTGAGTTTATTATAGAGAACTTTAAAAGAACAACAAGGTCAGTTCATCATATTTATATGTACATACTTTAAATAAATCTAAAAAATACTATTACAAATTAAGATGTATCCTCATCGTTATTAATTTTTTGATATTACCATATTAATCTGCAAATCCTGAGCAGATTATTTGAAATAATTCTCAAAATTAAGACGAAATTAATCAACAAAGATAAAATTATTCACCAAATCAGGAATGTGTAATGTCAATAATCCCTGACATATGTTACTTACTTCTTACTACTTATATACCAAACATTCTTACGTTTGTCACTGAGTTATCTACTTCTGTGTGTCATTCTCTCAACTATAAAAAGATTAAAGGTTAAACAGAGAGACCCCCACATCACTCAACAGCTAGTAGACACTTATGCAACTTTTTACGCCCATGCAAGCAGATTGGTTATCATAATTATATTACACAGCTTATTCATATTCAAGTATTAACTATATAAAAGTTGGTTATAAAAATTCATTTTTATATCTTCACTCGTTTTCTTTTATGATATTTTTTGTACATGACAACGGGTAAGGCGAAAAAAAACCAAGCTGGATTCTATACATTTAGTACACATTTAATTTTTGGTGGCCCTCTAGTATTAACTATATAAAAGTTGGTTTTAAAAATTCATTTTTATATCTTCACTTGTTCAAATCTCAGTGGTGGAAAACTCCTTCAGCCAAAAAATATAGGAAAAACCCTATGCATTTCAACCACCAAGTGGGCATCCTCAGGGGAGAACCTGACCTGGCAGTGAACAGGGTTCAACTGAGTAATCGAAGCCAAAGTGTTCGAACTAGCTACTAATGGACTTGTTCAAATGTTATTTTTGTGTGTGTGGATATATATATATATATATATATATATATATATATATATATATAATGATAGTATGCTATACAATAAATTAATTTTATAAATTATGATGACTACCCAAATTTAAAAATTAAAAGAAAATGAAGAACTATAATAATTCTTTTATTATTATGTATAAGAGTTCAAATGAAAACTTTTATACGATGCAAAGCAGGTCACAGGCCCTCTAGTAAATATGAACACCATTATGGAAATGTTTAAAAATATAATATAACAAAAGAATGTCACATTTATTATTAGAATTTAATTTAAAATTAATTAGTTAAATAAATCTAAATATTAAAGATATTACTTCCGGGTGGATTTTAAGATTATATTTACATAAGAAAATTGAACGGACTAGAATTAGTAAAGAGATGATGAAAAAAATATCCATGATTCTATCTGCAAACTTTAAAAACACCGAGATGTCAATCTATAGCTTTGATCGCCAAGTGTGACAGGTTATAGATAATAACTCTATCCTCGCGACACAGATATTGCGCATTTCCAGTTAAAAATAGCCTCGACACTGTCTAATCCGTCCCCAATGTCCCTTCCATCGAAACTCCCTTTCCCTTCAACTCCACCGATCACGCTCTTAACACTTCTCTCCGAAGAGGTTTCGACTCTTCCACGAACTCCGCCCAGGTGCAGCCGAAGGAGACAATGGTTTGCTCCCTCGCCAGACACCACCGTGTTCTCCCCGGTCGATGGGGTGAGAGAGGAGGAGAGAGGGCGAGAGAGGAGAGAAGAGGGCGAGGGAGGAGGGAGAGTGAGGAGGAGAAATGGAACGGAGAGGGCGAAAGTAAGAGATTAAATAGAATGGAAGAAGAGGAAATTGAAGCGATAGTGAGAGAAGGATAGAATGAGAGAGGGTAGGGAGGGAGAGAGAGAGAGATATATAGAAAGGGTTGAGAGAGAGTGGAAGAAATATAGGAGAGAATAGAGACGGTAGTAAGGGAGAAGAGAGAGGAGAGAGAAGTGACAGCGGGAAATAGGAGCGAGAAGTGTGAAGAATGGAGAAAGAGAGAGAGGGAGTGAGGGAGAGTTTTGCATTATGCTGGAAGGGAAAGGTGTCACAGTGGAGCAGGGAGGCGGAGGTAAGAGGATTCAGGCATACGAGTTTACCAGGATGAGACTCGACTGTCGATTGGGACCAATCGCACCACCAGCCCCAGTCTCACTCACCTAATCTCCATCTCTCCCTACGCCCTCACTCCCGATCCCTTTTAACCCTCTCCATCCATCTCTCGCCTGAATCGGGTCCATGGTACTCGGAATAGCAATCAATGGACACGAGGCCCTGAATGCGCAATCAACCGCGTCCCTCAAATGAGCGAGAACATGGCGAATGCTTCGAGAATGGAATGACCAGGAGGTGAGAATGACGGACAGCGCCACATGGCGTTGAGTGCTTTTTGTTTTTCTTTGTTCTTTTACTTGGTCAGCACGCTCGATCGGGGGTGCGGTCGTATATCCATGGAAACAATGAACTATAAATAGCTGGTAATGAGGTAATTATTTATTTATGCGCAACGCAACGGTTGATGCTAGTGTGGATTGGGCTTTGGATATTGAAAGCTTTTTGGCACTTTAGTCATCTAATAAATGCAGAAATAGTTTTAAAATTCACTCTTGTTTATACAAACACTAAAATGAATATATACATGCAAATAAGTTTTGGTTTATAATAGATAGTATGAGTTATATAAATATTTAATTTTGGTAGTACAGTTATAGAAGGAACGCTATACTGGAGATGAAACAAATAAATATGACAATACCGTGATTAATCTTGCAACCGCTAAATCCAGCAAGGAGAAAACGAAAAAGAACGATATTATGCAAAATATGAATACAATTATGTTGATGTCTATAGAAAGATAGTGGATATATACCGTATTTTCCCGAATATAAGACGCACCCATTTATAGAAATTTATAATGGCGAAAATGTTTTTTTAACGTTCTGGAACATAAATTAAACAAGATTTTTGAGGTTATTTTTTATTTAAATCTCTAAATATTATAATCACAATGTGCCGTGGAAAGATAAATATGATTTAAACCATGCTAGATAGTCATAATCACTCACTATTTTTTATATTTTTTTCTGTTCGCGAGACGACCTCTAACCTTTGATTAAAAAATAGAAAAATCTCGTCTTATAGCCGGGTAAATATAGTGTATCTAAAGATGTAAGGGTACTTCTCCATTAACTGGGCCCACGGATGCTAGCGCCGTCGATGACGGGAAAGCGGCGAGAAATGGAACTATCGATGAAATACGAGAATATCAAACAAAGGAAAGATGACAGCTTTACCGGATTCCCTGTCCTCCTCGGCCACCCGTGTTGGGTTGGTTTCCTGTACACGTTAGCTTTGTTCCCTCCCGCGGATTGGGTAGTACACGTTGACTTTGTTCCCACCAGCGGCGTTCATGATACTTTAGAGGCATTTTAAGCATAAATAACAACAAATACTGAAGAAACGAACGGATGAACTCATAACCAGCCGAAGCGGCGGGTGGGAACAAAGTCAACGTGTACAGGAAACCAACTCAAAACTACCTATCACAACCTAACCCGGGTGGACGAAGAGGACAGGGAATTCCCTAAAGCTAAGTGTCATCTTTCCTTATCTTGAAATTCCCTATTATGTAGATGTGACGTTGTAGTTCCATTTCTCGCCGCTTTCCCGTAAGTAAATAAAAAAATCAAGGCAAGGGAATCCATTTCGCAATCTTTCCCAGTAAAGGAAAAATTGCTAAGGGAGATGATGCTCCGAACGAAGACTTTCGCTATTTAGCGTTATAGTTGGTGAGTTAACATAGGATATATACCATGGCTGAGGCTCCATCCATAGTGACCCCAACTAAAGTATTCCAATTTATATTATAGGAATCCAATCCATGGCACACTACATAAAATATGTCAAGTCCTCTAGTTCGGCCTTTTACACTTTCAAGGGACAAAAACTCTTCAACAATTTGAAAATCTTCTGTAACACCAAGAATAAATATGAGAAGTTGAGCTGTATCACTAATGTCTACACTGTCGTCCAATGCAATTGAATATGCAACAGAATTTATAGTGTGTTGTCGTAATTTTTTCTTTATATCTTCAACGATGCTCAAGTCTATGAGTCACAGTCATCTTCGACAAACTGATTTCGTTGAAAGAGAGATTTTTATCGGGAGAAGCGGTATTCACAACTTTCATCGTACAGTCTTTAAAAAATTCTCCTTCAACGAAAGGTTTACTATTCTTGGCAATTTAATGGGCGGCTACATATCTAGCTAGAACCGAGGCTTCATTTTGTCGAAAAATATTATTAAATACCGATTTTTGATCATTCCAAGTTTTTGTAACGAATCATCGCCAACTAGATTATTGTAACTGGCGTGATGTGTATCATAGTTTCATGTTGTATTCCTTCATGACTGCTACATTTTGTTCATAGATGAGACACAGAACTTGATTATTTTGTTCGATTACAAAATAAAGTGTACTCCATTTTTTCCGGAAACTTTCTTTTTTCTTAATGAATTCGAAGTTTTTTCCATAATTAAAAACTGAGAGTATATTTTTAAATAATGTCAACATTAAATGAAATATTGCAATTCAAGTACAAAACACAACAATGTTCGTGCGACCACTCACTTCCCGACTACAAGACTGTAGCAGCTACCGATGCACTTCTGTTTGTGCGAATGCTAACGGAAATTCGCGGAGACGTCCGATCATAGCATTTAGGACACCAGTAGCGTGGAGTTAGGAAAATGTTATATGGTTATATGATAGGTAATATTTATAAGTACAAAATATTATAATATTTGAACTTCAATCAAGTATTAACTACAAAATATTTTTTTTCCTAATTATATAATATAAAATAAAATCAGTCGCAGGTCGCATACGAGAAGTTTGCGGGCAGCACTTGGGAGCCCCTGCACTGTTTCTTAGACTACGTGCACTATCAATTAAAAAACATATTAAGGCATCTCATACCGTCTCTCCTAGCCTCCTTCTTTCCATCACATAGTAACAAATACTTATAACTTCTTTGCCATATTCATTGTCATCATGCCCACTTAAGCTTCTCATTTTTTCGAATCTCAACGGGTCTCGATCAACAACGTATGTATACGAAATTAATAGCCGGAAAAATGGAAGGGCTGGCATTGGGCTTGTTTCAACTAAAGGGCTACTGTTGAAAGGCATAAATTAACTCGAAAGAAAATTTGACCGAAAAAATGACAACGAAGACACTGACAATTCCCTAAGGAAAGATTTATCTTTACATGCCTCTAATTAAAAATTACTGTCGTAAATAAATTGATATGGAAAGCTCTTCGGCCCGTCGGCCCTTAGGTTGTTTGTTCTTCAACCTCAGTCTATTCAATTTCAGCATCATAAGAGATTTTGATTGACTGACAACCCCTACCACCTCGGTGCAAGTCTCATCAAGAATAAAATTTTAAATGGCGTACGCTTTTTCAATTAAAATATTTAGCATTCAACTATATTATTGTAACTGGCGTGATGTGTATCATAGTGTCGTTTTATGTTGTATTCCTTCATGACTGCTACATTTAGTTCACAGATGAGACACAGAACTTGATTATTTTGTTCGATTACAAAATAAAGTGTACTCAATTTTTCTGGAAACTTTCTTTTTTCTTCATGATTTCGAAGTTTTTTTCCATAATTAAAAACTGAGAGTATATTTTTGAATAATATCAATATTAAATGAAATATTGCAAGTCAAGTACAAAACGCAACAATGTTCGTGCGACCACTCACTTCCCGTCCCGTCCGATCATAGCATTCAGGACACAAGTAGCGTGGTGTTTGGAGAAGGTTATATGGTTATATGATAAGTAATATTTATAATACAACATACTATAATATTTGAACTTCTATCAAATATTAACTACAAAATATTTTTATTCTCAATTTTATAGTATAAAACAAAAAATCGGTCGCGGGCCGTATACGAGAAGTTCGCGGGCCGCAGATGGCCCGCGAGCCGCACTTTGGGAACCCCTGCACTACATAGAGGGAATCGGATAGTTCCAAATGTAATAAGAACTTCTAATTTTGAGGCTCTAAAACGTGATGGAGATTTCTTTGGACACATTTATAACCTCTCTTGCGTCAGAACACTGAAATGAAGCAGAAAGAACGTCGAAAGCAAATTTTAGCCGTTGACCCGTAGGCATGAACGGACTAATGCCGATATCGAATTTTTCAGTCATGAGAGAGTTAATGTTTGGTTTCCGGAGCGTGGTGATGAGCACATCATCTCGTCGGGGAATCAATAGAGTTTTTAAGTACGGTATTGCGTCAGAAGAGGCCTTAAGGGCTTAGCCACTCTGATGATTATAGCGATGGTGATGAGAGTTGAATGGATCTTTTCCAAAGGATTCTTTCCCGCAAAACAACCTCTGAGCGCTATAGACAGTTGGCTTACTCGATATCATCATCTGCAACTCCCAAAGCACGATGACTTGCAAATTACTACGTAGACAGAGGCAATTTCTTGAAAGAATGTATATCATAAAGGTATAAAGGTCGTCCTTCTGTTGCTATACTTTCTATTTGTATTGAGTAACGGCTATCAAATACAGATGTAAGTTTGAATTATGTTATTTATAATTTATCCAATATTTTTAATAAATAAATAATACATTACAACAGAAATGAATTAATTATAAACAGCAGTTATATGAATTTTATGTCGCATAAGAATTTATAATTTGAGAGTAACATTTAAGCTAAAATATATTTAGGGCCGTGTCTTGAGACAATTCCAACAATTTCACCACTTAATTATTCGAAACGTATACATCTTATTCACCATATAGGTGATTTGGCAGCCATAGCTAGAGGTAATGAAAACTATTTTCAGCTCGAAAATCACGACATACATGGCCTTTTATTTTCTAAAAAGTTTGGATTGAAGCTGCTGAAATGGGATAAATTATAAAATAATACGAAACAATGATCAAATCATATTTTAAGCCATTCTCGAGCGATGAAATTGTTTTCCTTGCTCAATATCCCTTACTCTATCACCACATAAACGTGGGCTGGCTGCCACCAGATAACATTAACAAGAAATTTGGTGCCCCGATGGATAATACGCTCTCCGTTGGTTATTTCACTTTGCTTCTTTAAGTTGGCGCGCAGATCCCGAGAGATGGGGTTCATGACGAATTACTTTGTTTCATATTCAGAAAGGTAAGCGCACAGCGGACACAAATGGAGAGGCCGCGGTGAATGCATAGAGTAACTGAGAGCATTTTGTCAAGCGCGGCTCCACATAACGCATGCGGGCATGTGTCGTGCGGTCGGTTGTACATACACAGAAGGCGCTCATTCATCGACAATTCTTTGAGTGAATGCAAAACGTCGCGGGCAGTGAGGTCTTAAGTATTGTTTTCATTTTCTTCTATTTTGAAGAAATGAATAGGGTGCTGCATTTTGTGACACGCAAATAGGTTTCTACCTTTCAAGATGAAACACCAATTGACTGATTTTAAGTATTTCTTTTTACCAGAAAAAGAGAAATGGAAATTTTTTTATCATAGTTTGCTGCAATCAATGAAGTGGTAAACTTGAAAAATATCCAAACCGTTTTCTTCTTTTTACCTATGTAATATTGGAGTTATATATAAATCGAACATTTTTGAACATCTTTTTGATGTAATTTATATATAATGCATTTTTGTCTTGCCTTATGCCATCGATTTAATTTACAATTACCATATATTTTACCCCTTGAATTTTTTTTCTTAGAATACGTGCACTATCAATTCCTAGCTTCCTTCTTTCCATCACATATTAAAAAATACTTATAACTTCTTTGCCATATTCATTATCATCACGCCTACTTAAGCTTCTCATTTTTTCGAATCTCAACGGGTCTCGATCAACAACGTATGTATACGAAATTAATAGCCGGAAAAATGGAAGGGCTGGCATTGGGCTTGTTTCAACTAAAGGGCTACTGTTGAAAGGCATAAATTAACTCGAAAGAAAATTTGACCGAAAAAATAACAACGAAGACACTGACAATTCCCTAAGGAAAGAGTTATCTTTACATGCCTCTAATTAAAAATTACTGTCGTAAATAAATTGATATGGAAGGCTCTTCGGCCCGTCGGCCCTTAGGTTGTTTGTTCTTCAACCTCAGTCTATTCAATTTCAGCATCATAAGAGATTTTGATTGACTGACAACCCCTACCACCTCGGTGCAAGTCTCATCAAGTATAAAATTTTAAATGGCGTACGCTTTTTCAATTAAAATATTTAGCATTCCTTTAAAACCTCATTCTACTACTGCGGGATCCTTTGTTCTGTGCTAACTCCAGGGACGATCTCTTGAAGTGTTTTCGGAGTCCTGATTCAGCTTGTTATACAAGCAACCGCATTCTCTTTACTATCCAGGTAGCTCTCCAATTTACTCTTGCAATGGTTTTTGACTTAAGGGTAAATGAATAAATTTTGTAACTAATGTTGTATACACGTTTATGGATTGCGACACGGAGAAATTCTCTTGACTATTCCGGTGCCTTTTTCGATGGAGAAGTGCAATTAAAAAGAATGAAAAAATTCTCTAATCGCTTTCAGGCTGTCTTGCTCCTCTTTTTAAGACTCTTAGCGCACTACAATTCTCCTGTAACTCCCGTAAATTCGAAGATTAACGAAAGATGGCCACGTGCACATTATCATTTCTTTTCCATGTAAACGATATTATTAGAGTGTCCTTGGGAGGTAAGATTAACCCTTTTAAGCACTTATGATTAGAAATTTGCAAATCTTACTTTAATACAATGATTCGGTCCCCCTAGCAGCGGCGGATCCATGGGAGAGTGGGTGACGGGGACGATTGTTGCCTTTTGAATGTCCACATTGCCCTTCATTTGGTGCTTTCTCAAACTTTTCGCAAAATTTCTCGATGCTGCGCATTCAGGTTGGGTACGGAAGGCAAGGAAAAGAAGGATTCTGACGGAGGTGGAAATTTTTGGAATAAGGGTCGTCGGCAGGGATGGCAACCAGTGAAAATGATTTTTACGGACAACATGGAAAAGAATTACGGTCAACCCAACTTTTTTACGGATTTGTTTGTGTAATATACAGATGTCTCAAAAAGACACAAGTGAACAACATTCAATTCAATTCAATATTCATATATCGCAACAGAAATGTTATTTACGTTAGTTTAGCGCACATATTTGGCTTAGAGAAACAGGAAATTTCGGATGTGTTCAGTAAAAATTCTTGGAACAAAAATACTACCTGATTTTTCATTCAGAACATTTTGTTTCATATTTTAATTTGTTCCCATTGAAATAGTAAGGTTGCTTTACTTTTAAAAATATAACCAAAATAAGAATATATAAGATAAAAATATATTTTTAAATCAGCGGTATTCAACTTAAAGTACGAATATCCCTGGGGATACGCGAGATCTTTCAAAGAGATAAGTTATTAAGGATATCTAATGTAAAACATAGCGATGTAAAGTCAAATAATTATCTCATGCATTATACGCAAATCATATAATTAGAAAGTACATATATACTTGTAGACTCTACCCAATAATAACCAAGTTTGTTGACTTTAAAATACACCAGAGGACACAAATTTCGTTAAAAATATTTTAAGGGGTACACCGACTAAAATGGTTGAATACCACTGCCTTAAATCTCTGGAAATTTCTTAGCATTTTTACGGACATCTAAATATTTTTACGGACCTTACGGGCACGTCGAATTTTTGCTTTTTTTACGTACTGCTCGTAAATTTACGGACGATTGGCAACCCTGTTCGTAAGCAGTCGGGGATTCAAGAGGGGAAAGAGCAATCGCTGCCCCCCTCCCCTCTCGTGTGAAAAGTTCTTGAATCCACCCCTGCATCCTCGAGTAATATTTTGGAAAGGAAAATTTATATAATACTACTGAATTGGACTAACGAACGCAATATAGTTATGGCGGAATCATGCTCAATTTTAAGGTTATTCAACTCTCTCCTCACTTTAAGAAGCAATTATAAAATTCTCCGAGTAATCCTATATTGAAGAAATACTCTATTATATTCTTAAAATAAATTAAAGAAAAGTTCTTTACCACTCTAATACTTGGGGAAATTTTTCAGTGTAATAGTATTTCTAGTTTTTCATTAAACGCATTTAAGGGATTTGTTTGAGAATTGCTTCTTCAGAAAGCAATAATTTGCGTATTTCTATATATGAGGTTAAATGTTCATCACGGCGCTCTGACAGAAAACGTAATTAACAAAAATACTTTGACAATCTGACCTAAGAGGTTACGTTTGTGATAAACCACAAAAGCGAATCACATAAGTAGAGCAAGACGAAGATCGAGAAAAACAGGTTTTGCTTCTTTAAATGGAATGCCAGTAGGTGTACAAAACCAGTTGGTATTTAAATAATACTGGCGAGAAGTCGTTCCGAGCGCCTTGGTGGCAGTCAAGAAACTTATGCGGAAGCAAGGCCGAGACATAGGTATAAATGACAAAATAGTTTGTCTTTTAAAATCTAGCTATTGGATTTATAACGAATCAACCCAAGTTTTAGAACGAATGCTTCAGTACAGAGAAAACTAATTTTTGAAGAAAATTGAGTCAGAGGTGCATAGTGTCGTTATAATCGTAATATTAATAGGTTTCAATGCAGCGGTTCCCAACCTGGCATCCACGAGCACCGCTGTGCTCTTTGGCAGTCTGACCGTACTCTTTTACCATACTTAAAATCGCGTCCGCAAGCACCAGGAAATTGTTTTGTCAATAATTGTTCTCTCTAATACGTATTAAAATATATTAAGAATTACTGTAATTTTGGTTTCTTAATATTTATGACTATTTCTTACTTTTGCAGAACTATGTGTTGCTTGCTTGATTTTCTAAGAAATAAACTGGTACTCCTTAGACTGTTAAGGTTGGGAACGCCTGCTATGTACCTTTGTGTGTGAGTGTTTGTACACGTGGAGCTCGAAAATAAGTTTAATATTGCACACAACCAAAAGTCATCTTAATGAACTCTGCCAAATGAACCATATTAATTATATACAATATAAATGTGCTGCGTAAAAAACTTCAAGTGACCCGAGAAAACAAATTAAAATAATTTGTAATCATAAATTTAAAAACGCAAAGATTTACATATATGGTCATTTATTACAATAATATAAATTTAAGATTCTATTTAAAACGATGGGATTGGTCTATCTTCTTAAATAACAAATCCTTAGTACGATTTTCACCCATTTAAATGCAATGGCGCGACAATCAAGCGTTTCAAGCTCATCAATTTGGACAAATATTACTATAGATATTTAATTTCTGTAATTCACTGATACATTTTAACTGCTTTTTCTTGAAGAGTAACAAAGGTTAAATAAATATTATACCACTATTTTATCTCGTATTATTAAATGCTTCCGGATAACACCACCTTTACTTTCATATTTTCTCAAATTAAAAATTTTACGGATATTATCTAAGCAAGCAATTTTAATTTACACGAATCAAGAGGATTTTAGATTTAAAAATTTTCTTCATTAATAACATTAAAAAATGTCATCAAAATAAAAAATATAGTTCCTTATGTATATTTCATACATGCCTGTGTGTGTATCAAAGCTCAAGCACCAACGAATATGCTTCCTTTCTCACTTCCGCAACACGTTTCCTGAACGTTATTATGCGGTGAGTGACACACCCCTTCAAAGTTTAAGATTTAAAACCTTATAAAAGAATAGCTGACTTTTAGGAAAGCTGAGTATCATCCAATTTAGCTTTGTTTTCTCTCACGAAAAAGTAGAAAAAACCAAAAAGTGATATCTGAGTCATCGCCAGGCGTTGAAGTCTCCGCATGCGTAATGTCAAAAAATACGACAATGGAAAAGTCTTTCGGTGGAAAGTGACATCTCCCATCCCACCTGCCTCCTCTCCCTAGAGCATGTCTCCATACACTCCTGATTCTCATGCAAACGACTATCTCCGCCCCTCTCTCTATCTCCGTTCCAATACAACCGCCACCAGACATCTCCTCCGTGGCTACAGCAACTCGTCACCGGACGCAACCAATTTATTTGGAATTCTTCCCATGCATTCATCAAGTGTCCTCGCGGGCAACCCCTTCACGTCCTTTTTTACCTCTCCTCTTTTAAGAGCTTCTCTCGTTTACTTTCCATTTCGTGCTCACTTTTTATACCATTACGTGTCCATTGTGGCCGACAACAATGAGCCGATTGTCGCCAGACCAGTACTGAACCGGTATTGTGGGCGCTCGGGGAGGCGTGACCCGCCGAACCTTGAGAGATAGTGACCCGGTGGTTGAGAGAATCGAAGTGGACTGGGTGCGTGTCATTGAGAATCGTGCGGATGAAACACTTTAAAGGACACGCGGGTATTTTACTTTCGTTTTCAGTTTAGTCGTTCCATGCCCAAAGGTACGTTCGAGTCAAAAAATAGAAATTCTTAATGAGCGAAATTTCTTATCTAAATGACGATGCCGAATATGATGATGTATGTGATGAGGGATAAAAATTAAATCCGATGAAAATGTATAAACCCTCGGATAAAATATAAATTGATCCGGCTAAGGTGTAATTTTCTCGGGAAAGCCAAAACATTGCACTATCATGTCAAACCGATTGGGAAATGATTAAGCGCTTATATCACACGGAATAGATTTGAAATTGAAAATTAATCATGTCATCTATATGCATGAGTTGTTTCATTTTTATTTTGGCATTCTTAAATAAAGTTGATGAGAAATGATCATATTTATATTTAATAGAACGTGACTATTCATATGAAAAATTACTCTAAAGTAATTGATTACGTTCTCTGAAGAATTAAAAAATCTAATTTTAAAGGAATTGTAACTATTTCATAGAGATTATTCTTCATTTTATATTCTCACACTAATTATAAATTCACCACGAAACATGCTTCAGTCAGAATGCGGCTCTTTGAAGTCGTTTGAGTTAAAAATAAACCTGCAAACAGCGGAATGTGAGTAAAATATTTTTAAGTACGGCCTCCTTTGTTGGTAAATAAGCGACCATTTCTTCACTTGAAAGTAATCATCTCTTTAATTTTAGTTTACTACCAAAAATGGAAACCAAACAATCAACATATTATGTAGGTAAATGATGAATCTTACAAAGAAACGAACAAGTGTTGACTATTCCAAGGGATTTCTTAAAGATGAAATAGTTTTATTAAAAACAGGTAATAATGTGAACTTCATTTTAAAAAGCTTTCGTTAATAACTGGTAATATATCATGGAATCATTAATTAATATTCTCATTTAACTGTTTATTATGCTGCAATTTACGAAAAAATGCCACTAACATAAACTTCGCGAATCACAACGGTTTTGTCACCACCAAGCTGTAATGAAACGTTAGCAAATGTCGCAAAATATTTATTAGCTTCATTTTTAATTACTTTTTATGTCAAGAAACTTGCACGTACATGTATTTTAAGACGCAAAAGTTTGATTTGGAATATTTTCCAGAATTTGACATTTATTGAACATAACTATACTCTTCCCACGGTGTCACCAGACTAAAAAACAACATAGTAGATAGAATATTTCAAAATAATTTAAATTTCAAGAAATGTATTCATTATTTGCCCACCCTGTTTTTTACGGAGGTATTTGCCCTTCAGGGGTCATAAGCCTTCCTGTTGTTCATTCTATCAACCATTTTAAGCTGACAGCACACGCTGTTTTCTTATGCTAATGAATAACAATTTGACAAAGGAATCGTCTCTTTGAGGAGTATTTTTGAAGCAAAGAGAGGTTGACTGCACCTTGCCGTGAAAAATCTATAAGTGCTGAGCACTAAAGAACTTGCCCTCTAGAACTGGCGTAGCGAGCGAGAGACAGAGACGAACTAGTCGTTACAACTACCAAGGAAGTATTAGCATAACTTCTTAAGAGACTTTCGAAAATCATTTCTTCCGCTCGAAAACAAGGTATGTATTGACATTTCTGTTTCTTCCTGATTTAATTTAGTTAAATAAGTTTAGTTTACTGATAACACCATTAATATTATTTAAATGACAGTCGAAGGCATTAATGAGCGACTTGGCGACACATTCCTAATGGATATGAATGAACCATATGATTTTAACCCAACAGACATTCCTTAGAACTAAATAGGTCCTCTCTGATACGAGGACGACATTTTTCTTTTCTTGTTTGCGAATGTCTTTTGAGCACCACATCGCATCGGTGATTTATAAATCTATTTTTTGTGATTCAGATTAAAGGAAAATGAGCAGTAGATTAAATTCGGTATTTTCCCCACTTTAAAATAGTTGATAATTATCATTATTTCACCGTAAATATCTCATTTCGAGTACATTTAAAAAAGTAATGCCACTACTTAACAGAAACTTAAATTGTCAATAAAATTTACTTATACCCTTTGACCCTTTTAATATAATCATGACGTCATACAATTTTAAGTAAATGGTTTGAGAGTTGTGTACTTTTCATTTCCGGCATTTTAATAAAACGTGACCGCAATATTCATAAGTTCATTCTCAACAATTTTGGGCGCAAATTATTTACAGCAAGACGTTTCTTTCTCCGCCATTCATAAAACAGTCTATCGTATATTCATTCATGAACACGAAGAAGGAAGCAGAGAAACTCGGTGAAGCCATTTTTCAGCTTTCACTTAAGTAAATGCACCAAGGCGCCACTTTGTTTAACATCCGTTTCGAAGGGCGTATCACTGTGGTTGTTTATACTATTCCACAGGACGGAACAGACTAGAATGAAATTCTGCGAAAGAGTGTTAGAGGGCTGTCAATTAGTTTTCACTGCGTTAACGTCGAACCATTACAATGCAACACACTATCTCTGCAGAGACGATCTGACGTTTGTTTTTTAATTCCCAGGAGAGTAAGAAGCATTAAAGAACTTTTAGTAAATTTGAATAGTTTTATTTTCTATCGCAATAGAGAGATAGTAACGTATTTTTGGAATGTTTCTTGATAAATCGATTTCCCGTCGCAGGGCAGGTGATTAATGAGATATCCGCTCTGAATTATATCATCACGCCATAAAGCTTAACCTCCTATTTTCTTCTTATAGTTGAAACTAATTTAAAACGCATTAGTCTCTAGTTTTTTTAGAGGCTAGTTAGATCTGTAAACCTTGAGATAGCACGAGAAAAGCGAAAATAAAGCGATAATAAACAGGCTAGAAATATGAACTCGAGGGTTACTTTTTCTTCTCTCTCTCCCTACCCTACCTTCCTCTTCATTCCCCTGCGAATAATATCCCAATGGCTCTCGCTTTCTTTTGGGACTAAAAGCGATCTCAAAAAAGGGCAGTGTAGGCTGGAAGGTGATATTCGCACGAAATGAGGAACAGCGCTCCCTCCCAAAATGTAGCAGTGAAGCCTTCAGCAACGAAGAAATGCCGGCGTGATAGATATACAAATAAAGATTTAAGGGCATAAGATATGAGAATAGAGAAGGAGGTTTTAGGGACGCTAAAAGATAGGGTACCGACAAGCGTAAATAATAATGTGGAATTAATAAACAAGAGAGAAAGGAGCAGAGATGGAAAAATGAAAGGTGAATGACAAGGTTGGAAAGAAATTGAAAGATCAGGCAGTGAGAGGAAGAGGATAAGGATATGAGAAGAGGAAAAATACAAGATAGGAGGAAACAAGGTTACCAACGGAAAATAATTTTTGAAAGATTATGATCATGGAATCTTTGTGTAAACCTAAACGGATAACAGCAAACCATTCACAAAATAATCCACGTTTTTAGTGGAACCATTCGTAGGGAAAATAAACAAAAAATAAAACGTATGGAAAAGAGAAAAGACTCAATTTTTCAAAAATACAGCAGCATGATAAACCTTGTATGGTTATTTTCATGAAAACGGTGAAAATTATTAAAAAATTTACAACTACCGAGAATCCGATGAAGGAAATATTCCAGGGAATATGAAAATTTGTAAATGAAATTTCATCAGAGTTGAGGAATTCTGCGCAGACTACTAAACAAGCCTAGATTTCTCAGAAATTAAATATAACACGCAGAGAATAATAGCAGATTATTAAATATGAAAAACTAAAGCAATAACGAGTACATGTAAAAACCGAAGCTGAGCCAGCGTTCTGAACTACGTTCATTGTAACAAGAGCAGATGCTTAAAATAAAAAACTCTTTAAAACAAGATCGACGGCATACTAATTAAATCTAGTGAACATCGATTCCAGTGCCTGCCTGCAGATAAAGTCAAGCAAAGAAATCCCATGCTTTTCTTATGGGGTATTGAAATGGAACATTGGAGTTAAAAAGACCCCTTAAAATTAAATTTTTTGAGACTCGATTTTTCTTGTCGGTAGTGCCACTCGACCTACCTATATGCCAAATTTTAGATTTCTAGCCCTAAGGGTTTTATGTCAGTCTTAGGATTTTGACAGAGTGAGCTTTACGCGTCATGGTGACTATTACGATTTTATAATATAGAGAGATATATGTATAAGTATGTATGTATATGTATATTTACCCCGCCGGATCGGATATCCCCCCCGGAATCGAAATATACTTGAACGAGCGCTGAAAGCCACCCGGCAACACAGTGCCAAGTCCCGCATAAAACACGGGCACTCATAAACAGCAGTGTGTGTGTATGTATGTATATTGCTAAAGTACACTGTTTTTTAAAGCTGGCCATAGAATATTTTATTGCACATCTATATCGCATGGATTCAAACATGTTAGCATTTTATGCTTGTTTCTAAATATAAAATAACAAATCGCTCAAAACTTTGTACTTTATCTTATTTTAAAATATTGATTGAAAGTGACGTGCTTAAGTCATTTTACTGAATGAGGGGCTGCGATATTAACGGGAATGAAATTTGAAATTTCAACTTCTTCATCATATGATAACACTTTATTTGATTTTTATGCAGAAATGAAAAATAAGTTGGAAAATGGCACATTAAAAATATCGATTTCAGGGCAACGAATTTGCTGGAAAATAAATTGAAATTTCACTTGATAAATATACTCAGAGAAACGCGCTTAATTTATGCTGCGCATCCTTACTTCTACATAACTGTTCCCCTATTCGCTAACTCAAATAGAAAAGTGTTCTTTAAGTCTTATGTCTCATCTGTTATGATATCAAATATCCAAAGATTTTTATATCAACTCTCGTTTAAAAGACCGCAACAGAGTAACCGGCTCTCCAACGGTATTATTTATCATAGAATAATATTACAAATCAGCATCGTTATGCTATTAATATTGCCACAAGGTAAAGAAGTTTAGCTTCAAAGAATGTATATCTCAACTGCAACGATAATTATTTCTGAAGCAAACATTACATAGTAATTAGATGAATTTCACCAACAACCTTAAATGAAATAAGCGTAAGAATAAATATAAATTTTACAACCAGAAAATTCAAAGCCATTGTGGCTCTTCACTCTTGTTTTAGCAGTTTAAATTTCAAATTACTAATATGATTAGCATTTTTACTTTCTCCATATAGAGAAAGTATCGTTTTCATGAAAAAATCAAATTCGAGATTTCAACGGAAATACATGTTTTAGGTCCCCTGAACACGTTTTGACTATTTTCTCGATGATGTCTGTGTGTCTGTCTGTCAGTGTCTGTGATAGATTTTTGTGAGCGATCTAACTCAAAAACTATAAATCAAGTCAACGCAAAATGTTACATTTAACATTTTTATAAAAGTTAGAAGATCTGATTAGTTTTTGGTAAAAATCCGTCGACCGGAAGTGGGTGTTTACTCTTGTCACTTATCCGTTATTTTGAAATATTTGCTTTAACATTTGATAAATGTAAGAATGTATTGGAATAAAAGTTGTAGGAAATTTCATTTTCTACAGCCTTTGTTTGATACATTTTTCCATATAATGCATTGTTTAAGAGAGATATTAGCTGCCACCACCACGCCACCTACAGAAGACTTTTGTTAACAATTGACGCTTAGTTACGTCTTAGTAACGCTCCTTTTTCTTTTCTTAATTGTCAACCGGAAGTAAATATTGACAACGATCCCAGAGCTAACAACATGTAATCTGTCATATAAATATGGAGAAAGTCATGTGTTGCCCACATCAGTTTATTTATTATGATTCATAAGTTCATAAAAGTAGAGCTGGAAACAATTAAATTAATTCTCAGGATCTCTTAATGCTAATTCAATTATAATAGGGAAATTATTGAGATTAAAATAACGATCTTTTATTTATTTACGCTTTTCCTGCAAGTCTTATTGGACATAATGGCTACGGATTTTTATTTCTTAAGGCTTAAAATTCCGACGTGAGACTATTTATAGTGATCCGATTACTACCCTACTGGCGTGTGTATGATTCTCATCATCCAGTCATTTTTAACTCTAATGGACAAGAAAACGCAACGACACTATAACGCGGAATATATGATACTTTAAAAATATTTTAACTGATATTCGACTACGATTTCTTACGTAGTGCTTAAGAGAGATAAGAGTTAAGATAATTCAGAGGTGTCTCTCTAATTACCTCCTCTATCTCTCTCTTACTCCCTTCTCTCTCTGACCAACCTCTCTCCCATGGCCTAACCTCCGGAAAGTGCCTCCCTTTCCGTAACAGGTGGCGACACTGAGCTTCCTGGGGATCGATCGTCAATCTTTTTAGTTTTATCCTGCACCTCACGGGGTTTTGATACGTCGACTTAAGGAGGTGTCCCATCAAATTCAAGTCCTTAATCGCAGGGCTTGGGGGGCGGCAGGTGCTGCCGCCGCGATGAAACGCACAAGCAAACACGCCAAGTGGTCTCCAGCTGTTTAGGGGCGTGGCGCGGATTATGCGTCTCTCCCCCTATCGCGGACATCCTCCCTCATTCTTTTTTCTCTCTCTCTCCCTATCTCATGTCGCAGATAGGCGAGATTTCACCGGAATAATGGATAAAATTCGATGGGGAAAACATGTAGATACGGAAACGCAAAAAATATTGCGGATTACAAGAGTCGATTTACGCCAAGTCCGGCTAGCCTAGAGTGCATAGACTCAAGAATTTTTCCGACCAAATAACATTCAGGATAAATATTATTTATGGAAATTTCCTACCTCCGTTTCTGCATGCATCCTAGGTAAGTGAATATAAGTAAGAAATCTGCGGACAGTCGTTGCTTCTACTTAGTATCTAACACTAACTGGAAACGTCTCATACATTTTGAAACAATCTCGGCGGCATTCCAAGCTTTCTGAATGGATTTAGTGATCTTGCATGCTTTGTTTTTTCCGTTGGAGAATTTACTGAGTTTATTGCACTAGACATGATTATGCGAAGAGCCATGCAACCTTGTTGTTTTCAATTTTCAACGACTCTTGAAATAGGGCCGGCCCAAGGTACGGGGAGCAGGGAGGCTGCCGGGGCGCCCAAATCTTGGGGGCGCTATCCCGAACATCGATATATGCAATACTTGCAAGTGATATTGAATGCCATTTACATTGTGGAACCGGTTGGAATCTTTATGGAATCCTTTTATTTTTCCATTATCAATAATGTTTACAGAGCGATGAATAAATTAAAATGTACTTTGAAAATATTTCAACAACGGAGAGGGTGCTGGAGTGTTATCTCGCCCGGGACGCCAAAATTCCTCGGGCCGCCCCTGGGAAACCTGTGAGTATAATACTGCGGATATTGACACTAACATAATGGCTTTCCATGGTAAAGAGAAAACAAGAAGTCCAAACCAGGACTAATGCAGGCTGGTTTCCCAAAGTTGACGTCCCGAATTGATTACTAATATTTACAGGTAATGCATCAGTTTGTGTTAGTCATTCCAAGGAATTCTCATAACATAAATATCACTTGTAGTTCATAGTTTATCAATGATAGAGAAAATTGGAAAACAAATTACTTGAGCATTATCAGGTTTAAAATGCTAAAAACAATGTCAAAATATCTTTCTGACATATTTGGCATGTATTTTTTAATGAACGAATTTAATAAATGTTACTGTTTATACGCTAATATGTTTGGATCAACTGTCCATTGCTGAAGAGTAGTCGAGCAGAAAAGAAAATAAGGCATTTGTTCACTCGTCTATGTTCAAACCGAGCTCGGTAATAATCGTCTCCATGGCAACAACCGGTAAAATGCGATTTAAAACGCAAAAACGCTATGTTTTAGTAGAAATTCAAGAAAATACGACCAATTATCAAAATTCTGTAATAAGAATTGGAATCTACATTCTTTTTCCCTTAGAGCATTACAAACCTCGCACTGATATTACAATTTTAAGATATTTTAATGCATTAAAGAAAACATCTCTGCACGTTGGATTTGAGATTTCCTATGTAAAACAAATAGGGAAAAACGTTCATGGAATCGAACCCGGGACTTCAATTTTCGCCAAATAAAATATATCCCGGAGGTGGGTCCTGGCATCACGGACCTCATACCAAGTTACATGAAAATCGGTCCATTGGTGCAAAAATTGTTAGTAGGGGGCACACACACGGACAGGACCATTTCATAAGGCTGTTTCCTTTGGAAACCAGCCTAAAAAATACATCTCATGAACGTCAAGAGATTTTTAAAATATGCTCACTTTATGAAATTACACTTGAGAAACCGGATGGAATCTATTCTGCGTAAGTTTTTCACTTTGTCGTAAATATTTTCGGATGATAGCAATAGCAAGTAAGGAAAGAGTTATTGAATTAAATGTTTTTTTTTAATTAGACCAACAGAAGGTCAGACGGACAAACCGAGAAAACGAGCACACCGAGCCAGAATACAGAAATAAATGGCGAAAAACGGAGTCTCTATCTGCTTTCGTGTAGGAGGATTTAGCGAGTTAGACAGACGGACAAACCGAACTCATTAGCGGATTTAAAAAAGCGCTAAAAATGAACAAAACTGAAAAATAGTATTAGAGAAAAATTGGAGAATAATTTTCAAAATTTTAACTTCCTAACCATGACATTTTAATAAGAGATTTACTCTCATATTTAAATAAAAACTGCAGAATATTTTAACAAGAAGTTTTAGATAATTTTGATAAAAATTAACCCTTTTTCGATGAGGAATTCTGTTTTTCAAACTTTTATCTTTTAAAAATATTATCAACAAGTTATTTTATAGAGAGTCTTCATCTTACTTAATCGCACAGCAAAAATCGATTGCCTTATGTATTATAAAATTGATTGATGAAATCTATTCATCACTGAAATACGAGTTTCGGGTTTTATGAACACTTCCAATATAGATCTAAGAATCACAAGAATAGATAAGATTACTGATACATTTTGCGAATCAATTACTATTATTTATTTTAAATTATATTAGCGACATGGTGTATCCCAATCAAGTTTACGATGTAATCAACTACATTGTTTAATTATATAACCTGGACATTCAACAGAAATCTCCTCCGATGAAAATGGAGCATAGCCTGACCTCGGTTGCGATCTCCAAGAGCAGACCAGTTTTCCACGCTGTTTTTTTTTTCATTTTAAATTTATTTTTGCGCAAGAATTACTGCCAAGCCATTTCTCCCTCTCCCCGCATTTGACTCGACCGCCTTTGCATTTATCATACACGGCGACCACTTTTCACCCGCCCACATTTTATCCTCATCACAGTAGTAGTGCACTCAAACTGCAGCCGTAAAAGAGACTTAGATAACGACCGAGATTAAAAAAAAAGACGGAGGAATACAAAAAGAGACAGAAAAAGACAGAAAAAAGAGGAATGTATACATGAAAGAAACGGATAATGGTCATATAGTACAATATGGAGAGAAAGAATAATCTAATAAAGAGAGATAGAGCAAGAGTGAAAAAGAGATTAGAAGGGAAGAATAAGTAAAGGATAAGACAAAAAGAGAGGGAAAGCAGGTCGAACTGTAGGACAGAAAGAGGAAGATGGCAGTAGAAAATCTGAATACACTGAAAAGGAAGAAAAATAATTGCAAAGAAGGAAAAACTGACTGATTGATTAGTTAGTCTCTTCAAAAGACTTTAATCCACCGCGGGTTCTTTTCTACTCATCCTCTTGCTGTTACTATGAAGACATAAGTCTTCGCAACTTTGATATATTAATAAAAGAAAAGCAGCTATAAAATTGCAAGGTCGCGGCGAAAAAATTTCTCCAAACTCGAGATATCGTTGGACGACGCCCACAAGTGGGAGGGAAAAAATAAAACGAAAAAAACGAATCCCAGCCGACGCGCAAGAACGGGTAGAAGGAGAGAAGTGGGTAAGGAGGCGAAGAGGGAAGGAAAGAAAGAGCGACGGAAGGGATCTACGGGGACAATGGGAGGGTGGGTGATGAGAAAGGAAGAGGAGCCGCAAAGGGGGCAGCACGTGAACGCGCAATCTATCACGCCGCTTTACCGTCCCGTCGCCGTATTTGATGGCTCTTTCTCCGCGCGCATTCCGAGCAATGACAGGGATCACCACGACAAGCGTGTATTACAACCCAACCCCACCTGTCACGCCCTATCGCCCCCTCTCTCTCTCCGGTTTATATACTATATAAATAACGCAAACTTTACTTTTTTACGTCGATGAAGGGAATAACGGGTGCATACTAGGAGTTCGCATTATTAATTTTTAGGGAAGGAGTTTTTTTTATTTGTTTTCAATGGTTTTAATACGCGCGGCAGAAAAACTCTCAATGATTTACGACGCCGCTTTAATTGTTTTTTATTGCACATCGAAAGACGATTAAGTGGTCATGCCTGTAACTAATGACTAAAGCATGTCAAAAAAAGATATAATCAACAATCATCTTGATCAGATAGCGACTCATAACATCTTCATCATCTCTATATTATGATCATATCTTCCTTTCATTTGATAGAAATATAATAAAGTGTATGATTATCAAAGATAAGTCGTATAGTCGAGTATTAAAGTAAGCGAGTAAGTTTGTGTTTGCAGTGACTGTGTTAAATGCTCGGAATTTAGGCTTTATTCATGTCGGAAATCGAAAAAGAAGAACATCAATAAGAAGGAATTGTTAATATTTTACTCTCAATACTGCAATAAAAATATTTTACAAATTTGATTACTTTTTAGATGTTTAGGATTCTTTATTCTCTAATTTATTTCGTAACATTAAATAATCAATGAATTTGATCCACGAAACTTTTTAAGCAATCTATAGTGACTTAAATAAAAAATAATCATCGTTAATTTATAGTGACTCGTTAATTTAAAAAATCATTATCATTAAGTTAAAGTTTTTCATTTTCCATCAGCAATATGAATTCTTAAAAAGAGGAATTTCCACTGGACTAAAATCACTCAAAAGGGAAAATTTCGGCATTATTTGTGTATTGTTTTATATTATTCATTAATGATTTCAATAATGAAAATGAAGAGAGATTCTTGCGTTAAGAGGTTAAAACTTTTTAAAAATATCCAACTTCATTTTCTATTAGTTTGAATCTGTCAAGAATTTTACATTTTCCAAATAATATACAACTATAATAAATACATTTTAATAAATGGTAAAGATAAATTTCATTTTAAAAACATTTAACGAAAAAGTACCTGTTTTACGCAACATTTAACGAGGAAATAACGACGCAAGGTGTATTTAATTTTCTTCGAAATGTCATGCCATATTTAACAGCGATGGAAAAATAAGAGAGACCAAATTTCATTACCCTTCCTAAAACGTAATGCAGAGTTGCACTTCACGAATGTCCGTCAAATTTTACGACGAGGAAATTGGGGTCCTCTTTTTTTTAAACCCTACAATCCCTCCTATTTACCGACCGAAAAAAGGAATTCAGTTTCCATTACGGCGTATCGTGCACTACTGAAAAAGTAGTCCTTCACCTTTCGAAACAAACAACAGGATAAAGCTCGTATAACGCATAGTAAATTCTCTCCGATTTGCCATTTCTCCCTCATGATCCTCGGCCTTCTTTTACTCCTACTTTCTGGTCACGGAAAAATCCTCACATCCGATAAGAGAGAGGAGGAAGATAAAGAGAAGCACCGTACCCACTCTCTTTCGATTCCTCCATCCCTTCCATCCTTCTTCAAAGCGTATATACGAGCGGACCGCTCGTTTTGGACTTGCCACCCACGTCTGCCTCCCCTCCCCCCTCTTCTCTCGCCCGCCTTTCCTTCCCCCCCCCACGCGCGAACAGAGGTAGGGGAGTAAAGGCGTGGGCTCAAAGCAGCAGCTCCTCACCAGGTGGCACCACGTGACACCCTTCTCCCTTGAACTTTAAATCACGCATCATGCATCATCGTCTCGTCGCCGCACAGCGCCATGGTTGAGAAAAAGAGAGTAGCTCTTGGGTCGCTCCGTCTATACTACGCTTTCTTCCTTCTCTTCTTATTGCCTTATTCCAATTTCCCTCTCCAATTTTATCACCCCTGCCCTCGCTCTTATCTCCAATTCTCATCCTCTCATTCGCTCTATCTTTCTCTAATACCTCATTTTTAACGCTTTTTCTCCATACGTAGTATAGGTATTGTATTCATGAAAAAAATCTATTTCGAGAATTCAATGAAAATAAGCGTTTTGAGGTCCCCTGAACTTGTTTTGACAATTTTCTTGATGCTGTCTCTGTGTGCGTGTGATAGAAATTCTGTGGGTGCTCTAACTCAAATTAACGCGAAATTTTATATTTGGCATTTTTGTCAAAGGGAGAAGAGTTAATTTTTGGTAAAAATTGGTCAACCGGAAGTGTTTACTCTTGTCACCAGTGTTTTTCAAATATCTGCTTTAATATTTGATGAATGTAAAAATGCATTGGAATAACAGTAGAAAATGTAATTTTCTACGTTTGTTCGACATAGTTTCACATAAAATGCTTTGTTTAAGAGATATTTTAAAAGCTATATTTTTTAGCTGACATCACCTATTGGCGACTATTGTAAACACTTTACGCTTGTTAGTTTCGTCTTATGTTAGTAAAGCTCCTTTTTATTTTCTTAATTGTTGGAGCTTCCTGGCTATATCCAATATCATAAGGCTACGGTTTGACTTTATTTTTGTTCTTTTAAATGTCTTTAAATTTTTCTCACAGTTCCTTAAAATATTTATTATCATGTAGTTTATTCAGAAGTTTTAGAAATATTGCAGGTATGGAGATAGTCATATGGTGGCTACATCAGAATTTTCTAAAAACACTCATTTACGTATTCGGTTCAGCCGTCCGTCTCTCCGTGTACAAAATAACTCAAAGTTTTTTGCGCTTAAAACTGGAAAATGTTTCATTCTTTTACGATCAAACTTTCAGAAATTACTTACCAGCGCAACTTTTATATTTTTAGCTGTCTACTTCGAAGTCATGGATTCGATTCCAAGAGCGTTTATTTTCTTCAGTTGAATAACACGGGGATGAGTGTGGCACAATAATCATTTGCATTTTAAAATTTCTTAAAATCATTGTTCGAGACTTGAAACAACAAACGTCTAAAAGAACTAAATTAATTTTCACACCGTCGATTTTATAATACGCGTCAAATCGTTCCAGAAATTAGTTTTTAAGAAGAAAATTTTTCGTCTAGTAGATTTGCATAGTTGCCGGTTTCGTGTAATTGTATATGACTGACTGGGATTATAATTTCGCGTCACATTTGCGCACATATTCACGAAATTTCGACAGTATTTTGAAGTTTAAACAATACATAGATAACGATAAACAATACATAGGTAACGAAAATACATTTAAAATCTCTAAAAGCCTAATATTTGTGGCTCCCTCTTTCACGCTATAAAAATGCGAATAACTCAATAAAAGATGGAGATATCTTTTTTAATTTGACAGGAATACTAAATTTGCATATTTTAAGGTGATGACGAAAAAAAAATCGAAAAATGTCCTGTGTTAGACTCCAAGGAAGACATTTATAATTCCCATAAAATAACATAAAAATCGACTTTTCGACGTGCAGGCTTTTCTTCTATTTGAGATATAAATTAGAAAAAATTAACCTACGATCTTCAAAGCTAAACCATTCTAAAGAAAACATTATCAAGTTTTTTATTCCGTTCATCGTTTTTCGTCTAAAATTCTAAATTATTTATGTTAAACGTTTAATTCACATATTTTGGAGAAATCTTTCCATTTCAACGGGATGTTGCCTTGCCAAGCCATTACATTGTTAAACTTCGAAATCTTATTGTTTTTTCAATCCTTAAGGATGAAAGCATGCTTTGAATGCTTTTAATATGAAAGAAATAGAGAAGGAAGGAGAAGAAATTTTCATAGCAACGAATGTAAACAACATTCGTTGCGTTATTTACGAGAAGGAATACATTTGAATGTAGAGCATTAATCATTCGCATATTAAAATTACGATACTACTGGGTTATCCCGGACCCCTATTAAAAATGCTATAATATTTTCATTGCACCCTAGTATCTGAATCCAACCCCCAGCCACTTAACCCAACCCAGGGGGAGGAGGAAAACGGAACGAATCCAACCCCCAGAAACTTAATTTGGATTTGGGTACTAGAGTACAATGAAAATATTATAGCATTTTTAATAGGGCCTGGGATAACCCAGTACATAGTACCAAAATTACTTAGAATCATGGTAGAAGTTCATGGCTTGAAACTACGAACGCCTAAAAGAACGAAAGTTTGTTTTCCTGCCATCAATTTTTTAATACGCGTCGAATCGATAAACAGATTAGTTTTTAACTCGAGAATTTGACGCATTCTTAGTAAACCATTGACTTGGATAATAGCTTCGCGTCGCATCTATTCACGAAATTTCGTTAAAAAACTTTTTCGTTGAATTTAAACGGGCATCTCCCTAGTAAATATTCCATTATTCACTAATATTGTGTGAGTGATCCCAATTCAGATATCTCTCTGTATATTTAAGTCGTAATCGGTCAGTCGTTCGGCAAACCTTGTTTGGCAGAGAAATGAATGTGATATGAAACGTGTGGTCTACTAAGAGACAGCCCGAAAATATATAATTTTTTACATTACATACATGCCGAAAGGAGGTCCAGGAATGGACACGGGCAACGGACGAACGAAGGCAAGGGGTTGACGCGCGCAGTGTCAGATCCCTAAGTAGAGATTACAATTGCTGTATTTTTTTAGTCTTTGAGGAAAATTTTTGCGAAAGCAGATTTCCTTTTTAATATTTGACTATAAGCAGAAAAATAAAATTTATATAAGTTTATTTTAATGAAATCACGTTTTATATGCACTAAAAGGTTGAAAATAAATAAAGAAATTACATAATTGAAAGTTCCATAAAGTGTGGGAACGTAAAAGTTGTCTAGCGTAGTGTTTAACAAATAAATCTTCTTTAATATTTCTTTGCTATAGTTTTGTATTCCCAAAACATGTTACCTTCTGAAAGATTCAATTATGTAAATTTTATATAATACTCACTTTTTATTGCACATAAAAGTTGATTTCATTCATTTTTAGCGCTTCTTTTATAAAGGAAATCGTTTATGTATGTATACGGTTCATCCGTCCGTGTACATAATATCTAAAAAATGACGAAAGTTAAAAACGTCAAAACTGCAGGATATGTATTTCTACATAAAAGCTACATATGGTATAAATGTGCTGGATCTAAGCTCTGCTGCTGGGGAATAATCGGAAAAATTGCTAAAAAAGTACGTTACTACAAATGCAGGCAACCAACAATACATTGCATCTGCGACTCTTTATTCGGATGGAAAGACAGTAGCCGGCGAAAAAATCACCTTATGTAATTTGCCCTGCAATAATTTTCTCATTTGTTATTTTCTTTCGCCAACTCCTTACATCTCTTTTATTTCCTCCTACTGCCTTCCTCCGTATCTCAATCAGGTTATTTCTCAGCTTTTTCCATTCTCCGACCCATAATCTTTCTTCCTTTCTCTTCCATTCCGATTGCTGCATCTTACAACCTTGCCTCAACCCTCCAAATCTTGCAATGAGTAGGTATATTACCGCCAGGCTCCTCCTATCTTTGAATGCGCCAGTAGCTCCTCTAATTTCCCAATCAACCCTCATTTATATTTGAACTCTTGTTTAAATTCTTCGACCTTTGCATCGAATTAAACCTTTCGTCACACTTCGTCCGATTTTCTTCTTTCTCTTTGTCCTTTTTCTTTTCTCTCTCTACCTTTTGAGCATTTATTGTTAGTCTTCATATCTCCGCACCTATTTTTGTCATTCGCCTCGCTGCTTGTATTCCTCCATTCCTCAATTTTTCTCTCATGCATCTTGCTGCGTCCTCTCTCTCTCTCTCTTCATCACCCTTTAGCTCCGCTTTGTCTCTTATCTAGAATCTATCTTTTCCTATCTCTTTCTTTCTTAAAGCTTCCTATTCTTATCCACTGGTTTCATGTTTACTCTAACTTTTGTCACCTCATTTGTTCTATTTTTTACCTATTTCAATATTTTTCATTCTCTTAGCACGTAAATACCCCTCTTATTTCTCTTCTACTTTACCATCTTACCTTTTTGCCATTTTGTTTTATATGGTTACTAGAGGAATTACCCGTTGAACATCAACGGGACTTTGTAGTGTGATTTAAATTTAACTTCTGAGGGGCGTGTGTGTTAAAAACTTATATATAGACACACACAGACTTTACTGTTGATATATGCAACGGGCAAATCCGATAGTAAGAGGTAGTTAGTAAATTAAAATAAAAACAGAAATATTCGAAAAGGATTTTACAGATTCATATAATGTTACAAAAAATCTCGTAGTATTTCTTTATAAACAATATTTCTTGTGTAGAAACGACCATCTCTCATCTTTCCTTGTCCATAACTTTCTAAGATCTTTGCTCTGATGTCTTCTAAACGTGTAACTCTGGAAAAGGCGACGTATAGCTGTCTGATGGGTGAAGCTTAAAACACCTCGGATTCCAACAGTTTAGAAGAGGAAAATAAGAGAAGTTAAAATGTCAGAATTAACATGAAAAAAACCTGAGCTGGCTGGGAATCACCATATGGAAAAATATGAGTACAAAGGGTTAAAGGCTGCTACTTTAAATAGAAATCAATACAAATGAGCTTTATAGGTTATCTGAAATTATTTACGTTGCTATCTATTACGTTTGACTTTGCTACAACAATAATTTCGATGTTTCATAAAACTCGCGAAGCGAATAACGCAATTATTTGAAGGTTTAATAGACGCTAATTCAATCGAAGGCAACAATGTGGGCCGCCTTGAGAACACCCGGAAAGAGTACGAAAAAGTTATAAAATTTCGAAAAGAAATGCGTGTTTCTGACAAATTCTTCCATGTACCATCTAAACATCACAAGAATAAGATATTTTTATAGTTTTAGCCGTCGAATAAAACAAAAATGGGAAAATTCGGTCAATATTTACATATTTTAATGACTGAATGAAATAAACCTTAAACCTTGAAAAATCGAAAATCCCGTGTAAACTTATGGGAAAATATAATCGTCTCCCGGAGTCGAATCCGGGACTTTTTCCGGGTTGTTTGATTTTTCTAGAGACCATCTCATAAGGGATTAACGATTGTGAAAATTTCAGCTCTTAATTCCATGGCGAAATGCCCAAAACTACTGGGACAGACAGACAGACGGACAGACAGACGGACGGACAACCGAGAATTATTATATAAGGATTATGCGTTCTCTGCACAGTGCACGAAGTGAACGCATATAGGATAGGTCGTTTCCGTCTGTCCGTCCGCATGTTTAAACTCGCTGGACGTACTTCGATGAAATTTGGTATCTGGGAGTTTAACTAAAATTTATCGACCAATTCCAATTTTGGTTAAGATTGGACCATAATAACGAGACCACTTTACATGAAGGTCTACATGTATTTTAAAACGTATTTTGCAAACATCTCGTTAAATACTCATCTAAGTGCACAAAAGTTCAATAAAATAATTATATACACATTTTTTATCAAATAATTTTTCCCGTATAACGTAAGGTTTACTATAAATTCAAAGAAAAGGAAATTAACGTATTTACATAATTATACGATTTTAGATGTTCTGTTGTTCATTCAAAAAAATATTAATTAAAAATTTTACAACTCGGGAACCGCTAGACATATTTTAATGAAATTTGGTATTGGGAAGTTTTGCTAAAATTTGTCGATCTCAAAGAACGTAGTTGAAAACTGTGTACTTCGACATGGAGTACAACTTTTCATACTTGTTTTCTACTCTACCACATTATGTGAAACCTCCCGAGAACTCCCATATTACTTTACGTTCCTTCTACGTATACATAGCTCTAACTCTAAAAATAATTTTTAAATTTTCTAAAATAAATGACAGAATATGTAAACAATGAAGCAGGTGATTCAAAATAGCGATCACCTACGCCGTAAGATCAAATGTTTTGAACAGTTGTATAAAACTCCTTCAGCCAAAAAATTGTAGGGTAAGTCCTATGCATTTCGCCCACTAAGTGGGCATCTTCAGGGGAGAACCTGCCTTGGCAGTGAACAGAGTTCAACTGCAGTTGAAAGGAAAATAGGCACTAAAAAGGTACTTATTTTAACCCAAATATTATTAATATATGGAGTTTATATGGAATAGGTATAACATTTCAATAAAATATGATTGCGATCGCTATTGAAAATGTCTTCAAATTATGAACTACTAGCTGAAACGCCCAGCTTCGTTCGGGAAAGAGTTTTCTTTTAAGTAGCAAATGATTGTTATTGCTCGGGGCCCCGCACTGTTGGTGCCTCCAAATTTCTCAAATGTGTTATTTGGAGAAAAGGTTCATACGGGATTTTAACTATCACCAAAAGAAATCATTGAAAATTTTTAGTCAGGCTTGTTACCAAACATTCCCCGTTCCTTAATTATGCAAGCAATGTTTACATTAACATTTACTATTGTATGTATTGTATTGTAAAGTTTTACCATTAATATAATTACGCATTAACGTTTTACTTAATATTCACATAGATAGATGCAATGAAGCCTTTTAAGCAGCAATAAAATTATGTGGATTAAGTCAATACTATTATCCAAAACGTAAACAATAAACAACATCTTGGTTACCAAACAAATGTAAGTATATGTATCGATTTATGTTGCGATAAATCTTTCAATGTTAATATGCTCTAATATTCCTTAAAAATCATTTCACTCGCTTTAAAAGTATTCATAGACTATATTTAGGTATGAATCCATTTGTATCCTTTATCTTGGCGTTGGCTATTCTTTCTCTACGGCGCGCCACGGCGTGGATTTTCCTTGCATTAATCTCTACGTGAAGAGGACAAGAATTAATAAATTTAGCTTTGTTGCTGCCTAGAAAATGGTCATCTAAACCGATAAATTTTGCGCTTAAAGGATAATGTCGAGCGATTTAGCATTTAATACGACAAAACATGAACAGAATTAAAATATTCTGTTTTCGTGCGTAAAATAAGCCATTTCCCGTGATCGTAAGTTAATATTTATATCCACATCAGTGAAGGACTGCATGGCATTTTGGGGGTACTCCACACCATTTCCCAAGCATTCTTATGGAAATAGTATTTTGTTGACCCCATGGGGTATAAGAGACTCCACGGTCTGCAAACCTAGTCCAAGTTATTCCTTTGGTCCATGAGCTAGCCCATGAACCTTTTGAAATCGATAGCTTCAAGGGTGTAAAACGTATAAAGAACATACATACACACACAGTAAAATATTTAAAAGATTACATGAGACAACGATATGATTTTTTAAATGTTCAAATTAAAAACTCTGTCAGTTAGGATGTTTTAAAAGTGAAAAGGATCTCTCTACCTCCATGGCCTCTTCGTGTTGGTAGCAGTGTTCCTTAGGCAAGAGAACATTGAAGTTGACTCTTTCATCGTTCGATCGTCCACCAGTGCTATTTGTTTTTCAGCGATTGTACCGGATCGGAACAATTCCTTTACGTATTTTTATTTTTACGTGAAATTTTCCATATTTTCGGATTTCGTTTGCGTGTGCCGCGGCTGAGGCAGCGATGCCTCAGTCGCTTCCCCCTGCTGAGGGGGATGCCTCCCCAGCCCTCCTGCCCTGCCCCTCCTAGTGAACTACGGTAGTGTCGAGGAACTTCCTCGTGAGGAGCTGATCTCCGCCCTTAGGCAGCTTACCCAGCAGCAGATCGAGAGCCACCAGCCCAAGTCGTCCGTCGCTTCGAGGACCCCCAGCCTGAAACAGCCCAGACTTCAGCAGCCGAGCCACCAGCCAACCCTGTTCCACTTCAGGATGAACAGCCCCAGCCGCTCATCTCACCAGACGCTAAACACTTGAGTTCTGAGTTGCTAATGCCCGCCTCTCCTGCTGATGAAGACTTCTCCATAGTATCTCATAGCAATAAGCGTCGTATGACTGCTCCATCTAATGTCTTACCGGTACCGATCCGTCATTCAAATAGGTTCGATCCTCTCAGCAATAGCTATAATGAGATTGCTCCATTAGAGCCCAGCTCCTCGACAATGGAGACTGAGACAATTCCGCGGCCCAAAAAGATCCAAATTCCCTCTCTAAAGGTTGATCACTCTGATATTATATGGATGTCTTCAGGAGAATCCATTCTTGGTAAAGCCAATTTAAAGCCTGTTTGCCAAATGATTTCCGCCAATCAAATGCAATAAAATTGCCGACAACAAAGTCATTTGGGCCGAGCTATTGGCTCACAAGGCCCCGTTCTTCACTTACCAACTCCAGGAGGATAGACTCCACCGCTTTACCGTACGAGGTCTACCCACTCGCACCAACCTTGAGAAAATTTCCAAGGGTATAACAAACGCAGGCTTTCCAATAGCCGCTATTTCGTAGCTTCAAACCAATCGCCCCTCCACTCGAGAGAGGGAATTTGGTATTACTGCTGTAGATAAACACCCAGTGCCAGTATGGCAGGTATCTTGGGATAAATCGGCCAATGCCGATGCTTTTGAGAAAGTCCAGTCCCTTGGATATTACATCACCGAGGTGAATATGTATGTCAATCCAAAAACAGTGTCACAAATGCCAGTAATTGGGGCATACAAAACTTTCTATGAGTTAGACCCCAACTGTATCAAGTGCGAAAGCCCGCACTTGACAACCGACTGCAAAAAGGACGTCAAAACACCGGCTACTTGATATAATTGCCACGGTAATCACACAGCGAACTATTGCGGCTGCCCCCTCTTTATTGAAGTCAAAGAGGCGATGCGGTCCGCAAGCCAAAAACGAAACTCCAGCTCTCGCTCCTACGCCATTGCTACCGGGAATTTCCCGGACCTCCCGCCGCCGAGACCTGCCCCTCAGGCTTTTTCGTCAGCTTCACTTCTGCCGCCTCCCTCTCGCTCGTACGCTCATCCGTCTGCTGACCCGCAGGAGGACCTAGGTGAACTTTTCTCCTGGTTCCGTACGACTCCATCTGCATTTCACGGCGACTGGAATTCAAAACATTCGGACGGGTTGCAATGCGACCAACCAAAATACTTCGTGCTTCCTCTATTCTTCATCCCATTGTTATTTCTACCCCCTCCCAACCCACCCACTATTCCGCCAACTCAAGCTATATTTTGGACTTAATCATTTATAAAAACCTCTCTCTTCATTAAACTCCGGAGGTGATTTCCAAATTTACTTCTGACCAACTTCCGATTTCCGTAACAATTTCAACCAAACCAACCATTTCCCCCTCCCCTCAAATTTAAAGTTTCGTGATCTAAGTACGTGGAGGAAAACGACGATCGTTTTATTGAAATTCAGCCTGTAACCCTTTTTACCCCCAAAAGCATCGATAACCAAGGCAATTCGATAACCTCGGCCATTTTACATGCCAAGCAAGCGGCTTCCACACTCACCTCAACGGGTGCCGCTCCCCTCTTCTCTGAATATTTAAGGGACTGAATACGCTTTAGAAATAAATTTAGACGTGACTGGCAGCGACACCGCGACCCAGCCGATAAACTCAAATTTACCTCCCAATTCAAACTTGTTAAACGAGAGATTGCTGCCTATCGCAACATACCTTGGGTCACGAAACTTAACTCACTCTCCTTTGAGGATAATAGTCTTTGGCGTACGTCAAAGGCATTATCCAAACCTCGAAACTTTTCTCCCTCTTTAATACAAAACAACAAAATTGTAGCCAACCCACGGGTCAAAAGCTCATATTTTTGCGAATTATTTAAAGCAGGCCATGTCCCTCCCCCCAGACAAAACCTCTTCGGAAGATCCAGAAATTCTTTTGTTTCGGAAAATCCTACTTCACACTCCCACCGCCGAACCTACCCTTACTAATAATATGGAGGTTA
The DNA here is from genome assembly GCA_028673005.1 of Tanypteryx hageni. Taxonomy (NCBI): domain Eukaryota; kingdom Metazoa; phylum Arthropoda; class Insecta; order Odonata; family Petaluridae; genus Tanypteryx; species Tanypteryx hageni. The sequence continues at coordinate 150,106,886 of CM054113.1, read as the reverse complement.
AAGCAATCATTCATAATTTTTAAAACCACAAATTTTCGTATCCCCATCATTATCTCTGTTTTTTGGATAACACAGTTGTACGATTTATCTAAATAGGTTTTCCTCAATGTTGACTCACTTGGAACCTCTTTGCTCGTATATTTTTCCAAAAACGCTTTCAAAGAACTGTTTTCTAATTTTCATAAAGAATTCCGGCTTCGACGAAAGATAGACACAAGTTGAAGAAAAACTCCAACTGCCTAGAACAGTGGTGCCTAACCTACGGCCCACGGCCAGATGCGGCCCGCGAAGAGTTTTTGTGCGGCCCGCGAGGGTATGATGAAAAAGCTATCAAAAAACTTGAACACACAAATTAACTTTCGATTTAATCTGTAATCCGGCCCGCCGAAGAATTGGCAACTTCCAATGCGGCCCGGCGAAGGATTTGCAAACACCGATGCGGCCCGCCAATAAAAAGGTTGGGCACCACTGGCACAGAAGAAGCTGAACAAAACAATGGTAATAGGGTCGTCTTCTTACTGCCGTCAGTCTTCTTATGGGCTGCAGCTTTACGTTTTGGGGTATTTACTTATATTCTGCGAGACAAAGTACTTTTTCTCCGAATTTACCGAGTTTTCACAAAATTTACAAAAAAGCACTGAACCGTCTGTCGAGAAAATATCATCACCAAACTCTTTAATGAAATTGTTCAGTCTCTGCTTCGTGGAGACCCACCTTAAGCATTGTGGCCACTAGAATGGAAGTGTCACGTTCACCACACAAACAATTTGTTAAAAAACGAGTGTTATCAACTGTTTGAAAGCCAAAACACAACTGAGGGACGTTAGGAGTGAAAAAGAGGGTTCATTAGGCCTTCCCGAGCCATGGGTTTCCCAAAAGTGATCTCAGGTCAATGGCAGTGGCCGGATTAAGATAAAGGCATAACTGCGCTAAAGGTCAGAATTTTATATGATATCGCACCCAGGGTGGGTAAAAACTGTCCTTGAAGAGTCAAACAAAACAGTATAGTGGCCAAATTTAAGAGATTTGGCAGAAAGGAATGACATTTGGCAAAAATTGAGTAAAATAGGAAAAAGTAGGCGTTTTTTATAAAAAAGGCATATTTGGAAAAAACACGAAAAGAGGCAAAAAGACATTTTGCTTATACAATAACTATCAGTTTAAAAGATTTCGGTCACAATGACCATAAAAAGATAAGTATAAGGAGTGAGTTCCCCATCCAAGGTGTACCGTGTTAAAAATAAATTGAAATGAGAAGAGAGAATAGGATAAAAAGGGGACAGTGATGAGTTCCGGAATAAGAGATTGGTAAATAAGAATAGGAAAGTATGAGATGTGAAGGGGGAGAGCAAAGGATAGAAAACATTTTGCTCGTATACGTTTGGGATGACTTCAAAGTCTGTAGGTAAATTTTTTCCATCACAGAACTGTACACAGAGCGATGTAATAGAAGTTTTAATGTTTAACAGTAAATTACGCAGTATTTAGTCGCTTTATATTCATATGACGCATCCTTCAATGTTGCATTTACAAAATATTTATAAATTTGCGCAACAATTTCTACTGTCTCTAATCTCCAGTTCTATCATCCATACGATCGTATAGGTTGGGTTTCTTCATAGATACACTATAATATAAAAAGCGAAACGAAATTAATGGTGAGAATATCTAATTCCTATACCTACATTACCCGCAATTAACTTTGTAAAACAAAATACTTAATATTCATAGCATGATAACGTTAACGGCGACCTTCAACAATAAGAAACTAGTATATCTGCAAATTATTCATAATATGTCAAATATATAAGCATATAATATTTACAAATTTAACATATTAAAATTAAAATCTACAATAAAGTAGGAAAAATTGTTCTTACCAAATTCCGTTTATTGAATCAAAGGTTAAATCATTAAAAAATCTGATTTGGTCACCTCATGACTTTCTTCCTACCTGTAATATTTCTAAAAATTCTAAATAATAAATATTTTAAGAAACTGCGAGAAAATTTCAAACAAACTTATACTACGGCCTTTTGATATTGGATATAGCCACGAAGCTCCAACAATTAAGAATGATAAAAACAACCGTTACTAAGACGCTAAGGGTAAAGTGTTTACAAAAGATGCCTCCAGAAGGTTTGGTGGTGCAGCTAAAAAATATTTTTTAAAATATCTCTTAAATAATGCATTATATGGGAAAATGTTTCGAACAAAAGTAGTAGAAAATTACTTTTCTACAACTTGTATTTCAGTAATGTTTTACATTGATCAAGTATTAAAGCAAATATTAAATCAAACGAATGTGACAAGAGTAAACACCCACCTTTGGTTGACCGAATTTTACCAAAAATCAATTTGAGGAGACCGCTCAAGTCTTTCGGAAGCAGGGGTATGAAACTCTTATGGGAGAATAGATACCCAAGTTTTACACGTAGTACACTATGATGATACGGGGCCACCAACTGCGCTGCAGTCGCAGTCAGCTCTCTCTCTCTCTCTGCCACAGCACCACATCGCCACACCTTCCCTGTGTCTATTATAATCTGTTTATACTGCTCGTGCGGCTGGGACTCGAATTATTCCGCTCGCGCTCGGGTTATTTCGCTTTGGCTACGACGCTGTTGCCAAGTTTCCAATTTCGCTCAGTTCATCGGTAGCTGTTGCCGAGTGAAGTTCTATGCTCCAATAGATCCGGATGAAGCACGTTCACGCTTTCCGCCGTCGCCGAAATACAATTGGAAAGCGTGAGTGGGCTTATTTTCTTCCCCTCACTCCACAGGTCTAACTGTAGACACGCCTCACCCTCACGAAATGCTGGAATGGACTATATCACAGCGGATCAGCGGCCATTTTGCTTGATAGAAATCGGCCATTGCTTATTGAACGGTTGACTAAGTTACTCTAATTTTGTCGAATAGGTATAAAGTAGATATGCTTTCATCACGTGAGAAATGTGCAGTGGCAGACTGCGGTTTAAGGAGAGGCGATGGAGTGCAATTGTTCTACTCTCCAAGGAACAGAGCCAGGTTAAGTCTTAAAAACAGCATATATTCTTGAAAATTATTCTGGAAAACATTCTATGACGGATGTGAATGTGTTTTGTGAGAATGCTTTTATATTTTATTAACAGATACCTGAACTGGGTAAATCTCCTAGGAAGTAAGGAGGGAAAATTCTCTCGTTTTTGTGTATACGAGAAGCATTTCTAGAACTGCTTCTCATTTTTAAGTGTTAAGCCTCGCTTGCTTCACCTAGCTGGGCCATCCATTGCCCTAGGCGTGAATATTTATGTACGAATGCCTCACTGTTATGTAATTTGATAATGACTAGGTACTCTCGCAATGTGTGATATACGGTCATCATCATCATGCTTCTGTCCGAAGACAGGTTTTAACTGAATCGCTGCCTCCATTTCTCTCTCTCCCTAGAAGCCTCATTTATACCTATATAAGTATTATATCCCTGCTTTATATTATCTAATATTCCTATTCTTTTTCTCCCTCTTCCTCTTCTTCCACGAATTTTTCCTTCTAAGATCGTCCTTTGTAAACACTGTCTTCTCAATATGTGCCCTATCCAATTTGCTTTTCTTTTCCTGATTGTTTTTATTAGCGTCCTTTCTTCTCTCACCATTTCTAATACTTCTTGATTTCTCTTCCTCTCTGTCCATTTCACTTTCATCATTCTTCTCCATACCCACATCTCAAAACTTTCTAAATATTTTTCCTCCTTTCTCCTTACCGTCCACGTCTCTGCACCATAAAGAGCTATGCTCCATATGTAGCATTTTGCTAATTTCTTCCTTGTTTCTAAATTTATTTTCTTGCTTGTGAGAAGCTCCTTCTTCTCGTTAAATGCTTCTTTTGCCATTGCAATCCTACTTATGATGTCCTGTATACTACTTCCATCCTGCGCTAAAATACTGCCGAGATATTTGAAACTACTTACTTGTTCCAATTTTTGGCCATTTACCATTATATTTAATTCTTTATGTTCCTTTGAAACCACCATGACTTTCGTTTTTTCAGCATTGATCTTCATTCCATATTGTTGGCCAACCTCCACTAGTCTGGCTGTCATCCTCTGAAGCTCTTTCTCGCCTTCTGCTATTAAGCCCTGATCATCTGCGTATTTAATGGTGGTAATACTTTCACCTCCTATCTTAAATCCTTTCTCTTCCATCAACGCTTCTTCTGTTATTGTTTCTGCATAAATATTAAATATCGCTGGTGAAATAGGGCAACCCTGTCTCACTCCCCTCCCTATTGAAGTACTTTCTGTTTCTTCTCCTTCAACCCTAACTATAATCTTTTGATCAAAGTAAAGGTTTTTAAGCAGTCTTTTATCTTTCCAATCTATTCCTATTTTGTTTAAAATACCCAGCATTTTATCCCATTTCACTCGGTCAAAAGCTTTCTCCCAATCTACAAAACAAAAATACATACCTTTATTGACTTCTAGCGCTCTTTCTGTCATCATCCTCATACATCCTATAGCATCTCTAGTCCCCCTTCCTCTTCTAAAACCAAACTGATTATCTTGCAGCTCCTTTTCTATTTTACATTCAATTCTTTTGGTTATTATTCTGGTTAGAACTTTACCTGTATGAGAAATTACACTAATAGTTCTGTAATCCTTACAACATTTTGCATTGTTCTTTTTCTCCAGTGGTACCATCACAACATCTAAAAAATCCTCAGGCCATATGCCAGTATCATATACTTGGTTAAAAAATTTTGTGAGTTGCTTAACTGCTTTAGACCCCAAAACCTTGAGAACGTCCACGGGTATATCATCACTCCCAACAGCCTTCCTTCTTTTCATGTCATCAATTGCTCTTTTAACTTCAGACTCGAGAATACTTGGTCCTAGCTGATCTTCTTCCACATCCTCTTCTTCATTTAATTCAATATTTCTTGGCTTTCCTTCTTTGTCATACAGAACCTCAATGTATTCTTTCCAGACATTCTTTACATTGTCTGGCTCCGATATTATTTTACCACTTTTGTTCATGATTCCTTTACGTCCTATCTTTCTTGCTTTTTTCTTGAATAGTTCCCTTGCTTTGCTATACATGAGGTCTGTTCTACAAATTCTTTCACATTCGACAATCTCCTCGCATTTTTCATTTATCCACTGTTCTCTTGCTTTATCTGTTTCCCTTCTTAAAGCATTATTTAACTCCTTGTACTTTCTTTGGCCTTCTTCAGTGTTTATGTTCTTCCACTTTCTCCGCTCTTCCATTTTTTGCAGCATGGCTGCTGTGATCCAAGGTTTTTTGTTTCTTTCACCCGTTATCTTTCCTACCTTCTTTTCCATTACATCTTTAATGTTGCTATGGATGTATCTCCACTCCTCATCTACATTCTTCCTATTTTCTTCAGCTCTCTCCCCCAACCTTTCCTCCAGCTCAGTCATGATAGCCTCCTTGTTTTTAAGGAGTTCCTCTAAGTTCCATTTCTTGTTAACTCTTATGTTTCTCCTAACGCTCTTCAGTCTACATTGTATATTTGCCACCAAAAGGTTGTGGTCAGAATCGATATCTGCCCCTGGTAGTGTTTTCACATTTTTAATGCTATTTCTAAATCTTTCATTGACTAGTATGTAATCTATCTGGTATCGTCTCTGGTCTCCTGGGCTTCTCCATGTGTAAAGTCTTCGCTGGTGATGCTTAAACCATGTATTAGTTACAATTAATCTATTTCTATGGCAGAATTCCACAAGTTTATCCCCTCTTTCATTTCTCTTCCCTAGCCCATATTTTCCCACTATGTTATCTTCCTGTCCCTCTCCGACTACACTGTTCCAATCTCCCATTACTATGGTGGTGATCCTTCCTTTTCCCTCATCCTCCAATATCTCCATAATCTGTTCATAGATTTCATCCACTTCGTCGTCGCCAGCATTAGTTGTTGGCATATACATTTGAATTATAAGCATATCCACTGGCTCCATCTGGAGTTTTACGGCTATTAATCTGTCATTAACTGTCACTACCTTACTAATTCTTTCAGTTATCTCTTTTCTCATTATAATCCCCACTCCCCTTTCCTTTTTCTCCCCTCCCGAGTAAATAATCTTAAATTCGTCTGAATTTATCTCGCCTTCTCCTTCCCACCGAACTTCACTAAGACCTACTATACTTACATTATTCCTTCTCATTTCCCTTTTTAAGTTCTCTAGTTTACCCCCTGAATTCATAGTCCTAACATTCCATGTGCCTATTTTTAATTTCTCACTACTAGCTTTCTTATGAATGTTACATTTCCTCTGTGCATCCCCTAGGGTAGTCCCCACCCGGAGATCCGATTGGGGGACTATTTTACCTCCGGAATATTTTACCCCAGAAAGATCCATAGAGGTATTTTCAGCTTTTCAGCCTATCATGGGAAATATAATGAGGTAGTTTCCCCTTGCTTTCCTCATCGCAGTTTCACAGAGTGATTACCCATCTGTAGCTGTTCAGATCCACATGATCACCACATACAGAGGTACTGTGCAAGCTGCTGCCCTTGCACAGGGAGATGTAAAACCCCCAAGACTGCTTCTTAGTCTGACTCTTCCCCTCAGACCTTTCCGGCTTGGATGGTCCTACCAGGAGAATTATCTCCCGCCGGCATAGCTCTTTGGTTCGTAAGAGTACACAAACCCTTCCACCTCTGTAAGGTTATGCAGTCCTTAGGGAGGGTGATATACGGTAATAAATTTTATTTCTTAAATGCAATTCTTTTATTTAAATCCATTTCGTCTGTCCGTCAAATTTATATTTGCTACGATTATCGTATTAAAACGGGAGGGGAAGGGGGTGAGCGGCATCCCGTGATGATGTCACGATAGCCATCGTCAACACGTATTTCCAAATTTTCCCGAACACCCATCTTACGTCGATTTCCATGGAAAACCTGGGCAACGTTTCATAGCATTAAGTTTGCGGTCTTTCCGTAGGGGGTACTAGTCTTTGTTCGGAAGAGACGTTTAGCAGTTGGTGCTCTTCGTTAAGAGTTGGCTAATGCCGGCAACGGGTTTCCCCGATACTACGTAAGGAGAAAGTATATTTCCTTTTTTACTAGATACTTGGTTTTTGGAAAACATCTTGAGATGTTTCATTGGACAAAAAAAAACTCTTGGAAATTGATCATAAAATTGAAAGTTTTCTATTTTTAAATTAGTGAAAAATTTTTAAAATATTTAAAATTGTGAAAATATAAAAAAGCTTTAAATACACCCTCACACCTTTTAAAAGTCGTCAGTCTTATTTTCACGAGCCTTAAACTCTTACGACTTCATTAACCAGATTTTAGAGATCGGTAAACGTAAGAAGCTTCCTTACTTCAAGTTGGAAATGAATGGCACGAAAAAAATCTGTCTGGCGAGAAGGATTTAATTTTGGGAGCACCTGGTAGCATGATAATCTTATTGCGAAAGAGAGGTCATCACAAGTCACTAGGTCTCAATATTTTTAGCTCCTGCTGTTTCTGGCGTATCGACGTTTTTTGGCTAAATATGTCATGAGATATTTCTATAAAGGTATAAAATTTCATAGAAAATGGAATATCCACATTTTTATCGATCTTATAGTTAGTTAGAGGAAATATATTGCAAATTATACTCTCTTGGTGATCACTGGAAGTATGATAGAATGATAATTTTAGCTTCTGGTACACCATTATCAATAACGAGCCAAGGCAAAACTCATCAAGGCGGAATTAACAAGGTGTCGAGACCTTGTAAGCATTTCCATGGCAAACTGGTGACTTAAACACCTATCTCCTTAAAACGGCAAAAAAATGGGATTACCCCAATTTTCGTACTCCCTTGTATAAGAATAAGCCATACGAGCACACCGCCATTTTCTTGTGAGTATTATTATTACCATATTTTAAATGTTGCTATCTAAAAGCCCTATTTACTTATTCGTAATTAAGAAGGAAGTTTTCCTACTTTCTCCGAAATGCAGCCACAGAGCTCCAGCAATTAAGAAAAGAAAAAGAAGCATTACATAGACTAAGTGTCAATTGTTGACAATAGTCGTCGGTAAGTGGCGTGGTGGTGGCAGTTAAAAATAAGATATTTCATAAACAATACATTATACGGAAAAATGATTCAGACAAAGATTGTAGAAATTAAATTCCCTACAACTTTTATTCCTAAACATTTTTACATTTATCAAATATTAAAGCAAATATTTCAAAATAACTAATAAGTGACAAGAGTAAACACCCACTTTTGGTTGACCGATTTTTACCAAAAACTAATCAATCCTTGTGATTTTTATAAAAATATTAAACAAAATTTCGCGTTTACCTGATCAATAGTTTTTGAGTTAGCGCACCCATAAAAAGCTATCACATACACACTAACACACACACACAGACATCATCGAGGAAATGGTGAAAACGTGTTCAGGGGACCTCAGAACGTGTATTTCCGTTGAAATCTCGAAGTCGATTTTTTTCATGAATACAATACTTTCCCCTATACTACGTATATAGAGAAAGTCAAAATAACATACAGGCAGTTATGAAATAGATATGTACGCTTCAATAGATGCAATGGGAGCACAGAAAAAAGGAGGTTGGAAGGAATATTGAAAATGTGAAGAGGAAATGAGAATGTTTTTGTCCCAGGGAATGGGGATGATTCTAATGTATTTTGTAAAGGCATGAGTTAAGACCTAGTGTATCCAGCTTAAAAAGGCAAGGTGATCGCAATAACTTCATCGCTCCCTGCGATCAAAGTACGAGAGATAATTGATTTATTTTACACATATAGCTACAAAGTTTTAAGGAAATCATAGGTTCATTTCAAATGCATGGGAGTCCTAATCAATGGTCAATAAATTTCCACCCATTAATTTTTTCTGGAATACGTACATGGTTTACTCGTTTAAGAACCTAGGTGTAATCCACATCATTTATTTGACGTGAAATACAAGCCGAACCCACTACTTCAACCATGAAAATACGACTGGCAGAAGGCCGAGCATGTGGTGACAGGGAGGGAAGAAACAACAAAACCGGACGGCTAAAGTTTTCCGCTCCATTAATAAGCTACCTTTCTTGTAGAATTTTATCGTCACCGGCTCAACTCAAAAGAGTTTTTGGTAGTGACAAGGTTGCGCGGGGGTAGGAGAGAAGCGAAAAGTTAAGAGAGAATCACATTCCCCGAGGCAGGGCGGGCGGAATGGCTCGCATCCGAGCCACGAGTGGGAAGCTCAATCCCAAATAAAATCACGTGAACATATCGTCTTCGAGAGACTCGGTGGAACGAGGAGAATAAAGACAAAGAAAGAGAGCACGCAATTGAAATATATAAAAAGAAACGTCGATCAGCTCTTCCTCGATGCGATGTAATCGATGAAATGGGGAGTGGTGACGGGGTGCGATGTTAAAAATGTCGTTCGCAATTGATTTAAATCCTGCATCAATCTCGAGAAGACTGCAAATTCGACCGAGGGCGTAGTTTCAAGGCCCGCTGTACTATTTATGGAATGAATAATTCAATTTCAATTTATAGGCCACTTCATTAAATATACCGTCGCTTTTCGTTTTGGAAATTGAAACATAAAAATGCTATTGGGAATAATGTATTCTCGCAGTAACTTTTTGCTGTGTGTATTAATTACAGTTTTATTTTTTAAGGACAAGTATTTAGAATATACTCGAAACATTTTATTGGTGCGCTTCCATACGCGTAGCAATAAGGAATCGGACAAATAAAACACGAATAAAAGTACAATTAAAAAGGAAAAAAACGAGATTCCATTTAAGAAAGGTCTCCGTGAGAGCCTAAAAAGAGACGATTTGAAGGTAAGAGTCGATTAATGACATGCTACCGTATTTTGCACGTTACAGATCCATCTATTACAGCAAAAACTATTTCTGTACGTTGAATTAATCGTCTCAAACAGTGGTTTCCAATGAATTAACATAAAGAAGTTACGGTTCCGAAAAGGCAATCTTACCAAATCGTTATCATACAAACATATTAGGAATGTGTTAATAAAATTAAAGAATAACGATCGCTATCGCTTTTGTTTTTCATATGCATGGTAAATGAGTAATTTGAAGGGTGCCACATTGTAGTGTGAGTGTGAAGAGTATAACTTGATTGCCCCAAATGGTAACCGTTAAATTTGGAAAGACTATGTTAGCTATATTTTAGAATTTTGTTTTCTAATCGTTTGATGAAAATTTGTCAGAAATAAGTAGGCAAAATGAATTGAAGGATATCTTAGAAAGGAAAAGGACTGCGCTTGGAAAAATATTTACGACGATTTGGGTGACCTAGAGCGAAGTCAAATTTTTTGCTGATTTTTTGTCTTTATTTAAGACAATAATTACTTCACTAAATATTCATCAAAATTATCTTCCAGAGCACTCGTTGAGACTTTATTTTTTGTTCTGCTACAAAAAAATGTATAAAAACCATGTGTTGTGGATAATTACGCACCAGGCGGCCAAACAATCCCAGTATCATTAAAATTCCCAATCGATCAAATTTAAAATACGTAATACACATATCTAAATAATAGGCGATGAATAAAAGTCTTTCGGAACGACAGCTGGGTAACATCGATTATGCAGATCATTTACGGGAATGACGAACAGTAGAATTCTACGGAGAGCTGACGATGAATTACATTTTCTTTACAAAAAATAAAAGGGACCGGATCCAAAAGGAAAATGCTTGAATTTTAGTTGCCGGGATCTCAGAGGGGAGGGGTTAAGACCTACCTCCAAGCAGGGAAGAGATTTGAGAGGGAGAAAGATGGGAGGAAACGAAAGATGGGCGGAAGGGTGGAAAGTAGAGGGAGGAAAGGAGGAAAGTAGAGAGGGGAGGTGAAAAGAGGAGAGCGAAAAAGGAGGGGGAGGGGTCTAAGTTGGTTGTAAGCCGACTTCAAGGTCAAAGAGCTGAGTAGCTTAGCGGGGAAGCCTGGCTGAAAGCTCGGCGGGTTAAAAAAATAAGTCGCGGAATAAATCATACCGGGAGATGATAATGGAATGGACCAGGCTGACGATTCGCTGAGATCGGATGAGAGCGTGCCTCTCGGAGGCGCTCTCTTTTTCTATCTCTCTTTTTCTCTCTCTCTTTTTCTCTCTCTTTTCCTCTCTCTCTCTCTCTTTCTCTCTCTCTCTCTCAGATGGCATTATGAGATTTCCGAGAGAGCGCGCGCCACCGAACGCACACCGAACGAATCCCACTGCGAAAAAGTCCGTAATGGAAATTTCGAGATGAAATTCTCTCTGCACGGAAAAATTTTATTTATCGGCGCTTAACGTCGGTTACACTTGAGAATTAAGAGGATGTTTGGGATTCGAGAGAGCGGCGTGATGAAAATAATAGGTGATAAAAACAAACGATGCTTTTTTTGTGGCAGCAAAAAAGTCATCCCTTAGACAGACGACGCACAGCTCCGCGCAAATGTCTCCTCGATAAAGGAGAGAGAAATATGTCCCGCTTCAAAGAATAATGGTCGCGCGATTCGTTGAAATCAATTTCATGTGATCATAGCCGCGAAATAAATTGCGTCGTATCATGATTTATACCCTCTCCGCTCGGATACGCTTACCTTTTGAAGTTAAGATACTAGCCTTGTCTCAGATTTGGTTTTTTTTTTCAGAAATCGCTACCGTCCTGAACGATACATCCGCTTCACTCATAACAAACTTGCTAGTTTTAAGACGCTTTTGCAAGAGCTCAATTTTTTATTTTTGCGATGATCTCCGTTTCCCTGCAAGCAAGGGATGACATAATTTCTTGACGATTCCTTTACGAGATTTAAGGCACGCAACATTTTTTGATAAAAGAGGCAATGAATATAACTTTATGCAATAAAATACAAAAGTGATTTGCGGATACAGGGTCAGATCCATCTTATCGCAATAAAATTATTTTTTCTATTCAATAAGCAACAAAATAATTCAATGCTAAAAATTTTTCCAAGGTCTAATTTAAATAGGGAATATTCCTGGATTCTTATTTCAATGCTTAAAATTCAATAGATGATAATACCGTACGTTATTTCTGACTGGTTCTATACAAATTGTTTATTTGTAAAACGGAACTTAACCGACGCCTCCTTTTCATTTTTAGACCTTCCGATGATGATATTGACATACAGATTCACACTTTCTTCTGATCGATCCACAGCGTTCATTAAAGACCATCAATAAAATCATCGCCTTTCTTTCTGTTCCACTTTCGCGGTTCAAGGTTCTCCGCGAAATTTTCATCAAGGCAAATAAGTAAAGACCACGCCTCTATTTAAAGGTCGTAGCTTAATGATGATGTTGATAGTACAGGCTCTCCATGACCGAGGGCAGAAGTGAAATGCAGAATAGGCACGGATTTACATACATGCACGCCCGATGGGAAAAGTCTTCGCGAAACACCTTGACGTCACCACATCGAAAGTGGACTAAAGCGATAGGTTTTGATTTGGAAAAAATGAGCACCGAATAATAAAGGTTAGGATGCATTACGCATAATTTTTAAAAGCGGATGTGCGAGGAACATCTATTAAGGTGGGCGACGCGTATACGATTAGCCAAGGTACTCGGAATGTATAGGGAGATATATATATATAGAGGAAAAAATGTGACAAAAAGACGAAAAAGATATTGCGGAGACGGTGCAATCAAGCAGCTTCCAAAGCAATGGAACAGGTCGAGAAATGGGATATTCCAGAGACGCTTTAGGGAAGAGAGAGAGAGTGGGTGGCGAGAGGAGTGAAGAGGAAAGGATGCGAGAAAAGATTATGGCTCCGATAATGAAAGCGCTATGACTGAGACGATTACTTTTATATTGAGATGGATGTTCGTGAAGAATGAGAGTGGAGTTGAGAAGACGATTAAGACGAAGGGAGGGGAGGAATCAGAAGGGCAGAGACGCAAGGAAGACAGATGAGGAGAGGACTGGCTAGATGAACGTATACTGAGCAGTCGGGTTGTTTGACACCTTGCGAGGATTATTAGATTAGATCCATTTCTGTCATTGCTCTCAAAACCGATTTTTAAAAGAATTTAGCGGCGTAGAAAGTATTAAAATCGACCATAATACTTTACAAGCCATTGGTAAAAGCGCAAAAGGTAATGTTTGACTGATTAATTTTTATAGCATTCCTCCAAGCGAATTAAAATTGTTTTCTTTGTAAAACCTTCATTTTAATGTCAAATAAAATTCGCGTTGCCGTCAATTGAAGTTTACTATGCGTTTCTAAATTCAAATGTCTGAAGAATAATTACAGATTACACATAAACACTGGAATTATTGTTCTTGAGCTAAAAGATCGCCATTTTCACGTATTGATCAGCAGAAGAGTGCGAGTTGATAGGAAAGGCAATTCAACAGGGAATTATTGAGCTCGTCTTAGTTCTTTTAGAATCTATTTTAGGTGCATTACCGCTGAAGGCGGCTGCTTTGTTGCCGAAATGCGCATCTGGTTTTTATAACCTTGTTGTGGCTATTGGAGATACCTGAGACAAGTATTTTTTAAGCGCTTATTAAGGGAAGGCAATGTTAACAGTTAAATATCTATTATAGAAAAAGTTAAGCATATATATTACGCATCCATAATAGATGATGCTCATTGTTTAAACTTATAAAAGATAAAGTCTATGAAGACATGCGCTTATAATTGGGATATTAAGAAGTAATTAACATTGTTTAAACCACTGAATGAGTTATCACGTTAATCCTTTTTATCATAAGTCCCAAATGTACCTTGGTTCTAATTGCAATACTATCCTGAAAAGACAAGCTTATGATGAAAAGTGTTTGCTCAGCAGGAATAAGAGATACTTTATAACACATTCGATAAAAATAACTGCATTCCTGGAAATGAATGTAATCAAAACTACTGTAGCAGTTTCGATATATTTTATTAGCTAATAAGCAAATTTTAAATAAAAAATAGAGAAGAGGCAAACTGCGCAAGTGTGCACGAGTTAATCTAGTTTATGCAATGGTTAAGTGAAAGTATGAGTTCTTTTTTTTAGGGTACGGCCTGCCTAAAAAGAATTGTCACTCATCTCTAACAGAATATAGTTTAAAATTTTGAAATCTATTGAACAAATAACGGCTATGGCACTGTAAACATTTCCACTTGTGATCACACTTAAGAGGTTAAAATTATTCTTCCATTGGAAATAAGAATGAAAAAAGATACATTCTAAATTAAGGCTAAGCATTGCATCTTGTGGTGTGATAACCTTGTGGGAGCAAAATCGAATGAGGTGCAATTCCAAGGGAATTTTTAAGACATCTGTCCGTTACGGGCTCACATGGCTAACTTTTTTCGCCGAATAAAATATCAGTCACTCAAATACATGCTGCCGCGAAGAGACGTATTTGTGACAAAATCCCATTGATATGATTGCTGCGTTTAACTTCATTATGAAGAGGGAACCTGTAAAGCTGAAATCTGCTTTAGTTACGCCTCCATTTAATGCATGAATTTATTGCGATCTCGCAAAGTACAGATGATTTATCCAAAATGAAAACTATGATTCCTTATGAACACTTCCCTTGGATCTGAATGCGAGCCAGAACAAACAGTGCGGCGAGCCGCACTTCGGACACTTATACTTTAGGTTTAGATGAATAGAGCAAGATGTTTGTGGGGTCCGAATTAAGAGGAGATAATATAGCGAGGAGATGGAAAACACGAAAGGAAAAGAAAAAAGGGAGAGTAATGGAGGATTATGGGAAGTGGGATAAATCGCGCGTGAATACAGCGCGTGAGGGAAAGAAATAAGAGAAAGAAAAGGAATAGTTGGTGATTAAACAGAGCCTGGGAGTCAACCAAGAGAGATGATGGCGACAATGCCAGAGGGTAAGCAAGAACATTTTTTTGGGGAAAGGAGAGGAGTGAAGAGAAATAGGCAGAAGAAGGGGGAGAAAATGAAGGAGGGGGAGAGGAAAAGATGGAGAAACGGAAGCGAGAGAGAAGAGAGGGGAGGAGAACGGGGGAGGGGAGGAGAACGGGGGAGGGGAGGAGAAAGAGGAAGTGGAGGAGGGAGAGAGTAGAGGGGGAGAGGAGAGAGGAGGGAGAAAGGGGTGAGAGGGAGGAAGGAGAAAGGGGAGAGGGAGGAAGGAGAAAGGGGAGAGAGAGGACGGAGAAATGGGAAAGAGATCAAGAGAGAGAGAGATGAGGAGGAAGAGGGAGGGGAGAAGGAAGTGGGAGGCGGGGAGGCAGTGGGAGGGGAGGAAGCAGTAGGAGGGGAGGAAGCAGTAGGAGGGGAGGAGGCAGAGGGAAGTGGGGAGGCAAAGGAAGATGGCAAAGAGAGGGAGAGGGAATTAATGCAGGAGACAGAGAGAGTGGAGGAGGAAGAGGGAGGGGAGGAGGAATAGGGAGGGTAGGAGGAAGAGGGAGGGGAGGAGGAAGAGGGAGGGGAGGAGGAAGAGGGAGATGGAGGAGGCAAAGGAGGATGGCAAAGAGAGGGAGAGGGAATTAATGCAGGAGACGGAAAAATAGAGGGAGGGAGAGGAGGGGGGAGGAAGATGGAGGGGAAGAGGGAGAGGAGAAGGAAGTGGGAAGGGAGAAGGAAGTGGGAGGGGAGGATGCAGAGGGAGAGGGAGGAGGCAAAGGAGGATGGCAAAGGGTGGGAGAGGGAATTAATGCAGGAGACGGAAAAATAGAGCTTGCGGGGTAAAAGATGGGAGAAGAGGAGAGAGCGAAGAGACTTCGAAGAGGAAAGGAGAAGAGGAGGGAGAACGGCAGTGAATCGCGTAGGAGGGAATGTGAGAGAAGGATGGAGGCGAAATGGTCTGTAAAACATGGGTACAAGGTGATTAAGTAGGATTTAGGGAGACAGGGGGTCGGTGGAAGCCGATAAAGAGGACTAAGAAGAGCGCGGGATGTGTGAACGATAAAAGGGTTTTTAAATGCAGGAAGAAGGAGTGGTGAGAGGGAGGAGGCAGAGGTAGAAGAAGATTGGGCGATGGAGAGGAAAGAAGGAAAATATGGGAGAAGAAAATGGAAGGAATGGAACAGGTGAGGGAGCTGCAGAGGAGAAGATGGGAATGATGAAAAATAGGAAAACGAGGAAGGAGGAGGATAAGAGTGCTGGAGGCGAACATAAACGGCCGAAAAAGGGAGAAAGAGTAATGAAAATGGGAAGGTATGGGCAGGGAGGGGATGGAAGCAAGTAGAGAGAGGGTGTGGGGAGAAGGCAAGGAAAGCAGGCAAAAGAGGCATCAGGTGGTATGGTAAACAGGGAGGGGGAAAGGAGGAGGTAACGAGAGATGAATCGTACAGGGAATGGAGAAAGTAATAAAGAAACGGTGGCAATTCGAGAAGAGTAGCCGACCGTGGCCCTGGGGCCAATTTCTCTTAAGAGAAAAAATCGTAAATATATCTTTGATCGAGCAGAGGTTTAAGGCCCGAGCCATAGATGCCGACATATCATATAAAGTTATTTGAATATAAATGAACCTAGGTAGTATGAATTAAGACAGAACCCTTAATTTGATTACAGATTCAGAACATCAGAGAAACTCTTCTCTTTCCCTCAGACTTTTGTGGCTGGAAATTTACTCATAGATATTATTCAGCATTAAGGATTTCTAAATCAATAATTTGAGTTGGAACTTTTTGGTGTTTAACTGTAAAATTTAAATGAGAGTATAGTTATTTGACTTATTTTTTATTTGAAATAAAATACTCGCATTATTAGTTTCATTGGCGAAATATTTGATTTTTTAATTACTTGGAATATGAAAAAGTAGCAGAAACTCGAAAGAAATTTGGATTTGTCTTAAGCATCGAAATATAATACAATACTGCTCAGTCTGTCTTTGAATTATAACATGTTGTTAGAAACGGATAGAGCTAAAAAGTACCTTTTTATAAAATCTTGGAATATGCAAGGTAAAGCGAGATAAATTCGCGTTTTATAATGACAAAATCACTGGCAATCCCCGAAAAGCCCAAGGGAAATCCTTGAAATCGATGTAAACGTCACAAGAAAATATACGTGCTCAATGGAATCATTAAATTTTCGGATGGCTTTTTATCGGAAATCTAAACACATCTAAAAATAAAAACTCGCTAATTCTCGGACTTGGAAATAAAACTTACATTAGCAACAGAACGACAAATTTATACCGTGTTACGCATTCTTTTTTTGTCAGTTTTAATGCAGGAAAGCGGAGAAGGCGCAAAAAAACGAATCGGCGACCTCATAAATAGCGAAGGATGGCGATATAACAGGAGGTGGGAAAAATCACGCCTATATTAGAAAAACCGATTATTTGTTCGTAGGAATGCCTCGACCAAATACATATAGAGAGAGTAACTTTATAAAGTAAAGCGAAAAATCTGACAGGCAGATGGACCGAGATGAGAGAGATTATAATGAATAGCTTTAGCGAGAAGAAGAGTTGGGAGGGAGGGCGAGAATTTACCGGCGGCCCCTCCCATTGTGGGAGCACTAATTCCGCCGCTATCGGCGCGGCCTTGCGGCAGGCCGGGGTTTTTTGGAGTCGGAAGATTTTTCGGGGCGGAGGATGACGACAGGAAAGACGTGAGAGAGAGAAAGAGAGAGAGAAAAAGAGAGAGAGAAAAAGAGAGAGGGGGAGCGAGAGGGCTCGAGGGGAGGGGGGAGGCGTTGAGGGGTGTCAGAAGGGGTTGGGCGAAAGGGAGAGGCGGGTTATAAATAGTACGGACGCGTGTGTTGGCTCGCTGCGCAGTTGCCCCGAACGAAGAGGATGGCCGGAGTGGAAGTTAAAAGGGGCGGGTGGTGGGCGGTTCAAAATAATGACGAGCGATTTTCGTGAGACGAGAAATATGATACGGTTTTAATCCGAAACGTTACCGTGAATTTATGGGAACGTAAAACATGTACGTCCTCTAATAAGAGAAATCCGGTCCGAGAGGAACTACAAAGCTTGTTCCGTCTGCAGCACTTTTTTTTCCTCCAATTAATTCGGATAATTAATGGATGCACGCGAAAATATATTTATAAATATTAAAAGGCGCTAAGGAACTTAAGAAGTCTCGGAAGACACGCGTATTATTATTGTAGTCGTAAACTGCTAACAGGATGTAGCCACTCTAGAGTGATTTTTGTCTGATTTAAGATTCGGTTACAGGCCGTCTAGTCTTAATTAGTGCGAATTTCCGACTTCCGATCTCGAATAACATAGTTTTAATCTAAGTTCTATACAAAGGGACTGATCGACTACTGCATCGAATTAAAGAATAGTGAATTCCAACGCTTTAAAAACATAATTAATAATTTTTACTCGTGCTAATGAGAAAATTACAAAAGAGACCACACACAATTTTTATTCTCCAAATTATAGAGCTGTGTTTTTATTTCCAATAGTTTTTACAGTGAAAATATATAATAAAACGAAAAATTGATAATCGAGTCAACTCAAATTGCTTTAAAACGCCTGAAACTAAGCGATTTGTGGGTGTTCGAGTTGTATTGACCATCGGTTGGATATCAGCCGTAAGGTAAGGTCGATAATTCATGTTGAGAATAACATGAAAAATTCGCCAACATTTTATGACCTCAAGAGATTCAGGATTTGTGTTGTGCAATTAAATTCGATAATTAATATTAAAAAATTCGATAAGCTCCCCGAAAACCAATCCTCCGGAATTCCGGGACAAAACTCTGATAATTAGGCTTTAAAACGCATCTTAACCTATGTTTCCCATCCCAATAAGCCCGACAGTAAAATTTTCATTTTTAACCACAAGTGAAGCTACACAGATGGATTCTAATTTTAAAATTATTCGCAATAAGTTTTTCGATAGCAATATAATATATAACAATAGTAGCACCGAAATGTTCGCCCTAGATTTTTGCATACACATGATCATCTGATCATAAGATCCAATTTAAGATGCAATACTATAAAAATACTATCAATGATGTTGATAATTTAAATAGTCAAGAATAACTTTTACTGGCAGTTTTACGATATGTACTGCGTATCCTATCGGAACAGGAGAATCTGGCATGCGAGGTATAAAAGTCTTGAGAAATGAGCTCATGAAATTTTAAATAGCACAGATTTTTATCGTGGAATATCATAACTTTGTATGCCAAAAGATTTAACTTGAGTGATAAATCATTAGCATACGCATACCCAATACACAATTTCAGTCGCATGCGAGAGAATTGCTATAAAAATAAAAACCATGTGATTAAAGTAGAACATTTATGGGTTGAATTCTTTTCTTTCCATTTTCCAATCACCATATCAACATATAAAGTATAAGAATATTTTCGTTAACCTGGAGCTGCGAAGACCATATCATTCAATTTCTGGAGAGAATATATCTAGATATAATTTTTGGCTAAGTATTTGCCGTTAATTTAAAGAATTATTCCACTTGACTGAAACGCCAAAGATAAGCGTATGCAATTAGTTGTAAAAATACGGAGCACATAAAGAACTGTATCAAAGAATCTGCTGGTTTTATCTTATTTTCTAATACAATTGGCAAATTTAAAGAGGCATTTAATTTATATATCTTACATAAGAATTATACTTTCTTATAAAAACAGAATTTCAGCATTTGCAATCCTTATATTTTCTGTTAATTATATGGAACACGGAATGATAATATATGCCAGTAATATTTCATATATAAATAAAGAATTTTCTGTTGCTTGTAAATTAATTTTTTCTACCCATTCGCTGCACATTCTGTAGATCACCATCGTCAGCAATAAAATTTCAATTAGTTTTCTCTCTCTCTCATTCGATTACGCTATGGCTAATCAAATGGAGCGAAACATATCCTCCGGTCAAACGTACAGACACACTGAAAGTTATTCTCAGGTCCAGCGATAAGCCACTTTCGATAAAGCTGCATAGTGCGCAGCTGGATCCAAGAACGGGAGGAATGAGATGATATGTCCGATTTGGAAGTCCAATTCATTAATGCTCGCTTATCTCATGGTATTTTAAAAGCGCTTTACCAGTCACATCATTCCTATATTTGGGTTGCTCCGAAATATCACGAAGAACAGATATTCTACAGCGAATAAATATTTATGTGCTTCAATGAAGAGTATACATATATGTCTTTATTTGCCAGTTGATTTTTTCCGTCAGAAGATCCGATGTGAAACGAGAATAAAAGTGCACCTGCCCTATCTAATGAATCACGCTACCCTTATGCCACATTTGTGTCTGATACATCAAGTATGACGTACTGATCTGCTATAGACGAGCGAGTTTAACGAAATCCGCTAAAAATTCATCAAGTTAAATCGATAAAATGTTTGTTTGAACCGGTTAATTACTTAGAAAGGTGTTCCTTAGTATTAACTGAAATATTTTCCTTAGTTTTTAGGAGTTCTTTACAAAAAGTAATAATCTGATGTGGCCACCACATGACTTTCTCCATACCTGTAATATTTCTAAAAATTGCTAATAAGTTACATAATAATACATATTTTAAGAAACCGCGAGAAAATTTTAGACTTTACAAAGATCAGAAATAAACTCAAACCCTAGCCTTCTGATATTGGATAAAGCCACAGAGCTTCAGCAATTAAGAAAAGAAAAAGGAGCGTTACTAAGGCGTAACTAAGCGTCAATTGTTAACAACAGTCGTCGGTAGGTGGCAGCTAAAATATACGATATCTCTTAAACAATGCATTATATAGGAAAATTTTTCAAACAAAGGTTATAGAAAATTAAATTTCCTACCACTTTTATTCCAATACATTTTTACATTTATCAAATGTTAAAGAAAATATTTCAAAATAACGGATAAGTGACAAGAGTAAACACCCACTTCCGGTAGACTGATTTTTACCAAAAACTAATCAGTTCTTCTGACTTTTATAAAAATGTTAATTAAAAAATTTCGCGTTGACCTGATTGATTTTGTGTTAGAGCACCCACAAAAAAGCTGTCACATACAAGCAGACTACGTATAGAGAAAGTAAAAACAGAACGCCTTATGGTCAGGTCATGTCCGTCCGTCCGTCCTTCAGGATGTTTAATCTCCGAAACTACTGAACGGATATTCATGAAATTAGGTATTTAGGACATAAGGGCAAAGAAAACAAGAAAATGATATAAATAGTTTACGTAGCCTAATCGGAACGGCCGCCTAACTAGTGACAAAAAATGAAATTTTCTTTATATCTCGTAAAATATCACTTATTACAAAAAGTATTTAACCAAAAATTGTAGAACTAATACAGTCAAATAGTATCTGTTTTGTCCAGTACATTTTTATCGAAGGAGTAGCCGATTTCAAGAAAATCAAACGAGAAAGACGTAATTCACTTTGAACTTAGAAATTTTCTCGTGTTTTTTAATTATTGTCAACGAAAACAATCTTCGTGGTAACTGAAGTAAACAATATCTGCTGTAAACAAGTATGGAAAGGTGTACTCCATGTCGGCGTACAGTTTCCAAATGCGTTCTTTGAAATCGACACATTTTAGTAATAATGCACAATACCAAATTTCATCAAAATACGTCCTGCGGTTCCCGAATTGAAGCAGGTACGTTTTAAACTACGTGTAAGTCTTCATGTAAAGTGATCGTTATTGTAGTCCGATTTAAACCAAAATTGAAATCGGTCGCCAAATTAAAACTCCCCAATACCAAATTTCATCAAAATATGTCCAGCGGTTTTACATGCGGACGGACGGAAACGACCTTCCATATATGCGTTCACTACGTGCAAAGAACGCATAATAGCTAATTAGTTTAACTTTCTTTCGTGCATACGCAACGTTTAGTAAATGAAGTGAAATGGATAATCTACGACGAAGAAATGAACGTAAAGACGTCTATTTTCTTTAGGTAAACACAGCGTTTGTAAGTGAAAATAAATGGGTAATTTGCGACGAAAGAATGAACGTGAACATAAAGATTACATAGCTCGATTGTTTTATTAAGTACAAATCGGCAAATCAAAAATTCGATATTTCTTTGGTATACCAGTTCTTAGACATTATACTAATTGTTAAGTCATTAATATTTATGTTTTTTGCCATGATTGCATAAATCCTAAAGAACGCCTCTGCCTCGCATGAATGTCTTGTTTATTTTTGTTGAGAAACTCCCGATGTGGTGAACAAGGAGGGGAAATAATTAGTTTAATATATAATTCCTTCCAAGACTTTCGGGATTCTACCGCGGTAGAATCCCGAAAGTCTTGGAAGGAGTATGAAAACACCGCGGAAGCCTTCGTAATAATTTAATATATAAGTGTTTATATTATTATTATATATTTTATTTATTCTTTTTGACGATGGAAAAATCATTTTATTCCAGAAATGTACAGCTCGAATCAATGTATTGTAAAATAAAAAGATTTTTATCGTATATTCAAGGGTGCCACTGAATGACATGCTTATTCGTAACAAAATAGTAAAATAATATTTTTTCCCATATTTCCGCGTTCTATACCTTCTAAAATGTCTTTATAGACATTTTATTTATTGTCATCACCCTTTAGTTTACCCTTTTTCAGGTTCGATGAACATCAACTTTATTATATGACTTTTAATAGCATACAAAATGTCAATTATCTACGACTAAAATGTATTATGTTTATTAGCTTTTTTCAGACTATGGGTATTTATTCTTGAGGAGTTTTCTAGTAGTTTGGCACTCTCTTCAGCGGATGTTTAGGTTTTGCTCGTTGTTGTGCAAACAATGGCAGAAAGGTAAACATCATGGATTTTAAAACAGTGCCTCTAATTTTCATAGCAAGCATATTGTTGCTTTACGTAGATAAGATAAAAATAATATATATAGTGTCGACTCATCTTGGTGAGTTGCGTTTGAAATCGTTAGAATATAAACATTAATAGTGGAGGAACATCACTCTTGTAAAAATAAGATCAGGTTCATATTACGGCAGAGATTTACGTTCATATCATTGTAGCAGAGAGGATATAATATATAACTACATATTATGTAGTTGCAAAATAGACTATTTAAAACATCGAGATTCCAAAACGAAGTGCTAGCAGAAGTTTTTTGTATTTTAATTAGTACTGGTACTGTCTGACATATACCAAAAAACAATTTTATGAAATGTCATTCGGTACAGTAACTACACTGATAAGAATCTTATACAGCTGCGCTCTCTGCAAGACTGACATATTCAGCGTGATTTTCCAATCATGCCGCGTAAATAATTTAAAATTACTTTATCTGATATTTTTGACAATATAAGTCGATTGATCAGATATAGTTCATCAATTAGATCCAGGTTCTCAATAGCCATACGCATGCGAATTATTCTTATTTTATATATATATATATATATATATATATATATATATATATATATATATATATATATATATCATTCTATATAGACGTTCCTTACAGAGGAGGATATAACTTATATATAACAGGAGGATACTAATGTTTAGGCACTTCCAGGTGTGCTGGAGATTCGTAATTTTTTTCTTAGGTAGGATTTTGTGTAAAACCGACAAGAAAAAACGAAAATCTTTAAAAAGTGCAACAATGCGGCCGCTAAAAATTCGCAACTGCTTAAACAAATTTTAAAGGTTTATATATTTCCAAATGTGCCACGGAGTTGAAATTTTTTTTATAAGTAGAATTCTTAAAAAAACGAAATAGAGATTATACAAATTTTGATATTTTAATTTGTTTGGCAGTTAAAAATTCTTAAAGTTTAAACAAATAGATAGCTGTTTAGGTACTATGGGATGAGCTAGGGAGCTGAAATTTTCAAATTATTTACACTATAGTAAATTTGCACAAATAAACATTTCAATTTTACCATATATATATTGCGGCAGCCGTTAAAAATTATTTAAATTTAAACAATTAGAAAAATGTTATTTTATTTCTAGAAGTGCTACAACTTTAAAATTTGGCTAAAATGTGTAGCATTAGAACCATATAATGAAGAAAGTGTAAATTTTTAAAATTGCGACATTTGGAGATTGTTCTAAACTATTATTCTTACATGTGGGAAAAACAAAAATCGCTGCAGAAATGAAATCTTTAGAATTAAAAGACCATTTGTAATGTTGAAATTTCTGTCTGAAAAATGAATGTTCTTTTAATGTGAGATGAAATGCTTGCAGTATGCAAGCACCAACTACTAGTATATATATATATATATATATATATATATATATATATATATATATATATATATATATATAGGTATAAGGCCTATTTGATATTTCGTAAACTTGTTGATGCGTCCGCTTACCAATTTAAATATTACTCATTTTATCTCCTTATGTAACTACAACTGAGTATACTCATAATTAAAAAAATATTGCGGTAAGGATAAAAAATATATTTACCCACCAACTACCTGTTTTCAACGGTCTTTAACGAATGCCATATTTACATACATAATTCTTCAACTCACTTAGACTGTTATAACTCTAAAAAGGATGAATACAATTGTTCGGATAATTTTTAACTGCATTGCGATAAAGTTGGGTAGTGGCCAGAATAGATTTTTGATGAAGACATTAATTTTTGTTTTTGGACATTTACGAGATTTTCAATTGATGATGAATAAAGTTTAAGGGGAATACTATCGATTATTTCATCCATAAAATTTGATACGGAAAAAATAACTTGAGGGGGAAATAACACGATTAAATACGTCAATTACGTTCCATGATGGTTAAATTTTATTGTTATGCCTTTTAGATTACGTTTGCTGTTCAAATCTCAATATTGCAGCACAAAATAATTATTAAATGTACACGGCTCTTTAGCTCAGCTACCTCTAGATCTCGGAGCAAACTACCAACTTCGAGTGACTCAGTAATCTTTAAGCGAGTTCAAAATCCTCTCTTCGATGCGCTATTGACCCTAATGGATATCAATGCGTGCTTCGCCGCGTAATGGCTCTGCGCCAAACAGCGCCTCGCGACCCGTGAGGAGTCCCGAATTAGAAACGACACCATTAATGCGACCATTTGAAGAGATACGGAGCGTGTCATCTCAAGGAAGGAACGGGCGCTAATTCTCCATAGCACTTCCCCTCTTTCAACTCATCACTCTCTCTATTTTCATCTCTCTTCCCATTTTTCTCTATCCTTATCTCTTTCCGGCTCTTTTACCTGTCTCTATATCTATTCCTTTATCTTTTTCCCTTCCTTTCTCTTTATTTCCCGTCATCCGCCGCCTGTTCGTTCCTCCATTCCGCCACTGACAAGGATGATTGCACTTGCGAGCATGAGTCCGCGCAGGAGCATGCCGCTTCTAAATCCTTTGAGACAATGGGTGTGGTAAAAAATAACAGATACGCGAAACGCTGTAACACGCGGCTCGCAGTTGCTTTCGGAGAGCGGCCACTTCACCTGATGGGATTCCTTTCGCTCTTTAAGGAATGGAAGAGGACGGATAAGAATCTATCATCGCGCCTTTAAGTGAGCCTTTTCTCGTCGGGTCTATTTTTAGAATCAAATAACATCTCGTGTCGCTATATAGGAGAGAGAGAATGGAACAGAGCATCTCCAGGCAGAGAAATGAGCGATGGAGGCGAAGGACTTTAAGAGCGGCGAGAGAGAGTGAGGGATGATGAGGTATGGAAATAGAGATTGAGAGACATAGGGAAAGAGAAAAGGAGAAAAAAGCAAAAAGGGAGAGAGGTAGAGAAAGTTAGAGAAAGGAAGACAGAAAGCAGGAAAAAGAAAGAGAAAGGGGAAGGAATGGGAGGGGAGAAAGGAAAAAAATATGGCACGTCATTCACTGTAGCGAGGAGTTATCGTTAACTCCAGCCTGAGCAATCCGATTGTAAAACCATAAACGAACGAGAGAGATGGAAAGTGTTGGTGATGGGGAGAATGAGGAAAAGAAGGGATGCCCAGGAAAGAACAGGGATGGAAAGAGACGAATAGAATAAAGATATTTTATTGATAAACATTGTGCGATAAATATGTAAAGACGTTGCAGACAGTTGACAGAAAAAGACACGAGAGAAGAGAGGAAACGAAGGTACTGCGTGCAGAAAAAGGATATTCGTGCGGAAGAGAGAGAGAAAGTAAAGAGAAAGAGGGCTAACGGAAATTACTAAGAGAGATGGAAAAAAGAGAATATAAATGGAGAGAGAGGAGGGTGAGTGAAAGGAGGTTAGGGAAAGGGCACGGGAAGCAGAGAGGATTATTATGAAAGGATGAGAGCAGTGCAATAGAGGAGAAGATATTCCAGATGCTCTCGAAGGGTACGATTTTTTGCAGAGGGAAATTTCATTAAGAGGCACAATAAAAAGAGAAGACGAATCTATTGCAAAATATCCGCGTGTTGCTTTTAGCGGGAGATAATTAAGATTTATGCGATAAGAGATTCTTGGAAGGCTATTAATCTTTCCTTTTAAAAGCGAGAATGCACCTGCCGATTTTGAATTACCATGCCTTGGAATCGGTGGCCGGTCCAAGGGGGGAGCGATGAGTTCGATCGCCCCCTCCTCCCCCTAGGATGACCCCATTGGCCTTCATTGGGTGCATTCTTAAATTCATTCCGCGCAAAATTCCTTCATTCTACGCCGCAGATTAGGTCTGTACGGTAAGGGAAAAAAAAGATTCTGATAGTGGTAGGGATTTTCAAAAAATAAGGTCGTCGGGTGAGGCGGATTCAAGAGGGTGAGGAGCAGTCGTCCCCCCTCCCTTAGGAAGTTTCTGCTTATAATGTAAAATATTATAATATTTAACGTATAATACTCGTTATTTCTTTCTATATCAAACAATAACCGATCAATTACGTCTTCGAACGTAGCAGTCGTCATAATAAATTGTTGGCAATTGAAATATTAAGCGAATGCAAAGTTCCACGCTTTTTCCGTTAGGCTGTAATGAAAGCTATTAGATGCACGGGTGATCGATCGGGATGATGCCCCCGGCCGTGTGCGTTTTATTTGTTTGTCTGATCTGACATCCCTTTCTCTTTGGCTTCGCGCGATTTTTACTGTCGCGCTTCAACGCCGGGAACCGCGTCTGTTTTCTCCCTTACTCAAGCAAGACTGTCCTGAAAGGAATGCGCAACCGCATAAATACATACACATATATATACATATATGTATGTATGTATGTATGTATATATATATATATATATATATATATATATCATAGGTAGTTTGTCCGTAGACAGGTCCGTGATTATTCATGGCTAAACCTGGTTCTCCATATCCTCCTATTTTCCGCTGTCTTCTTCATATCTTGATATCAAGATATATATATATATACTAATAGTTGGTGCTAGCATTCTGCAAGCATATCATCTCACCTTGAAAAAACATTCAGTTTTCAGACAGATATTTCATCATTACAAATATTTTTTTTAATTCTTAAGATTTCACCTCCGCAGCGATTTTCGTTTTTCCCTTATGTAAAAATAATAGATTAAAACAATCTCCAAACATTGCAATTTTAAGAATTTTATACTTTCTCCATTATGGGGTACTAATGCTACACATTTCTGCCAAATTTTAAAGTTGTAGCACTACTAGAAGTGAAATAATATTTTTCTATTTGTTTAAATTTTAAGCATTTTTAACGGCCGCCGCAATATATTTATGGAGAGTTTCAAATGTTTATTTGTGCAAATGCACTACTCTGTAAATAACTTGAAAATTTCAGCTCAGTATCTCGCCCTGTAGTACCTAAACAGTTATCTATTTGTTTAAATTTTAAGAATTTTTAATGGCAACACAAAATATAATATCAAAATTTCTATAATCCCTATTTCGTTATTTTTACAAAACCTACCTCAAAAAAAATTTCAGCTTCGTAGCACATTCGAAAATACATAAACCTTGAAAATTTGTTTAAACAATTGCGTATTTTTAGCGGCCGCATCGTTGCACTTTTTCAAGATTTTCGTTTTTTATAGTCGGTTTTGCACAAAATCCTACCTAAGAAAACAATTTCGAATCTCTAGCTCATCTGGAAGTACCTAAACATTAGTATCCTTCTATATAGTATGTTATATCCTCCTCCTCCTCCTCTGTAAGGAACGTCTATATATAATGATAAATATAATATACACACAAATAAATGAGGGCTTCTTTATATGGCAGAGCAACGTTGAGAATTATTTTATTAAAACGGATGATCTTATTTATTTATTATTAGATAGAAACCAAACGTGTTTCACATTGAGAGAGGATATAATTGGCAGTGATGAACGTGAAAGTATGGTATTTTCCTCAAGTCCATACGCTTATAATGTGATTGGAGCTATATTGACAATGCTTTTATGAATTTAAAACGAATGATAGAAATTAATCTTGGATGTCTTTAATGTCATCATGACACTATCTAACAGAATTAAGAGAACACAGGTTAGATTAAAAATTTAAAATTCTGAGTAAACAATCATTAGACGAGTAGCTTAATTTTTTATTAAACCTTAAACGACACGTCATTAAAAAGATAATTTAATCTTTACTATTGGAAATAAACCCAGGTTCGCGATGTTAATAGTTATTCACTCTCTATTTAAAACAATGCTCCGAGTTTATCAATCTTACTGATAAAAGGTTCGTGGTAATTTCATCAAAGATTTCCTGGTCCATTTCGAGGCACATTATCTCTAATCAATGAAGATCTCATGTTCTCGTAACATTAGACAGGAGAAGGATGTTATTATTTTTTTCTTGGCGTTGACATCAGCTCAGAAATGAAAACAGTAAAAGAGCTATTTCACGATGTTTTCTGTATTTTGTACGGAATGTCAATGTTGAAATATTTCAGTTGCAGTTGTCTTATACTTTGACATACATCAAATACATAGAAAAAAAAGGATTTTGGGATTGTATTTTTAAAAGTGGCAATAATAACCAATATTTGCTGCATAGAAACTATAATATGCATTAACTGTCGTGCTTTAGATCGTTACGGCAGTAGCCGTAGGTAAAGAGATTTTTAAAACTATTCCTGTGTGATGTAAACATGTCGGAAAAATAAACAGTCGCTTTAAATAGAATGGATCTTCACCGACTTCAATGCTCCGGATTCTATCGCCATCACAAAAAATCTGCAAAGAAAATGGAAACCGAAGGCAATTATCGAGATAAGAGATACCGTAGACAGGAAGCCGTGGTAATGGGTTGACATTGGAACAAAAGACAAAGGCAGGGAGGAGAAGAGAAGGGAGGGGAATGAGGACGGCAGTGAAGATACTAAAGCAAAGGAGAGGAAAGGGGTGGGTTGAGGCGTTTGGAAAAGGTCGGCGAGGATTGTTCTGCCGTGATGCTTAATGACAGTCCCTCCCCAATCTGAAGTATGATCTGGGGCAAGTGAGTAATGATGCATGTTACAGATTCCGTGCAAAGTTAAGTGCGTATGCGCTTACCGGACCAATAGGTATATTTTCCCGGCCTTGGCGGTTGTGGTTGACGGAGTATCTGCATCTCAATGCAAAGGTTTGCGGGTTCGAATCTTGTCAAGGACATGGGCCTTTTGTGCTTGACTTCTTTTATTGTTGAAACTTGGCGCAGAAGCCGTTGTTGCCGATTCTAATTTAACATTTACAGCAGTGTTTTTCGCGACCTAATACCATATTCAAAAGGTAGCTATGTCAGCAAGATTTTTCGTGTAAAGCAGAGATCCCCCATCCTTTTCCTAAAAGAGCCACATGAGGCTTTATATATCACTGTGCTGACCACATACAATCTTAAAAATGACTGATTTCAAGGCTATTTTTGAGCATTTTTTTGATTTTTCCACTTGATGCATATTAAAAGTTTATTGCATTCACTTTATCGAGAAATATCGTTTAGATTTCGTAAATGATACCCGACGACACTTACTACTTCCTTCATGGCAAATATAAGAATACGCATATCTTAAGGAAACTGATGAGGTAAAGCAGGTCGAATGAAATCGTTGCGCGGGACGGATATGGAGTTTTAGGACGCCTGGTTTAAAGGAGAAGGAACCACCATGGAGAATCTTAGAGGAATAATATAAGCTAGACAATGAAAAGGCAAAATGAAGAATAGTTGGAATAATAACATATATTGCTTTCCAAGACAAATTAGATTAATGCCTATAGTAAGGGACGGATCATGGCCTAAGATAGGGGTACGCAAAATGGGGGCGCGGAAGATTTGATGGGGGGTGCGAACGGTTCTTCTGTCAAAGTGGAACGCGATTCTCAGCAAGTTTACTCGACAGAGACCGACCTGGTGGCTATTTGGTTTTTCTTTATCAGAGAATATCGACTTTTACGCTTTTACAATCCTCATATTTATAAGAATTTATTACAAACAACACAAACACGAGATAATATTCAAATAAAATGGGGGGCGCACCGCTGGCCTAAGTGAAAGTGTAATGTGCCGTGGTTCGTAATTTTAAGGACCAACGATCCTTCAAGATTGAAAAAAAATTATATAATTAAAATTAATTTAACTTATACACAAGTCACAAATTTGAAAACGATTTCTTACATTTATAAACTACAACATCTGCGAATATAATGAATTTCGTATGTATTTGTGTGCGTGGGCGCTTACGCATCGATAAACCCTTAATCTGTTTCTACTGTTATAAGCATTATCCTTGGATTCAATCCGTCGACGAACTCGGTTTTTACTCGAAAGTAACCTATGAAGCCGCATTTAATTTCATTTAAGATGGATAGGAATCAGTAGTGACCCTTGCTTCAACCTCTTTTTGCCCATGCAGTCTATTCGCACTTAACGATGACAAAAAAGGAAGCGTTTTCGGGTTGAGATTTCCGAGTCCGAGCGTGCCGTTTGGAGCAAGTGAAGATTGACGTTGTAGAGAGATGTGGGAGTGCGATAAAGAGAGTTTGAAAGGTTTCGAGACTGAATGAAAGCGTTTTTTATCCAACAAAGCTTTCCTCGATTTCTCGCCACTGAAAATACATCGCCTCCGCGAAAACCTACTTTTTTGCCAAGGAAAAAAATCCAGCCAGATAAGGTAAATACAATTACGAATGACTCTTCTTCCATCTCCTTCGCCACCTTCGCGAAAAATATCGGATCTAATCTCCATTCATCATCCTCTTTCAGGGATTAGCTCTTTTTGGCTTGTTCCGGCATCTTACGGATCTCACGATGCCACGTGTGGAAGAAATGGAAGGAGCGGCTTTGCGCTCACCTACGACCTATGTTTGCCCATTCATGCGCACTTTCACACACTTAGCAGGAAGTAGCAAACTTAAACTGAGTTAGCGACGGAAAAATACCCTTATAGGAATCGCCTCATGGAAATCGGGTCGCTATCCCAAACCTATCCGGGTGTACCGATCTCTTAATTTTTATTTCGCAGAAACGCCAATGCTCTTAGTTTAAATAGAATATTCGTAAACACAATCCCATTAGCTATGTAATACGCAAAATAATGCAACCGGAACTGGAGAAAGATTTTTTTAGCAGTGTTTTCTAAAAATGTTAGCACATTTCTTCGTTCACATGCATAATTTTCAAAAAGATCTTTGATGTGTGTATATGCTAATAACGTGGTTTTCTATGCAGCTGACAATGAATAAGTTAACCAATTAAATTGATTTGTTAATTACTTCCGGCGACCAACCTGCATGAGTAAATATCATTATCTTAGGAAGGAATAAAACATGCTATTCATGTGTAAATATTACCGAATTAAATTTTTATAGTTATTCCAATGATCTACATTAAAATATAAGAATAATAACTTGAGTTTCGTTAAATTTTCTTCGAATATAAGTGACATAAGTGATAAAGCGCTAACGAGATAGAAGTAATGATTACAAATATAATATCATGGAGTTACTGTCAAGGTTTCCTCGAAAAATATAGTCATCAAAATAATTAAAGAAAGAAAAATCGACAAAACAATCAAGCATCGTCGTCAGTTCGGTCTAGGCAAGTATTTTTGGGAGGAATGACGTCTGTCATTTAATGATAAATATGAGTTTTTATCCGCACATTCTTACTATGTCGAGAGAGTTAAATCCTACATTATTTTAAATTCCAACGTTGATGAGCGGTTTATTTACTTCCACTGAGCTGAATTTCACATCGGTCAAGCGACCCCAAGAACAGGTTATACAGATATGTTTAATGAGTCTAATATAGTTTCTTTAACCTACCTTATCTGTTATATAAAAAGAAGTTAATTCTCATACTGATATATACAATCTTCCTAATAAAAAATATCAAAATGATATATGCTCCTTTAGATAATCTTATTAACTCTAAACATTGTAATATCCATTTTGAATTGTTTTGTACAAGTTATTTTTCGATTGTGTGAAGTTATAAGTTAACATTTTTCCGTGTGTGTACAGCTCATATTTACGAGTATCATAGCGCGTCTATTAGGGATGAAAGATTTGATTAAAAATACACATAATAATACAAAATATGTACAGAGTTTGAGCTCACGGTGGATAAATTCCGTATGCGGACAGAACCTCGAAACTCACAACCTCTAAGCCCACAACCTCGAATGGACGGAACCTCGAATGGACAGTATCTCGAATTGACACAATGTACATAGATATTAATAAGTGAAATGTTTTTAAAAATTACGCATATTATGTATTTTTTCCATGTGTATGTGACAATCCTTCTGTCAAGCAATTTCTGTGTCATTTCTTTATTCATAGTTAGTCCAAACCAAATGAAGTTCTAGGAATATTTGAAGTGAAGTGCTTTGGGTGAAACGTCCGGATACCACTAAATATTTCCGAGAGGCTTTGCTATTTACAGGAGGGATACCTATTAATCTTTGCGACGGAAAAGAATTTTGAAGCGCTGGCAGAAGCGGATCACTGGATGTGCGATGAGACTTTTAAAACAGCACCTCCTCATTTTACTCGGCTGTGTACTATTCATGCTATCAAATTCTGGACAACTATACCATTAGTCTACGCTCTCCTTCCAAACAAATCCTCGGAGACTTACCTGAAGGCCCTTCGTATCATCTGAGAGAAGAAACCTGAACTCGTGTCTAAATCCATTATGACGAACTTAGAAGAAGCAGAGATTAAGGCTTTTAAAGAAATATTCCCTAATAATGGAATGAGAGGTTGTTTTTTTCATTTCAAACAGTGTCTTTGGTGGAAAATTCAAGAATTATCTGACCTCAGAAAATGTTACTAAAGTATGTACTGCATGTACTGAAGTTTTCCTTCAATTTGTTCTCATTGAAGATGTTGAAATGGCATTCAAATATCTTATGAATACCCCATTCTTTGAAGACGAATATAATGGGCTAATTCTAACTCCACTGACAGATTATTTCGAAGATAACTGGATTGGAGAGGACGAAGTTGTAGAACTCCAATGCACGATGTCAAGCTTTGGAATCAGCACTAGGCAACTCATCAAGACCTCTCAAAGACATAACAGAATTGAGGGATGGCACAGGAGTTTCGCGTCGCTCATCGCCTCATGCCACCCTATTATTTGGAAGTTTATTGAGTGTCTGAAAAAGGAGCAATGTCTGACAGAGCTGAAGATCGCTCGATTGGAGGCGGGAATACATAATAAAGGGCAAAATAAGCTCATTTGTGCAGCAGAACCTATTAAAAAAATTGTTTCGGAATATAATAAGCAAAACCTGGAGCAATATCTTGGTGGTATTGCTCACAACATAGATTACTAATGAAAGTTAAATTGACTACCATCCAAATATTTTACGTTGTGATGTAATTAATGACAAATTAGCCATTTTATCGATAATAAACTATATTTTAAAATAAGTTGTTTTCTTTATCCCCATATATTTAAATATAATATGCGTAATTTAAATATCTCACTTATTAATATATATGTGATATTGCATATCGTTGAGAATACTAATCCAATGTAGTTTAAAAGCTACCTAAATATTCCAGCTATTTCCTTTATATTAATGCTGTATTCTAAATTTATAGCATTTAAAAAATAATACCATTTGTGAAAATATCAATAATAATAAACGTATTAATAAATACTGTAAATTATATTGCTATTCGAGATTGTATACATTTGTTGATTGAGTTCAATCGCGATTGTGTCAATTCGAGGTACTGTCTATTCGAGGTTGTGGGTTCAAGGATGTGGGTTTCGAGGTTGTGGGTTTCGAGGTTCTGTACTGAAACCGATAAATTCATCCTTCAGGTTCATGCACATTCTTTAAAACTGCTTCCCCCTATTTGCACTTATCCAGCGTGCAAACATGGCCAAAAAATAAAGATACTTGGAATAAAATCGATATTCCAAGAAATTTACTTTGGTATAAACAGTATGGTATAAACAGTAATAATTTTTCTATAAAATTGACATGCTGCAATTGAAGGTTTTTTCGTAAGCATAAACTGTTGTTTTTTTACACTTTTCCGCATTTTAATGCATTTCTAACTTAATCCTTTGATGCTCGCGCAACGTCCATCCGGCATTCAAATTTCATTTCAGGTGGGATTTCTTCCTCAGCATGGACGATGCGGTCTTTCAAATCTTGTAAAGAAGTGACTCGTGTTCGGTACACCTGTCCTTTACGTACTCTCAGAGGAAGACGTCCATGGGCATTAAATCCGGCGATTTGGAGGCGATGCAACGGGCCCGCCTCTTCCGATCTATCTTCCAGGAAAAGTTATATGCATGCGCGCTCGGTAGAACAAGTAGCGTATGTAAAACTTTCCAAGACTCGCTTTTATGTGGTGAAAACTGTACTCTTGTAGCTTTATTCATTTTCTCATTAAAAATATTTTAAATATGTCCACTCTTTCTCGGACACCCTGTATATTTTAGCGCCAAACGTCCAAAACAAAAGAGAAAATATGCATTTTTCAGAACAGATAGCCACACTTCATTCGGTATTTCACCCCTTTATGTCTTAAGTATCCATACTGACCTGACACGGGTACGGCACAAAACAATATGATGTTTATTACACTCTTTAATTTCGACCACATCTGATAATCCTTACGCGCCTTTAGTCACTTACACGATATGATCAGCATCTATACTAAATGTACTCAAATGTCTTATGACTTTTGCGGACAACCTCCAGATTTTGCCAAACTGAATTAATACTGATCGTCAAATATCCCTATAGCAGGTCTCGAAAGGATCAAGTATATAAGCCTGCTTGACAAAATTCACTCGCCCATAACTCATTTCGTGGTTGGTTAGGTAAAAATCTATTACTACGAGTGTATTTCTTGACCCGTATTCTATAGTATTTTCAAAAACATTCATAAAATTTCTATTTTTGGTAGCCATACCCACAATTCATTCTCCGAGTGAAGGAGTTCCATGCTTATTTTGTCTTGCAATGCTGTCGGCATTCAATATTCGTACTCGGGACTTTTTTGTACACTCATCATCGTCTGTCGATCAACAAGGTAAGGTTTATTTCTTCAAGATATTCAAATATTTATTTGGTTGTGCACTACAGTAACGTCACATTCATTTTGTTATTGAATGGTCTCGATTTCGTGAGTAAGAGGCGCGACTTAACGAGTAATATTTACTTGGGATTTATTCCGAAAAATTAGCGGTTTCGGGTTGGTGAGCAAAGCTAACAACAACACATAGGTACATCAAAGTTTGGAGAGCAACAACATTGCAGTCGATAAAAATAGTTGCTGTATTAAAGCTCATCAAAAACATTGCTTTAGTGATTATTTTAATGTTTTTTTTAATTTTGTTCTCTTCAATATTTTTCTACCTATTTTGAAATTTGTATGGTAATTATAAATTTTTGTGAAATATTCGATTTAAGCCTAATTTAAATGAGAAATTGGACTTCGTCGGTGCGTACCTAACCTATAAAGCTTTTCACTGAGCCAGTCATTCCTGAATATACGCTACGGCCATCTCTCCCTGACAAATGGGAGAGATGGCCTACTCTTTTACGGGTACAGCATATATCTCTGTTTTGATCATTATTTTCAGATGCCGAATAAATATAAAAGGAAAACGGGCACTATCCGTGGGAGAGGGACCCAGGAAGATTTGATTAAATCAAGTGAAACCATCCGTAATGGCACTTCCGTGCAACAAGCCGCTATTTCATTTGGTATACACAGGAAAACATTGGAATGGAGACTGAAATGTGGAAATACTGTGAAAGGTTCGCTGGGGCCAAGTTGTTTATTAGGCAGACACAATGAAGAAAGGTTGGTACGACACATTAAAACAATGCAAAAACATGGATTCTCTCTACAGTTTTGCGATGCAACTGGGAATAAAACAAAAATTTAATAATGACACAGAAAAGGCTGGGTACGACTAGTTGCAACTATTTCTATCCAGACATACAGACCTTGCCTTGCGCAAGTCGGAAGGCGTATTGTTAGCTCGAAGCCAGGCGATGAATCGAGAAGAAGTAAACGTGTACTTCAAACTTTTGGGACAGATTTTGGAGGAAAATAGACTGCTTGATAAGCCAGGGTCTATTTTCAATAAGGATGAATCATGGCTTCAATTAAACAATCGTCCTGGCCAAGTCTTCAAAGAGAAGGGGCCAAAAGATTTTCAAGTGTCACTTTTTCAGAAAAAGGAGAGACTAAAACAATCATAACATGTTGCCATGCAGAAGGAGTATTCATCCCTCCAATCTCTATCATGAAGGGAAGAAACAAAAAACAAGAATTTCAAGATGGAATGCCACCAGGCACTGTTGTTTTCATGTTTGAAAAATCGGCTTAAATCAACGGTGCTCTTTTCTTGGATTGGTTAAAAAAACACTTTCTTCCCCGGCACTTCTAAACAGAGTACACAAAGAACCCACTCACACAAAATTGCTGAACGAGATTTCACCCGTACCATTGATCAACACATTGCCTGCATCGAAACGTCCAAAAGTGCACGCCACTCTTCTGACGTCACCTGATAATATAGAAAATTTGATGTCGAAGACGAAAACTAAAAAGAATTGTAGGCCTAAGCGTGAACCAAAGAGGAAGCAACCTATTTCATCAAGCAGCAGCTCCAAAGAGGAGGTAGATTCAATATGTGACCAGCGACGAGGAGAACGACCTCGCCAACGAATGTGTTGGATCTGGTGAGGATTACGATCACACAAAGAAAAAAGTTGATTAGATCCAATGTACTCGCTGCCGAAGATGGCTGCACGAAACGTACAAATCTTTTATAGATGTCTGCCAGCGCTGTGGCAAATTTATAATAAAGAAAAATAAATTTGTCAACTTTGTTTTTTTCAGTAATGTGTTTTTAAGCACACTACATATGAGTATTTCATTATTTCCCTCCTTCCTAACTTTCCCCAAACGCGTAATCATTAGAAAAAGGTATGGCAATCCTATGGCAATCTCTCCCACGCACTAAGGCAGAGATGGCCAATTGCTTGTTTTTCAAATTCTGGTAGTTTTGTCTTTTTATGACTTACTCTTCTCCTAAAATCCATCTTATTGTAAAATCAAATCGCCAATTACGGGTTTAATAAAAAAGTCACACATTTGGTGGAAAACCATATCATTTTATTTGATTTCCAAAAAACTATGGCCATCTATCCCGGAATTACTCTATTCGTTTTTTCCAAATATTTGCTTTAATACTTGATCAATGCAAAACATTACTGAAATAAAAGTTGTAGGAAATTTAATTTTCTACAACGTTTGTTCAAAATATTGTCTCATATAATGCATTGTTTAAGATATATTTTAAAAACTATATTTTTTAGCTGCCACCACCACGCTACCAAACGGCGGCTATTGTAAACACTTTACGCTTAGTTACGTCTTATGTCAGTAACGCTCTTTTTTATTTTCTTAATTGTTCGAGCTTCCTGACTATATCCAATCCAGTATCAGAAGGCTACGGTTTTGAGTTTATTTCTGTTCTTTGTAAAGTCTTTAAATTCTTCTTGCAGCTCCTTTAAATATTTATTATCATTTAATCTATTTGGAATTTTTATAGATGTTACAGGTATGGAGAAAGTCATGTGCTGGCCACATCAGATTTATATTGAAAGAAATCGATAAAAATGCATTAAAATAAACGTTGATATTCTTCTTCGATTTTAGGAAAAATAAACGATATTAGTGGTCGCTTTTTAAAAAATATGAACGTCGAAAACTACCAAGTCTAATAAATGTATTAAAATAAACGTCGATTTTAATCGTCGAATTTTAAGAAAAATAAAGGTCGAAAACTACCGAGCCTATATATACGTATGAGCCTAAAACGCATTATTCGATTTATGATTAGATTCTTATGCATTTCTAATAGTTTCAGCGAATCCAACAGCAGCTCGCAGGATGAAGAATAGACTATTGATAATGGAGATAACCCACCACCAAGCTGCGAAGCTTAGCATGCTGTCAGTGTTTCCAACAAACTATTGACTGCAGTCTCCTAAAATAGATTTACACTTCATGACGACTATTAGCGGAAGAATTCCATCGAAAATTGGTAATTTTATCGGTTCTAAAGTTAGCTACCACGTTAAGATTAATCATAAGTATGGAGTAAATGGCAACATTAGGTCTCTTAGAAAGGCAGATGCCGTGATTTCGCGGAACAACGCACGGAGAAACATCGATAGCATTCTCTGGCATCCGTAATTACTTTACAAATTTATTTAAAGGTGTAGGATGAGAACAGGGATATAGCCAGTAAAAGAACGCCGAGTATTGGCGATCATTATAAGAAAACGAAAGAGTTCCGAGTACCGTGACTGAATTTAATTTTCAAATTAAGTAATGATATTGAAAACTGAAATAAATTCCGTCAATTTACATAGAACATCCGTCCAACCCCGAATAATGGCGTAATCAGCATATCAATCCATATGATTGGGCCAGCCCGAAGCAATGCACTCGGGCGAATTCGACGGCATGCATAAGATTGCACATAATAAATTTTATAGGGGAGTGTAAACTGTCAGAAAAAATATAGCTCGCTGTTTAACAAATTTTATATTTTTATCGAGTGAGTGTTCGCGCATGACGAAAAGAAGTAGCATAGCCCTTACTTAGCCTCTAACCGCATCACACCATTAGCTAATTACAATCGCTGATCATTCTTCTAATAACTCTCCACCGCTCTAAGAGATTCCCTCGAAGGTGTTTCGTCCTACATTATCACCTCCGATCTCCCTTTCTTCTCTATCTCCACCTCGCCTCGCCACACTTGCACTCTCCCATACTTCTTTACATCTTAACTCGATCTCATCGGTCGACGTGCTTAGAATAATCAGACGACTTCTTCAAACAATCTTTTTTTATCAACTCGCGCCGCCTCGGTTCTCATTCAATTCCCATTCAATTGTTACGCGGAAAACCCACCTCTAAGAAATTACTCAGAGGAAAATCGCTTTCGGAAATGAATCCATCAATGCAGTGAGCAATGCAATTTTCCTTCATTTAGCGTTTAAGACACTTTTCAATGCATACGGAATGTTTCCTCCCAACTTTTTGTCTCCAGAGTTCCAATTTTATCGAATGGACGAACCGCAATATGTAAACTAATAATTAAATAAAGACTGCTTTTCCTCCCGTCTTTCTTCCTACACCTCTCTCTCTCACTCTCGTCGATTTTTTCTCGATATCCGACCCGCACCTGCTTGCATACGCGCGCGTCCAATTCTACTTCAAAGAGACAAATCCATATATACCTATATATATATATTTCACAACAACGGCAATCTATAAAAATTGTTCGTAACTTTCCAACGCTTGCAGATGCGACGGAATATCTATAAAAGGAAATACTTCGTTAGTCACCCGCGTATCTCGATAGGAACGTAGCGAACCAAAGGTAATTAAAATACGACGCTGTCCACCTCGCATTCGAAGTTTCGCGAAAAGAAAAAATATCCCATATCACGCCTATGTGTACGGAGAACTTTTGTAGTACACGCAAGGCAAGATCAAATATCGGAAAATTATTTTCTTGTTTCTGCTCGGAGAACGATGTCCGTCGGGAAGCCTCTCACTAGAAAAGGTGTAAATTGATTTAGTCCACGAGATCGCTTTCAACAGGAAGAATATCCGCCACTTCGGCTCACATGCGAACGCTTTTAAGGTATAAAAAGGCGCGAGAATATCGCCAACGATAATTCAACTTTATCTCTCTCTCTCTCTCTCTCTCTCGCCTTCCATTGTCCAGATGACTTCCTTCCATTCTCTCCTTTATGAATGCGGTGAACCGGAGAGGTAGGAGAGGGAGTAGATCATGTTTACACTCTCGATCATGAGGTCAAAGGTCCGATAGACGCCTCGTTTGAATGGGCTTACTCGGCATGTAACTCCATCCGTCATCCTCCAATAACACCCACTCATCGGACTGATTACGCGACCGTCTCCTAATGCTAGGATGAAAAGAGGAGGGATAAAGGAGGAGAGCGATGCGAAGAATAGGAGGGAGATAAATGATTTGAAGAAACGTATAAGCGAACAAGTGAAGACGGATGAGACGGAGAGGAAAAGAAACGGAGTGAGAGAGAGGCAGGCAGGTAGAAGGATACAAGGAATTGGATGGAGGTATTACGATGTAGTTATACTTCCAGAGAGTAGTATTTTTCAAACTTTTTATCTCACCACCGAATGGAAGCCAATTATGATTCCTGAGACTACCCAGAAAAAAATATTTCGGTCGGCATAACTGTTAACTCCAAATAAAAAATAATAGACGCAGAATCAAACCATCTCCTAATGTTTAAAGTTAATGCCCTGTTTTTATACCTTTCATCTATTCGTGCAGTGAGTGCTTCACTTGTTATCGTGATTCTTACGACACAGCTTATTATATTTCTTGGCCGAGCATTAGGTCGATGCCTGGACTTACAAAAGCACTCTCATAAACATAAAGAGGCGAATGGGAGAAGAATGGAATTGGAGGAAAGCGAGTATAAGAGAGACGAAGAAGGCGAGAAAGATGGGTCGTGAGGGTGAGCGAGGAATAGAATTAGCGAGTGAGAGGGAAGGAGAATAATGCGAGAGTCCAACGAGACGAAAAAAAACGCATCCTTCCTTCCTCTGCGCCTCTGAAATTCGAAGGACGATTGTTACTGCGTCGTTGACCACCCTGCAAGAGAAATCTCGACGCGGGGAATCGGGAGAACGCCTCTCGTGCTCATTCCATCACAATGACCCGGAGTTGTGCACCAATAATGACTCTTTTACCGTGGCCAGCAATAAAAGGGACCATAATAATCTGCTACTCTCCGACATAATGAGTTTTATTTCCAATTATACTGTGGGGTAGCTTTGCAATGGCCTGACGATGCGATGATCTTTTAAAAGGAGGAGAGAGAACGAAAGAGCAGGGTAGCGAGAGAGAGAGAGGGCGGGAGAGAGTGGGAGAGAGAGAGAGAGAGAGAGGGAGAGAGAAACGGACAGACAGAATGCGAACGAAATAAAACAGAAGAAGAAAGATAAATCCACTCGATTGCTGCGTGACTGCAGTGAGAGCACGTTGCGAAGACGCTTGTTATTGACGCGTGTCCTTCCTTAACAGCGATAGTTAATTAGTAAATTATTGGTCCCGCGGAGATCGTGGGCTTGAATATACTATCTAGATGCGAGAGCGAAACACCTGCTTACTTATTAATACCATTCCAATTGACAATATCGCTATGTTTACCTATAAACTAGTCGCTTCTCAGTGTTAACCTATTATTATTCTTATCTTTATGGCCAAACTTTCTTCGTAAAATAACTTTTCCAATATAGGTGTTATTTAATTATCACGACGCCTCCGATAATTTCACGATACTTTTTAATATGACTTTTGATCGACGGTAAAATCAGCTAAACGATGAGGCGTAATAATTTAATCTTAAAAAATAACTGAAATTTATAGCCACTCGCAGCTGATTGGCACGAGTAATCTACGCACGCAATAGGTAAACTTTTAGTCAGTTATTTAGAGAAATATTGCAGGGCAGAGCAGCAAATCAAACCGCTGAACCAAACCACACAAATTAGCTCAACTGCGAACCGAACCAAAATCAAATATAATTTTCTTTATGAACCGCGAACAGAACCAGAAATTTATGCAGAAAATGGCTCGTTTTTCGTTTCTTGTAAAGTGGCACCCCTGTTTGGGTTATGTAAATTATTTATGCCATTTTCTTATTATCTTTGGCCATAAGTCTTTAATACCAAATTTCATGAAAATTAATTAGGTAGAAGAAGAGAACGATCATGCATACGGACGGACAAACCGAAGCTAATT
Source organism: Tanypteryx hageni (assembly GCA_028673005.1). NCBI lineage: Eukaryota > Metazoa > Arthropoda > Insecta > Odonata > Petaluridae > Tanypteryx > Tanypteryx hageni. Next base: position 150,064,789 of record CM054113.1, on the reverse strand, counting down.
GTGTATCACGTTGGAAACGAAAAGCGTCTAAAAATACTCAATTTCTCGAAAATTTTCCGCAAGAAATGTGGCTGTGATTTTGCACAAAATGCATACAGCTCAAGTAATTGTGAAAAATTTACGGACTCCCTCTCTTCTGATATCCATTAAAAGGAAAAAAATAACTAAGTAAACCAATAACTGTGTAACCAGATGAGGTTTCTAATTTTATGATGCTAAAACGGTTGCTAGAGATGAAGTTATTTTGCGTAGAATTTGCAGTATCTATGAAAAAGATGCACTTTTCGGACATTGGTTCAAAATTGAAAATATTGTGAAGATACTGGAAACTGTAAACATGGCGGAGCGAAGTTTTGCAGTCTAAATAGCTAGTTTCTTTTTTTATTTAATTATACCATTGCAAGAGAATTATTTCTATTTGTACAGCATAGAAAAGCATATTAAATTTATATTTTTATAAGAACAAAGACAAGGTAGTAAATAATACATAAACCCCACTTTTGCTTAAACGGAGCCGAACCGCGGAGCGAACCGTGAATCAACACACATTAAAAATTGCGAACCGAAACTTGAACCAAACCACTCCAAAATTTGGAATGGCTTGCTGCTCTGTTGCAGAGGAGGAAAATGCGCTAATAATAGAGAATGTTTTATGGAGAGCTAAAGGAACGCGACGTTCGCGAGAAAGACGTTTATATAAGAGATAAGAGCGTAATAGACACTTATTGCTGATTCAGGTCGGCAGAAGTTCTAAAGGAATAAGTCGAAGATTAGTGATCAAAGAATGCTGGAGTCGATGACGGAGAATGAGAGCACGGATCTCAAAAGGAAGGCTTCAATGGACACCTTGATATGGCTCCAGTCGGTTCCATTCTCTCTCGCATTCCAACCTTCCATGAAGCACTTTTCTCTCTTACAGCCGCTTATCGTTTCTTCCACCTGTGCGATGAATTCCTCATCCTTAAAGTTTATAGTAGTTTCATTTCCGCCTCAAACTCTGCCTCCAACGAATGTACGCTACATTGCCATAAACTTATCTTTTGGACAGAATGCCAATTTTAAACTACAGCTTTTTGCTTTGAATCAGCGCGATATCATCAGCGCGGATCTTAGTGGCAAACTTCACGCAGACCTATGGCGTCTGCCACGTCCCTCCTCTTTAAAATGCTTTACTTTTTTGAGCGGCATTCCCTCTGTCGTTTTTTCAACCGCCTCTGCCGCCCACGCAATCGCATATTTAAGAGATATTGGTTCGATATCGATCAATATAGTTTCAACTCCTTCGTGATGCGAATTTCTCTCGAGTTGTACCTGAGAAAATTTTTCTCGGCTTCGGATATTTTGTTGAAGGTAATAGCTTTCTCCAATGTTTCTCATTAGTGCAGTCCGTTAAATTATCTCTAAAACTGAAGATTCAATTTTTAAAGTATCGAGAAGTAACTACAGCGATTTTTTTAGTACAAATAATACTTTTCTGGCTGTATGGTATTGTTCACTCTAATACCGAAGATTGAGTTCATGCAAAATCTCGCATTAATTTCCATCTTTGAAAAATTTGAGTTGCGAAAGCCAAGTGCATCTTATTTGACTGAATAGTCAATCGGAAAGAAATCTCTTGCGGTCATATGAAAAAGCAGCATGCGGGTTGATGTTAAAGTCATTTTATAAAACACAGATATAATATTTTCTGGGAAAGCATTCAAATGAAAAAATCAGGATCTAAAATATTCCACGGGGAAGTAAAGTTCTAACATGAACTTGTTACTCGTTAAGTGAAGGAGATCGGAAAGGTCAGAACTAAAATGAGGAATTCCATGCATCGGAAATTCATCATGGTTAATTTCTAAGCATAAAATGCTATATATTAAAATAAAATGCATCTTACGATGTTTCCAACCAATTAAATTTCGTGTAAAGAGTGTTGAAAAAATTTCGTTGTCCTGCTGCGACATTTTCGTTTGATTCTTTTATTAGATTTAATGCTTCATTTTTTAAAATCAACCTTGGTCAGCCCTTTGCTCAGCGATGATGGATTAGCCGGAAATAAACGCAGCATGCATCGATAACCCCGGCGGTAATCGAACCCTCGATCTTACAGGCAGTGGGGTGGGGTGGGGGGGGGAGGGGGTGAGGCGCAGAAAACACAAACGAACTTCAATTACTCTGGGTCGCGCCATCCAATGGTTCATTCCGCAGTCTGCATTGCGATTTGAGATAATGGCGTTTGAGTATTATAGGAAGCCAAAGACTTCCGCGATATGGAGCCCATCGAGTTTTGCAGTAAAATAGCGGCGGTGTGGGGAGAGTCGAGGAGGGGTGAGGAAGAGGAGGGGAAGGAGGTGGAGAACGGGCAGAGGAGAGGAGGAGGGAAGGGACGAGTGGAAAAACGCGGACGGGATCCTATCTGTGCCGAGAAACGCCGCTCTAAACCAGCAAATGAAAACCAAGAAAAATCGAGATAAAATTATTTGGACGTAAAGTGAGAGAAAGGTACATACCAGTTTAATTTTATGACGCGACTTATAGGGAGAATAAAAAGTCTTTTCCACCGGCGAGCGTGAGGAAAAATGCGAATTAAAATAACGCGAGAACACGATCGAACGGCGATAAATAATAACGTAAAAAAAGCGAAAACGGTGGCGTTGGGAAGGAAGTGATGAAAGCAATGATGTGCTAATGAGAGAACGGATCTTGTTGACTCATCTTCCTAGAGTCTCGTTTAAATATTCATATCGTGACTCTTTTTACAACTGAAATTATAACTAATCTAATTAAAGCTCTTACGTCATTCAAGATTTGTTGGCTGTTTACTTTTATTACCCATATCGGAAACGGGAAAAGATTTCCCGAGCGCGAGTGAAATTATAATACATGATTCGTTGCTCGAAGTCAGAGTTAACATTTAAAGATAGGTATGTACTTGGAAAACCTGAAAAATCAGATGCGTGAAAGAAATTAATATATTTTATATATAAGATTTAAATAGGAAAAATATATAATAATACCTTGTTTTATTGTTAAGAAACTGTTAGGATAAATATTCATATACAGAGGAATTTTGGCGCCCCGGGCGACATACCACTCCAGCGCGCCCCTTCGTAGGTGTTTGTTGAGATATTTTCAAAGTACATGTTAATTTATTCACCACTGTACAAATTATTGATAATGAAACAAAAAAATCAATGCCATAAAGATTCCAGCGTGTTCTGCTATATAAATTGCCATCCAATATTTATTCACTTGCAAGTAATGCATAGATAGATGGTCGGAATAGCGCCCTCAAGACTTTGGCGCCCCGGGCAGCCGCTAGGCTCGCCCGTACCTCGGGCCGGCCCGGCTCATTTGCCAATATTTAACAATCGGATTATGTTCTTTTTAGTTTTAGTCTGCCCATTTCTGAGTTACAGCCGCCAGTTGTAATGAGTCACGTAGATTCCAAAGAAGAGCGCGAAGAGGAATGTTTATGGATGCCGTAATAAATCTCTTTTCTAATAAATGCGTAGTGCCCTTAATTTTTATAATACTTTCCAGTGTACAACGATAACTTTAACATTGAGAATTCATTCATTAATTCTTATAAAATAAGTATAAATCTTTGAAAATAGTTTTCAGGATTATTTTTAGCCACAATAACTTCATAAGGCAGGGGTTCTTGAACGTTGCGAAAACGGAATAGTGTGTGCTTAATAGTTTCAAATTTTGGTTTTTTGTTTTAATTCAATTGAATTATAGCATTACGCCATTAATATTAACAAAACCCTTGTTTTTCTATAAATATTCATATTTTATATTTTTTAGTAAAAGAATGTGGTTAAGGGGGCCTTCTGCCTTAAGAGGGGAGGGGGGGGGGGGGGGAGGGCTAATGCATAAAGTTCGGGAACCGTTGATATAGGAATATAAAGTAGTTTCTCAAAGAGGATGTGGAAAATACCCGTGTTAACCCTCCGGTACTCGCGCGGGGTAGATTTCTACCCCACCCCTCACATTTGATGGTGGTTTCCCTCCCGTTTGTTTTTCGCTGTCTCCTCCTTTTCAGTAGCTGGAATGACACATGTGTTGAAGGTTTTTATGCAAAAATTTCTAGTATTGTGTAAACTGTTTTTGAGTAAGGAAGCTTTTTCTTAGACGGCGCACGGCGATTTGAGACGAACATCTGAGATATATCTCCTTGTGTGGAAAATATTGTTCCTGTTTTGGTGAATGTTTTAAATTCAACAATTGACAGTCTTTTCATGTTTCTGTTTCTCACTCAACAAGTTTTTACCGATACCTATAATTTCTGAGGTGAGGAAAAGAACTATTGAATTATATACACCGTATTGTCCCGAATATAAAGCGACCTCGATTATAACGCGACCCTAAGATTTTTGGAAAGTTTTTCAAGAAAGAACTAAACCTCGAATATAACGCAAATCCAGGCAACCTTCAGTCAATCTAACACAAGTTCCTCGTATCCACCCCTTCCCCTGCACGTGAAAGATTACACCTGACGATAACTTTTCCTATGGCATACTTTTACGTTTTAAAATTACGTAGGGAGTCAGTTTTCGCCCCTCGGCCGTGACTGCAAGCATAACAGGTATCCTTGATTTCTTATTTCCGGTGGATTTTAACAACACCGATTTAGCTATGACTATTTTAAAATTCATGTGATAACTTCGTCGGATTCCTCTGTTAACCAGGAATTTGGAAGAACCTTTTTTTCTCAATATGATCAACACCCTTTTTGTCATCCATGGTTAAAATAACGGATGGATAAGACTCGCTAAGGTAGTAACAAAGAATACGCCGACGCACTTATAGCTTCAATGCCATGACTGTCGAGGGGTTCAGCCGCCGATTGAACTCGATTTATTCTCGCCTCGGATGTTTATCAAGCACAATGTAACGTCCGCCTAATGTGTCTACAATGAAACAAGTATCTTGTATCTCGTAAACAGACGTGCGGAATGTACGGTGATTTTTCGAAACACGATTTTACGATCTTTTAAAATCACTAGTACTCGAATATAACGCGTGGGCTACTTTTAAAATTCCGTTTTTTGGAAAAAACATCGCGTTATATTCGGGGAAATACGGTATATTTGTAATTTTTGATGGCGAATGAACTACATTTGGCATGCATTTTCAATGTAATACATATGGGGTTAAAATATACCCCGCGCGAGTACTCGTTTTTTTAAAACCTGCGCGAGTACTGGAGGGCTAAACTTGTGCAAAACGGCTCCAATTAAACCCATATTATAACAAGAAAAATTAGAGGAGAGTAATCAGTAGGAGAGATTAAATTAGCGGAGAAGTTAAAAATTGCGTAAAGTGATTTCGTCAGAAACTCAACATACACTCTCATATCAAGTGACCTTTCTTTCTTGCTCGAGTTCAATTTGGCTCGATTTTGCCGTTTATTTTCAAAAGTCAAGTTTTAATAGATCTGTAACGATTTTGATGATTAAATTTTATGCCCACAGTTATCTTCTTTAATTAAAAAAACGATCAGATGAAAGGGTAGGAGAAAATTTAAGACAAAAAATCAGCAGGATAAATAACTCTCATTTATCTTAATTTTTATAATTTATTCTTTTATGACCTTACGTGATAATACAATCTGGCAATTTAAGTATCCGAAATCTAAACCTAACTGTCAGTATTGCTTCGCAATTAAATTTTCTTAGCACGCCGCACATAAATTCTCGATGAAAATAGAATATCACGAACCTGAATTAGGAGATCCGCAATTATATTTTTAAATTACACGATCAAAATCGTTCTTCCACATTCACTTTTTTCTCCATTGCCACTAGATAATAACAAACGACGTCTCATATAGTGAATTTTAATTTAGCAGCGCCAGCAGTAAATTAAACCGAACGCCATCAATCAGCAAAGCAGTAGCCGATTAGCCAGTCCGAATGAAGCTCGCCGCGCGTTTCTCCGGTCAGTGTGTTCAATGGCGATGGCGCTATGATTACTTCGCCCGCCCCGAAACTAATCCCTCTCCGAATCCACTTATGCAAAAGACCGGGCCATTACAATGGCTCACCGATGCAGCACTTCATAAAATACGTCGTCCGTCGCGAGATTTCTGCCTCGCTGGATCGATGAACGGATCGAGAAATTCTCTTCCACTGAAAAAAGTGATCAGCTCTCCCACTTTTCCTCCTCTTTCAATATCCTGGCCCCTTCGAAAACCGTCAATTTAAATCCATTTGCAAGAATGATTACCTATGTTCTTCAACGTAAATAAACGCAGAAAGCAGTGAAGAAAGGGAGAGAGGGAGGGGTAGAGGAAGGAGACGGAGGCTGGGGAATGTGGCCGCGAGCAAGTTAGGGGAAAAGAGTGGAAAGAGAGAGACGGAGAGAGAGAGAGGAGGGCGTGAGTGGCCGGGAGCAAAGGCCGAGGAGAACGAGTTCTCTCTCTCTCTCTCTCTAAGCGCGAAAGAATGGAATTAGTGAAGAAAATATAAGAATAAAACGCTGAATATAAAATGAAAGAGATAGAAGGATGGATATGCAGATATCGAGGAAAGCGATGCAAAAATAGCGAAAGAGAGGGAGGAAGAAGGGAAAAGGAAGGAAAAGGAAAGAGGAAAAAAGGGCAGTAAAAGAGAGATGGAAATATAGGCGAGAGAAAAAGCGAAGAAAACAGGAAATAACAAATATACTAAAACAGCAAAAAAGGCGGGGAAAGAGATATGTAGGGTGAAAAAGGGAAGGAAAGAGAGAGAGAGAGATAGCAAGAGAGAGGAGAGGGAGTACTTGTAGGAGGTGAAGTTCGGTTCTTTCAGCGATAGATGGATGATAACGCATTTTATTGGCTATCATTACACGCTTCCGCAACCTTTATCACCGACTGCGCCTCTTCTCGCATCTCGTCCTGTTTCCCAATTTACGGTTTTCAAAGCGAGTAAGACGATTTAAAATTGTCCACATGCGTTCTACACTACGTGATTCGTATTCAGTATTCGCTTCGTTGTCTGGAGGAAAAACACCACTTAAAGTTGTAAAGGCATTCAGAAGGATATGGATACTTTCGATCTAAATCAAACCAGCTCTCTTCGATTCTAGGTAGGAAACCAAATTTTCATAGTAACATCCGTTTAATTGACACGTCTTTTCAACAGGCATGAAAAGGTTAAGAAAACCAGACGAGCATTTTGACTACAGAGTAGCCGTCATCAGTGATGATTCAATGATGGTAAATATATTTTCCAGAACCTAACATCGGATTTTAGCAATAAGACGAGCTCGATAATTTTCTTTCCGATTGTCGATTCATATCGATAAGAAATACCTAAGCTATAAATCAGAAATTTTCGTAATTGACGGTTTTTTAATCCTCCGAGGCCAAATTTTAGTAAATTTAAAATATTATAAATAGTAAACATCATTTCTTGCTCTCTGTTACCGTATTGTTCTCTAAATTCCCTGAGAGATGAGCGCCTATTGATTGATTGCTGGGATAGAGTACCAGAGCAGAACAGTTTCAAAACTATATAAAAAAGTTCTTTATAGTAGGTTTACACGTTTTCGTAATTTATGATTTTTTAATCCCAGTAATAAGTAGATGTGTAAAAATGTTCTTCTTTTAACTTTATTAAATGCATTTTATAAGTTTGTATGCCATTTTTAAATAAAATATAATGCTTTCTAAGTTTCACAACCATAAAAATTAGTGTTTTCCCTATGACAGGATCTGTGTGGAAACATATGTAACTAATTAACTTTGGATATATTCAAACTCAACTAAGAGAGGAGTAACTTTGTGGAAAGCCCTTATAATAAAGAATAAATGAGTACATTTTCCACTTAAATAATGAAGCAGTAATAGCTGAGAAACCAGTCGCAATAAATTATTCAAGTGTAAACTGTACTTATTTTATTTCGTATTATGTGTATATATTTCCTTTCACGTGGATTTATGAAGTTATAACGTCCGTCGTTAAATCCAAAATGTATACATACTTTGTATCATATTAGGCTTGTGTTTCAGCGAAAATAAAAATACTATAGCTCCAAGACTTTATGTGACTGCGAAGATATCGCTTTAAACTTAAAACGAATATAAAACGTATGCGCATATGGGGTAGATTGGATAATATTGCAATACATATTCACTTTTGTAAATTTTTACCCATAACCTATGGCTTAAAGCTGTTTTTGCCCGATTAAGATTCAAGATATTTAAATCCAGAGACAAAAAGAGTAAAAATTCTGGAATATTTACAACAATGGACCCGAGGCCGTTCGGATTTATAATTCGACTATCGTTCCTCACCGGTTCACTGCTGCTCTTCCAAATACGATGCAATGAATATTTGGAAGTTCAAGTTTCATTTTATGGAGTAGTCGTTCCCCCAGGAGCTTTCAAGTAAAGGTCCGGTTAACGCGACGATGTTGCCAAATGACCTAATACGATATACGACGAAATTATTCAAATTGCTTGTTCAGTGAGTAAATAATGATGAACGAATGAATACACCTTTGCTTATAAATAAGTCTGAGTAAAAAAAAGCAAATTATTTACACGACGATAAAAATTTTACCACCCGTATCGTACACATTTTTTCTTAAAACGCGGGAATAAAATAGCTTTTTCGTTATATCTCCAAGTTAATCTGCCTGCTTGCCTGCCTGCGTCTGAAGCCTCGAGTGACGTCACCTCCCGGCATGAACGCAAACAATTCGAGAACAACCAGTTCGATTGCGACGAATATTCCGTCTGAATACACGGCGCGAACTCTTGCAGGTTTTAAGTCGGTAGTCGTCCCCCAAAAATGCATGGGTTCGATACCAGGATAGTTTTCGTTTTTACCTTTGATTAACACGTAATCGGCTAGAATACGATGTGTAGACCTTCAGTGTGTGTGTGTTGGATGGCGAATCAGCCTCGTGGGCTATTATCACCGTACCCTTCCTCTAACAACTCACTCATTATCACGAAAGGCCTATACCACACAACAAAAATGATTTAGACGAGACAACATAAAATTAATCTAGTCTCTTGTCTCATCTAGTCAAATAAATACATAATAAATTAGTTAAAAACTGATTGAGAGAGACTGTAAAACGGCCTCCCACAATCTGTGAAATAAAATGTCGATGAGACTGTATAAGGATCTTCCGTCAATAATAAAATAAATAAAATTACCACAATGCTATAAAAGGGCCTATTATGGTCGCTAAAATCTTATAATTTATAAAATGGATAGGATAGTTTTACACAGGCCACATCCTATCGCATATTAAAATCCTCGAAAAACATTTAGTTACACCTATATAAAGTATAAAATTCTGGACTCTTTCAGAAATGAGATGTTTACTAAATGAGGATCATCTCTCAGAGCGACAGAAAGGTTCATATGCAGATGCATCCTCTCTCTCTTTTTCCTGAATTGGATACAATACAATATGTGACACTCTTAGTGCAGTATCACGTTTCACAAACTGGGGCTTCCTCAGATCGCGATAGGTAACTTTGCTTACAGCAACTGTGACCTATGCGTAGTCGGATAATGGCGACTTCTTCCAGACGTGGCTGTACAGTATTTTTTATTTCCCTCAGTTTGTTTGAGAAAACCCCATTACACTCTTCTTGCCAATGTTGATAAAATAGCTGTTTGAGGCGTACTTTGATATCGCCCACCAGAACTTTAGAAGCCCTTTTCGCTGCCTTGTCTGCTATCTCGTTACCAGGAATACCAACGTGACCTGGTACCCAAATATAAATCATGGTCATCCCTAAAGAATCTAGATCCGGAAGAGATGACTGGATCTGCTGCATCAATTGGTGAGTAGGATACAATGACTCTATTGCATTTAAAGCAGATAAGGAATCTGTGCATATGGCATATTCACTGCTGGGGTACGAGTATGCAAACTGCCGTACTTTCAACAAAGCATACAATCCGGCTGTGAATACTCCACACAGCGTATGTGCATCTCAAAGGATTCCTCCCTGAAGATATTACGAGTTCTCATAGCCAAAGGTTTTATAGAAAGGACACGTGCATCACACAGCTGTACATATTGACAGTCGAAAACTGCTCTAAAAGCCGGATGATCTGGCTTCGAGCTTAAAGCTACGACTTAACGGGTAGCTAGCAGTTTCTGTTGCATGTCGAAAAGCATTCCTAAAAATGATGTTGTTTCGACAAATGGCAGCTCGGTTCCTGCTAGAGACGGCGTTGGGTCCAGGTGGAGACCACGAACACGACAGAAGTGGACACATACCGTCTTGTTCGCTGATAATGTAAAACCGTTGTTTGTGGCACATTCATAAAATCGGTTAATCGTCAGCTGTAGCTGGCGTTCAACTGCGGTCATGTTTTGCGAACTGCAATGCACGGCAAGGCCATATACGTAGAGGCTCCCCTCTACTGGAGACCGAATACACTAGGCCATTCCGTTTATTGCAACCGCAAACAACGTTACACTAAAAATAGACTCCTGTGGAACACCATTCTCTTGAAGAAAAAATCGAGAGGTTTCATTTCCGATACGCACCGTAAAGCACCGTTTCCGTAATTTTGATAAAATTGGGTAGGTTACCTCATAAACCCCAAGAATGTTATGTACGAAGTATTCCGAATCTCCATGTGGAGTCATAATCCCGGGCAATGTCAAAGAAAACTGCAAAGAGGTGATGTTTCTTTATAAAGGAATCACATACTGCTCTTTCCAATCTCACCAGATGATTGGTGGTGGAACAGTGGCGGCGGAACCCACACTGAGTGTTGGCCAATAAGCTATTTGATTGCAGGAACCAAACCAACCGTCTATTGACCATTTGTTCCATGAGATTGGAGAGACAGCTAGTGATCGATACTGGTCGATAGCTCTCTGGCAGTTTCTTATCTTTGCTGGACTTAAGAAAAGGCATTACAATAACCTCTAGCCATTGTGTGGGTTAGTGGCCCTCTACCCAGATCCGGTTGTACATCCTTAGAAGATATTCCTTCTCAGGGGGATTTAGGTGACGTATCATGTCATAGTGAATGGTGCCCTAATCTGGAGAGCTGTCACGCGTCTCTGCCAAAACGCTTTCTAGTTCCCACTTTGAATGGCAGATTGTAGCTCTCACTGCTCCGGGAAGCAAATCTGAGAATCTGCCGTTCTACCTCATCTTTCTGAGCAAAAAATCTTGGTGGCATTTGTTGCGAAGTGGATGCTTTATACATGAAAGACGCCAACTCGTTGACTATTTCAGTTTTGCATATGGAAACCAAGCCGTTGACCAACAGTCCACTGATCGTGTAGGAAGACGTTCGACCGGATATCTTCCTCACCTTTTCCCAAACTTCAGAGACTGAAGTGGAACTCGAAATGGTCGACACATGTTTCCTTCAAGATTCCTTTTTACCCATTATGATTATCCTGCGTGCCAATGCCTTCAATCTCAGGTATTTCCACATGTTCCCCTCTGTGAGGTGGGAACGGAACACTCGAAAAGCCCGTCTCTTGTCCCGGATCACCTTGTAGCATTCCTCATGCTACCAGGGAACTAGGACTCGCCTGAGTCGAGGAGACGATTTTGAAATGCTCGTGCTCGCTGCTAGAATCAAAGCTTCCGTGGCGTGTTCCACCTGTTCCTCCCCCGAGGGAAATTGTTTTTCCCCGAATTGAATGACATCAGAGAATTTTGCCCAAACAGCTATTTTAAATGCCCATTTAGGGTAACGTGAATCCAATATATTGAGTGATAATCGTTTCAGGATAATCGGGAAATGATCGCTGCTTCATAAATCTTGATACACCTCCCACTCAACTAATTGAGCGACCGTGCTAGAACAGATGGTAAGGTCAATCGCTGAAAATGACCTGCTGCTAGCACTAAAGTGAGTGTCGCTATCATAATTGAATATCACCTGATTCAGACTCGAGAAAATCTGAGAGCAACGTCCCCTAAGATCTGTTCTCATCGACCACTCAGAGTTATGGGCATTAATGTCGCCCATAAAAATCAATGAAGGTGACAGCTGATCTATGAGGTCCAGAATTGACCTCCTTGTAACATTCATCATCATCAAAGGTAGTCTATCCGTAGACAGGCCCGTGATTATTCATGGTTAAACCTGTTTCTCCATATACACCTATTTTCCGCAGTCCTCTTCATATCTTGATAACTCTCTTTCCCTTTCAAATCGTCTATCAGCTGAAACCTTTTCCTACCTCTCCCCTTTTCCATCTAATTTTCCTTCTAACACGTCTTTAATCATATTCTCTCTCCTCAGGTAATGCCCAACCCAGTTTGCCTTCCTCTTTCTAATAGTCTTTATAATCATTTGCTTCTCTCCTACTCTTCATAGCACTTCATCGTTTTTCATCCTATCTGTCCATTTTATCTTCCGCATTCTCCTCCAAGTCCACATTTCAAAGCTTTCCAAGTATTTGATGTCATTTTTCCTTAGCGTCCATATTTCTGCCCCGTACAAAGCTATGCTCTATACCTAGCATTTGATAAACTTCTTGCGGATATCTTCCCTTATATTCCCCGTAAGTAGGTGTTTCTTTCTTCTGAAAGTCGCTTTTGCTTTTCCTATTCTAGTTGTGATCTCATCCGTACTTTTTGCTTCTCGTGTTATGATGCTTCCAAGGTAACATTCATATTAGGGGGCAAATATATTGAGTAGGTGGTCACCTGCTGAGGGAGAGCAACTGTTAACTGCTATAGCCTGCAGTTCTGTGTTGAGAGTTACCTCCTCTGAGTATCTTGAGTTATGGACCAACACAGCCAGCCTTTCGTGAGCTTGCTGCGCACTCACGAGGTCCTTTATGTACAATGAGTATCTTCTAAGAGTGATTGTGTCGGATTCTCTGATCATATTTCTTGGAAAGAAACACATGCTTGCGATAACTCCGATAGAAGGATACAGAGTTCCGGAAAGTGGCATCGAAAACCATTACATTTTCACTGTACTATATTATGCATTCTCTGACTGTGGGATTAGTGGACATGATACTACCTTTTGATACTCAACTTTTTCTTGCCTTTCCCTCTTCCCTGTGTACAGAATAGGTTGATATCGCCATCCGATAGGCATTATAAATCCATATCTTCCGTTTGAGATATGGATAAGCCTATCGGTTTAGTTTTCATTTTCGAGGATTTATCCTCGGTAATTTTGGTTTCTCCTTGGGAAACCGAGGAAACAGCTTTTGGGACAAGTTCCTTCTTCCTATAAACTTTGGGGGCATCACTGCTTGCTGCTTTCTATTGAGTTGCCCGCTATAACTTCCCTCAGGCGTTTTTGTTCTTCAAGCAGATCCTTGATGATTTCTTGAAGCTTATCGAAAGCAGTTTGGGTTGGGCTAGGACTGGCCGTAACCTCGGCGAAAGGTACGGGTGGAGGTGGAGCCATCAGCTTCACCTGTTTACTTGCTTCAGCGATCGAGACCTTGCTGATCGCTCGTACCTCTTGAACTTTCTTTTCGAAAGCCAAAATTTTGCAGTCCTTCGACAAAGCTCTGTGCGCAACTTGGCAGTTGACACAATGTGGTCCAGAAGGACAGTGTGTTCCTTCATGGGACGTTTCACCACAGTCAGCCCAGATCTTCTCTCTGTTACATGTCAACTTTGTATGGCCGAATCGTAAGCAGTTGAAACAACGCATTGGATTTGGCACATACGGTCTCACACAGCTTTATTTACCCAGCAGCGATCTGTGCTTATAGTTGTGGAGTTGCAAAGGCCAGGATCAAGGTGGGGGTGGGTATTAACACACCATCTCGTTTTGCCTTGATCCTGCCTACTTTAATAACGCCTCATATTTTAAGTTTATATTTGATTTTCTCCAGTTTTTCAACATTACAAAAAAGAGGTGGCTAAGGTAGCCGGCATTGTTAATCTCGGATTTTTGCATTGTGAGACTCGGGCTTCAAGTGCATTTGCACTAAACATGCAATAAAACACATGAAGGACAAAAACAGATTAAGCCTTGAGTGACGTTACCTCCCAGTATAAACGCAAATAAATCAAGAACGGTAGGCTCGATTTCGACAAATCTTTCGCCTGAATACTCAGCGCAAACTCTTGCAGGTTTAAAGTGGAAAGACGTCTCCGGAATGGGTACGATATCAGGAAAGTTTTCGTTTTTGCATTTGTTTATTACATAATCGACTGGAATACGATGTGTAGACCCTCAGTCTTTAACAATTTAAAATATCTTACGATTGATACTTTGACGCAAGATTTACACTATTTCACGTAAAAGAAATGAAGATTCTTATTCTTACTTTCGATTCTGTTGTTTAATTCGTGTCTGCTCATATTTTATGTTTATATCCGATTTGCTCCGATTTTTCAACATTTCAATTGTTGATGTCGGATTTTTGCATCATTAAACTCAGGCTTTTAAGAGCATTTGCACTAAGCTTACAATGAAACAAACAAGGACAATAACAGATTGAAAATTTATGTGAAATGTTTCTTGTAAATATAAAACAAATGAAAAACGAAGCGAAGAATAGAAACGACTCCAATGCATTGTAATAATGGACAACTTAACATTTCAAATAGATATTTCACGCATACATTGAAAATATCCTTTCGTTTGCAAGTTTTATTGGACAGTTTAAAAAAAATTACTATATTGATAATGTATGCGATTAATTTATTTCGATATTGACGCGTGGTCGGTGCATTTATTACTTAATATTAAACAAACCACAGAACATACGATATGCTGTACCACCAGAAATAGTGAACAAAACAAAACATAATCTGTTCCGGTAGTCTAAATCATATAGGCATGTGTTTTTTGTTATGAAAATGGTGTGAGCATTATGATCATTTTAAGAGGGACAATAAAAGTGGTTCAACTAATAACACTCTTTGCAACAATTTTTTGCCATAGAAACTATCGCAATGGGTCAATTCACGCAAGGGTCTTCAGATGTTTGCAGGAAGTACTGCAACGGGTCCCTAGTTATAATAAAAATAGGAAATATGTACGTTAAATTGTCAAAGCCATAGATTGAAACTTACGAGGGTGGTATAATTTTACCTCATTTGACCCTTATTAAATTTTTGCCTGTAAGGGAGTTCATCAGCAACAATTTCGCAAATTATTGCCATTGCGTGCTTTATGAGTTTACATAGTACATAAAATTACCGATGACTTTATGTGTAGTCAGACCTTTCTTACAGATCTACAGAGTTACGGCAATCGCAAAATTTTGATTCTCAGAGCCACCACATTCACCATTTTTAGGGATCAATTCAAATTAAAGACGCTATATAGTCTCTCAAAGAAAACAAGCTCAAAAAGTAAGATTATATCTTGAAAATAATAGTAAAATTGGAATTTATGAAAAGAGTTAATTTGGCATATGCTGAAAGTGACGAACGTATTATACAAGAAAGCGCAATAATTTGAACCTTAAATAACAAGTATGGAAAGTTGTACCTCATGTCCGAGTACACAGAGTTTCCAAATACGTTCTTTTAGATCGACAAATTTTAGTAAAACTGCCCAATACCAAATTTCATCAAAATTCGTCCTGCGGTTTCCGGGGTGAAACAGGTACGTTGTAAACTACATGTAGGTCTTCATGTAAAATGATCGTAATTATCGTCCGATTATAACCGAAATTGAAATCGATCAACAAATTTGAGTAAAACGCCCCAATACCAAATTTCATCAAAATACGTTCAGCGGTTCCTAATTTTAAACATGCGGACGGACGGACGAAAACGACCTCCCCTATATGCTTTCACTTCGTGCAAAGAACGCATAAAACACGCAATTGGAGCTGTGAAAATTAAATCAATGAATGAGAAAACTAGCGGAAAGGAGTTATTATTGGAGCATAGATAAATAAAGGTTCAACTGTATTTATTACATATAATCAGCGAACACTTTCATTTAACTGAATTATCCACAACCGAATCTCTTTATAACTCTCTTGCGATTTCTTATCGTCATTTGTCGCCGAGTTAGTCTAATATCCATTTCAGTGAGAGTTACTCCCCTTTTCGGTTAATCGGATTACATGAAGAGGAATAGAAGAGCCTTTGAAATACTGTAAAAAGGTAACACAAACCTATTACGTACTCGCAGTTTCCTATACAGGAATGTCA
The DNA here is from genome assembly GCA_028673005.1 of Tanypteryx hageni. Classification (NCBI taxonomy): domain Eukaryota; kingdom Metazoa; phylum Arthropoda; class Insecta; order Odonata; family Petaluridae; genus Tanypteryx; species Tanypteryx hageni. The sequence goes on along the minus strand of CM054113.1, from coordinate 150,048,711 downwards.
GTTACATACATTAAATCCTCTGCAAAAATCCTCAAAAATAAAACTAAGTTCTATTTTTATCTCGGAGTTTTATGCGTCTGCCAAATGTAGCTAATCATTATAACTATTACGTGATACGAAACGATAATTTTATTGGGATGCTATACATTTTATCTGAAACTTTCTTATAATAGTTTTATCAGCGGAAAATGCATTCTTAAATTGATCTTTAGCGTTGACAATGAAATCTTTTACATTTAAAGGCATTCTTAAGTAAGAATGTTTTCATTTAGAAAAATCGATAAAATATGTAGATTCGAACCAATATTTGTCCATCATTTAGTAAATACAACTAATTTAAACTCACCATGTGCGGAAATATTTAACTTTTTTTGGCAACGGAGTAAACGAGTACAAGAACTCTTCACTGGAAAGACTCATTAAAATCATATCCTATTTAATGTTTTGTGCTCGGCTAATTACCTATCTATAGTTGATGCTCTTCCACACTCTCCGTCAATACAGGGAATGCAATGAAAAAAGTCGTAAACTCAACTACGAGACTCGGCATGTGTGCGCCCACTAATGCGCGCCTACGTTGTTTCTAGCAGCATTTCTGAGGCGTAAAGATTAAATGGCTGAGCGTCAAGAACAATACGCTAATTCGTCGTTAAGAAGTGATTACCGCTTGAGAGCATTTATTTTTCCGCTCGCTCCTTTTAAATATTTTACGACGATCGGATCATTCGCTTATCCTGTCACTCATACACTGAGATACACTGTTGCAAATGAAGTCGCTGTGTTGCGAATGTGATGTGTCATCGTGCGACACGTTCATAAATCATCCATTCCAGCTCCCACGATACCCCTGATATCGCGCTTCCCTTTATTTCCGCATGTCTTTATGTTTTTTTGGCCGGTCTATATTCATCATCCATGCTTTCCCAGTCAACGCAATTAAAAATATACTCCGGAATTCCATGATAAAAAATATAGGAAATGACTACTTCTCACTGTGTCTCAAAGCTAATCCTCATTTTCATTGCAATACCCTATAAGAAACCTTTCGCATCGAATTATTTACCTCAACTTTTGTTGGTAAACGTCGCCTGTGCCTCACAATATTTATAATCTATTAATTGGCCAATTATTTTCTAAAATACGCTTTTCAAAGAAATAAATTCATAAAATAAAAGAATACAATACTTGAAACACAATTCCAGATATTTTCCACAGAAAAGTTTATTCAAGGAAATTATAAATTTATAAGTGAAGTAAATTAGCAATGGTGCCAATTCTGTCTTTTTACATTATCATTCAGATAACCGGTTGGAGAATTCAAGGAAAAAACGGACGCGCAGTGTGAGAATGTATGCGAGCAAAAGACATCGTATGTATTATCTGACTGAGTTAACAATCGCATTTATTCTGCACTCAACGCAATCCGCGGATGCAGATATGGAGGAGAAACACCACCGTGACAAGAGATTCGTGTTCTTCGACACCATGTCACCCATCAACATAGGCAAGTCAAATATGCACAGATATGTGAATGAAGTCTGAGGTAAGAAAAAATTAAACTTTGAACTTACCCTTCGCAATTTTTGATTGAAGGTTTCATAGTTACTGTCCCTTTTGGAGTGGCGCTACCGTTAATGAAGAATCAAGCGAAGCGATCATTTGAAGATGGCGTAACTTCGCATTTCCGCTTCAAAAGGCACGGCACCTCGCGGCATTCTGCCGAACTGCGGAGGGTTACGTCAGCCCTTGATCTGATGGAAGTGAGTAAACAATAATAATTGATGAAACACCACAATTTTCGTTACAGGTACGAAATCGTTAGCATGAGCAAGTAGGGGTTTGCTAGAAAGACGTCGCTTTCTAATGCGCAGTTAAGGATAAATGTTGTTTATGGTACTTTGTTGAACGAGGGATCCGGCAGTGTGGTTTGAGTGTTGGCCTCACATTAAGATCCGGCTCCAACCCTCTATTTGTGCGTTGCTATTAGGCGACGAGGATGAGAAAACGAGACCACGAGAAATATTGAGGAGACCGCACAAATCAACACTCCGTCCTTTGGAAGGGACGTTAAGCAGTCCCCCCCCCCTGGTGTATTTCGCAAGAGTAGGCTAATGCCGGCACCGGGTTTCTCTCCTTCCTTCTCTTATGAAATGCAGATGACTTAGGACCGAGTGCGGCTTCACAGCCTGCCATGGTGCTTATAAATTGCCGATGGGCAAAACTTAATTAATGAATAAAATCACTACTGACAGCTTAGTAGCAATGCTGAACAGCTGATTGAGAAAAGCCGGTGATGACTGGCTTTCACCAAACCCTGCATTATTTTTGTTGAAGTTTACTTTTCGAAATAAATTTGAAGCAATTCTTCAGCAGCAATCAGGTCGCTTATTTGGAATCATTGTGGTATTCCTATTTTTTCCTACGACTGACATAATTTTTATTCACAAAGCTTTGGACATGCAGTCACTCGCAAAATCATTATAGTTGAAGTGAGAACGTTGTTTTGTTTCATTTCATGGTATAATGAGCCAAATTATGATATTACGCTCACATTAATGAGATGAGGCCACAAATGCGAAAAAATACAATGAAAATAGGAAAGGATGTAAGTCAGGAAAAGAAAATGTGGTAGCCATAAAATATATTTCTTTGTGCTTCCTTTAACGCGATTTTTGATGCAGCCATCTACAGCATAAAATCTCAAATTACTTCTGACCAGCTCTCATCTCCTTCCGTACCCTCATCCTCTCTTTTTATTGGAACCTCCCGCAGCCATAGAGAGCTTCATCGGTAAATAATTGGAAAAAGAAAAGAAATTCGAGAATTTAAGGTGGCGGCTGTAATTGAAGGAAGTCTTGTGAAGTTAGTGCGCCGACAACATGTTCAAATGAGAAAGTTGTTTAGGTCGTAACGAGCGATCTATATTATAAAGTTTAACCTTTCGGTCGTTTACTCCATTATGTGAACCTCTATAAGATACTAATTATTAAGTTTCTTGGCGTAATCATAGACAGGCAATGTAACATTTTAACGTTTATAGGCCGTGGTGGTAGACATTATATACTCTCATGTAGCAAAAAATATATGCTCTACCAGTCAACAATATAAAAAAGGATTAATTAAAAGAACAATTTGAATATCCAGTAGTATTTTAAATACAATATCACTCCTTGATAACAAAAACAAGGGGATAAAATGATGAATGAATGCATAAGGCGGCCACCCGGGGTTCCGTGAAAAAAATTGCCGCTTTGAGGGGGACTTTAACTGATGGGTTTTGATATTAATGGGCAATGCCGGATTAACTGGGGCGCAGTTGCGCCGGGTCCCCGTGATAAAAGGGGACCCTATTAGGCCCCAGACAGTGTGGAGTGGAGGGAGGGACCTGCGAAAACTTATGAGCCAGGGCCCCCGAGCTCCTTAATCCGGTCCTTTTTAATGGGTATCAATTCGGTTCCAGAGAAAATAAATGCTGTGGGGAGTGGACGCTTGTAGAAGGGTGTCCAGGATGGGAGGTTTGGCTAAATTAAATCTTTTCGTGCTTTCTTAATAGGATTGAATCTAATACTGCATCATAATCTACATCATTTAATTCTTCGTGTTCTACATATAGAAAAAGTAAATAGCAGAGCATTCTACTTGTTAATTAATTTGGATTCTTCTTTAAACAAGTAGGTATGTACACGGGTTTCCCGTGGTACAGAAGTGCTTTTCGTCAAATTCGCCGTAATATAATCGTATACTAATGTATTTGCTTTGAAACCAGATAATTATTTTTCCTTATATTGTGGTAGCTCTGCTTTTTTGTTCCGTTCTAAACATATATCGTTTTTTTATTCTATACTCGCCCTAAAAGCGAAATTTACTTTTGAAATCGGTTTAGCCTATACCTTTCAAATTAATAGTTACAGGAAAATTCTAACCTTGATATTGTGGTAACCCTGTTTAGTCGACCCGGTTGAAATATGCTATTTTGGTTATCTATTTATATGAAGATTAAATATATTACATTTGGTTAAAGTACATTATGTCAAATCTCTAGAAATACGATTTAAAAAATATTATTTCACTTTCTAGTGTGGTAGCCCTGCTCTTTAGCTCCACTTTATACATCTTGATTTCATAATGATATGATGTACTAACCTTATATGTGAAACGTAGTTGAAATCCGTAAAGCCAACTCCCTCCAAACCCATTGTTACTGAAAGAGTTAAATTCGCAATTGTGGCACCACTGTTTGGCTGATGCGGTCCAAATATGCTATTATGGTTTAATATATATTTGTATATTATTAGTATTAAATTTGGTTAAAATTGACGAGGAAAATTCAACACAGACACGTGTAAGAACTTTTTATTACTTTTATTGTGGCAGCCCTGATTTTCATATCTACACAAAACATGTTGATTTTATTTTTCTATGTTGCACACTTCCATACAAAATTTCGTTGAAATCGGTTTAGCCAATTCCTTCCAAATTCATAATTAGCGAAAAGTTAAACTTTGCAATTGTGGCACTCCTGCTGAGTCGATCCGGTCCCAATATGTCATTTTAGTCATTAATTTGTCTGAGTATTGTATGTACCAAATTTGGTTGAAATCGGTTAAGCCAATTCTTCCCTGATATATGCGTACGGACGGACGGACATCACGAAGATAATAGTGCTTTCCAGATATGACGAAAAGCACTAAAAATCTTTAGCCCAATCAAGTTTCCGACACTTTCTTTTATTTTATTTATTTATTTCCATGCGGCCCCTAAACAGCCGTAATCGGCCTTTTACAAGGGGCTCATTAACATAATAACAAGGACTATCACAAACATCCATGCCCTAGGTGAAGAAAAACCCACCTAGGCGGGATTCGAACCCGCGACCTTCGGATTGGCAGGCGAGGACGTTACCCTGCCACCACCGAGGCCGGCTGTTTCTTAACATTCATGGAATACAAAAAACAACATGTCAAAATCTGGTAATCAGATTTGTAGCCGATGGTGCAAATAATATACTAGAGGATCCGCGGGATCTTTGGCCTCGCTCACTCAGCCCTCTTAAGACTGCTTGGGGAAATCTCATATTCAATATTATTAATCGTCTCCATAGTTCTACACTTCATGCAGTGGGGATGTAAAGTTTGAATGGGAATGGAAAGCAGTAAAATATGTATGAAAGAAATGTAAATCTAAGAAACGCACCAAATACGGAACTAGAGGCAAATGAACCTGAACATTGTCTCCTCGTTGAGACAGCAGTTATTGTAGAACAGACAAACAAATAAACAAAATGCACAGGGACTCAACAGGAGAGACCGCGCGAACGCAAATTTCGCGCCTCTGGGAGGCTCCCTGTACATTTTAGAGAATTTTTTATTTGACATTTTCTTCATCGTTTGATGTTTTCTGTATGTACGCTAAATTTCATCTTGATTGGATAAGATTTGGAAATTAGCGCAATGCGCTAACGCAAATTGCGCAGGAACTATAAGGGTGTTGTTCTAGAAAAACTAGAGTCAGTCGACTCTTAAGTTATTTGTACGTGTACACGAAGACAAACGAGACAGCAGTTACTTACGGCTGGTGGGAGGAATTACATTGCACGCCTCTGGGAGGCTCCCTGTACATATTATAGACATTTTTATTTGATGGTTTCTTCATCATATGATGTTTTCCGTATACCAAATTTTGTTTCGATTAGATAAGATTTGGAAATTAGCGCAATCCGCTAACGCAAATTGCGCGGTAACTATACATGCACACGAAGTTTGGTAACAATCAGACAACCGAGACGGCAGTTATCGTAGAACAGACAGACAAACACACGCAGACAAAATGCACATGGACACAACAGGAGAGACCTCGCTTCGCTCGGCCAATTAAATTGTAATACATAAATAAATTTTGATGAATTCAGTTTTATACGACAAAACTTACCAGTATATGATTTTATTATCGAATTTGACATTTTAAATATGGAAAATGAGTACTCTTTTCATAGAATTTTGGTACCCCTCCAGTTAATCCGCTCATATGCCCAAGTGTGAAACAAAAATATCTTGGTGGTGTTCCTTTACATCCTAAATTAGATATCATCTTCCCGCAGTAGCTGTAAATGTATTTTAGGATCTTTAAGGGACAGAACTGTTTATCATATCCAAGAAAAGTGGGGAGCACGCTGGAAAACTAAAAAAAACAGCATTGTGCCATGAACTAAATTGTATTATGACAAACAGGACTAATGAAGGTAATAAGCAAAGGAAAATGTTTTGAGTGGAAAATACGAGCAGGGTAGTCATATTAGAAAAATTTAGCTTATTTCGTTCGCAATGTCTTTTCTCTATTGAATGGAAACTGGAAACGATTGCGAAAGTAGAAACCCGAGGAGCTATTTTTATCGTCGTAAATCCACAAGAATAATGTCGCTCATTTACAACAGGAGCGAAGAAATATTTCTCGCCACACGTGCAACGGCGAAACCCCTAGCTATCATCGCCATATATTCTCGTTTATTATTGGGAAGCTCTCTCAAGGCTGAGGCGGTCGCATTAAAAAATTGCTTATCTCGGTACGACATGCGTTTCACTAGTTATAAAGATTTTAAATCTGTTTAACGATCACGTCCGACTGGTTTATATACAAAGGCGGAATGAATGTTCTATTCGAGAAGTTTTCTTTTCATAAAAGTCTTCACAAAAAGTTCCGAAAAGGTTTATATTTAAAGAATTTGAGATAAAAAATCCTTGACTGTATACACACATACACGCTCACGCACTCACGCACACGCACACACAAATGGCTATAATAATTCAAGAGGTTGATTAGCCAGAAATATTCACACACATATACTCAAATAAGTAAAATCTTTAAGATACGTGCATGCAAACTTTAAAAATGCTATAATTCGTTCGAACACTTTCACAATTAGTATAACAAACAGGCTGAATTTAGGTGAAGAGCAACCAAAAGCTACTTGCATCACAGAAACCAATTAGAAGAAGCGCAAATTGTCGAAGTGCTGCTGATCAGTTTAGAGTAGGGGTAAAATGTAAATAGATGCCTATTATTGTTTCATCAAAATCATTTAAACATCTATATTTAACACAATAAGAACGAAAATCTCAAAATAATTCTATTTAATATTCTTATCTTTAGCTTGTACACTTTTTCGGTTGTCAAAAAAACATGTACAAATCTTTTTATAGAATAGATATATAATTTTTATGCTGAGTATGTCAGCCTTTACGTGATGGGAATCTTTGATGAAGTAAATCTCCACTTGTTAAGATTTTATTGAAACAAAAATGATTCCAAAGTGACTGTAATTCTTTGATAGATTTTTGTTCAATATTTGCTAAAACAGACATCTCAAATCTGTTCATCATATCGAGAGTAGAATTTTAATCTGATTGCTAAAACCGAATCGCCGATATTGTTTTACGATTAAAATACTTCCCCGCTTATTTCCTGAGGGTATAACAAACTCCAGTGAAGTAAAACGAAAATCCACTTCCTCTTCCCTTCCCGAAAAAAGTAATTAAATCCTTCTTTTCATTCTGAGCCCCTGAAGTGGACTAGGTGAAAGTAATGTCTCCAATAAACATAGAAATCATTCACATTCCATCGACTAAACCGGCCCGAGAGATAAATTCTCGGCCATATATAACTATTGCTTTTAAAATTAGCGCTGATATCACTCGGGGCTAAGAGAGCATCTGGACGTTTGGAGCGAGACGGAAAGCGATGGGAAGAAGTAGGAGGGGTGTGAGGGAGTTAAGAGCGAGAGACAGGAAGAGGCGAGACGAGGAGCGGTAGTGGGGGAGGCAAGGCGTGTGGCAGAGGCACGAGGATGAAAAAGAAACTCGCTCTTTGATCGAGCGAGATTGGCCTCAAAGGCGAATACCTCGACGGGAAAGTTGGTCCATTCGGCGGACTAATTGGCCAGCGGCTAAGTGGCCCCGGTTCGGGTTTGGATGGGGTGAATTTTGAACAGAGGTTTGGTTGGTGTGACTCGAGTCGGGGAAGGAAGTGGAGGTATGTACATTTTGGGTCGGGAAACAAGTCCCTTCTTCATTCATTCAGGGAGGAGAATGGGATGGCGTTTGACTTTTTTGAGAGTCGATCCCACTCGGAGGAAAAAATAGCGTAATGGGCGCGACGAATCACATGGCGGAGAAGAGGGAGAATAAAAACGATGGGATGGATGATTGAGATTTATGAGAACGAAGAGAGATTGTTATAAGGAGATAAAGCGAGCGCGGGTTTTTCTTTTGAGTTTTCCGTTTTATTTTATTTTCGACTCTCGAAGGCGATCTGTTAATGGCTGGAGTTTATCAGAACGGAGTTAAGTTGGTAAATGCGTCCGTAAAATAAAATTCTTGGGACATGACTGTTTGGAAGAATGAAGGGAGGTGTATTTTCGTCCCAAGCTTTTTGCTTCCATCTAAAAAATAATAAAAGAACCCGAGGAAAAGGAAATCCCTGTTTTCAAAGTATGTGTAAACGCCAATTGCAATTTTATTCAGAAAATAATTCCACGCCCAACCGTGTGAGTCCTTTGTGACTTTAAGAACCTGTTTTCATTTCGAAAGATTTCGAAACTAACGTCTTCAAATAAAATTTAAAGTCAAAAAAGGCAATCTCTGCGATAATTTTCCGTGGAATCAGTTTTAAAATGCCGAAAGAATAGACGGGCATGTAGGATTCCGAGACATATCATGGAATGAAACAAAAATGTTTCAGGATATTTTAGGGTGGCGGCTATCGTACACTCATGATAACCTTGTGATAACGCTAAAAAAATATTTGATTTAAATTAATCTTATGAAGCCTATCAGAGAATAACACAAATGCGTCAAGGAATTTTTTGCCATGCGCGCAAACTATTCGTCTCGAAAATTTATTTTTAACAGTGAATGAACATGCTTGCTTGTCAAGAGAGCCGCCAAAGGGATGCAAAAACATGTCTTTTGGAAGTAATAAATATTAGACCCATTCACGTTATTCAAGTGTAACTCTCCTACGAGAATGAAATAAGATAGCTTGCTATAATGAATACAATCTGAAATTACATCCTGTGCGTGCTAGTATCGATGCAAATTACAGAAATTTTAATTATTACTCTTCATATTTTGGTCAAAAATTTGTAGTACAATGAGTTTGATTTTTGTACTGCGCGGCACTTTTTCGTTATTACGCGGAAGGCTCACTAGGCGGTGCTGCAAGCTGAGTGCAACCATCCCTCGGTTAACGCGTTTTCGTTATTACACGGTTTTTCCATTAGAGATCATTTTTCAAACAAAGCTAATTCTTCGTTATTAAGCGGAAAACCCCCGAATGACGCTGGCCATGTTTACATTTTGACACTTGACTAGCAAATTGTGAAGAAAATTTTAATATACGTAGCAGTTTACTATTTCTGTGTAAAAACTTTTTAAAATAATTTGTATTCTTTTTAGACGAAACAAATTAATAAAATATGCTCATTGCAATAAAATATATTGCGTCGCATTTTGATATGCAAAATCATTTTCCTGTCGCAGACTTTGCTGCATTGTACCACAAATTCCGATGCAATACTGCTCAAAAGAAACCTTAGTCCCAATCATCTGCGGGATTTCAACGCCGCTTTCTTTTTATCAAGCCGGCTCACTTTCTCTAAGTGTGATCAGCTTCGCATTCGGACGTCTAAAGTTTGCTCTTCGATCGGTCAAAATCAAAATACGGAAAATTTTTCTAATAACAGTGATTTAAAATGAACATTCATAAGTCCGTAAAATTTTTTTAATTAAGTGATTAAATAGAATATTATCTAGTAAACTAAATCGGAGTCGGAATAAAATAACGTTATTTATTTTTCGACTTTTCGTCGGTACTTCTCGAAGTTAACGTTTTGTAGATAATCAAATCGTTATAACGTTTATCATATAATTAAGACCATAAAACACGTTTTAAATGCAGGTATCCCTCGAGATACGGCCATTCGAGATACGCTTTTTCGCTAATGCGTCGTGAGAAAATTTAGTACAAAGTTCGAGATATGCGGTCTTCCCTCGCCAATACGACAATTTAAATATTTTATTGTCATTATTTTTAGTTTCTTTAGATGATATGACTCACATTAATGTTCTCGGCAACAAAGATTAGCCCCCAAACGTGACTTTTACGTGGTAATTAAACCTCTGAGCGTGCATTTTTCGGATGTCGATATCCGAGCACATATACTTAGTACGTCGTCGCCATCTAACGTACGTGAGTTGAAAGACATTTAGAACTGATTTAGGGCTGTACTAAGGGGCAGACGGAAGGAAGAAAAAAGAAATAACTAAGATGTAAACACAGACAACAAAGATTAGAACTCGTAATGAGTACGTGAACGCTGGAGGAGTTACAGATTGCTCAAACTAACATATTTACAGTCTTTCTCTTGTACTTTTCGCATCAATCGGTTTTTCAATGCAATATTTGTGATCACTACTTTTGTGTATCAAATAATAATCCTCATGCCGGAAGTTTAAAGTTGCTTCTAAGGAAAAACGGGCTATTTCTGATGAAATAAATCTCAGAAGTTGAGAATCGCTTTGACAGCATAGACTGGGACGGAAGTTACTACGGGTTACGTTTTTACTTATTGATCTCTACATATTTGAGTAATTTTGGCATTAATATTTTAATTGTTATTTAATATGCTATTATTATTTGCGCAAAATATGGCCAATTATATCAATTATAGGTAACGACTAAGTTGAAAATTCTGAGCTAGGGACGCGTTAATCACTATAAAATAGGGTTATATGGAAAAATGCTTCCCAAGATGCGATCAGTTTCATAGGAACGCATCCCCGACGTATGTCGAGGGAAACCTGTAGTTATGAGTATAAAAAAGTTAGGGTCTATAACGGATTCTTCCATTATTACATGTACTATCATGGGAAACAGATTTTCACTTAACACGGTACTTTTCAGGAACATATTTACCACGTTATACGAGGACTACCTGTATTGTTCAGGGTTTAAATAAAACCAAAAACTTTAATACGACACAGTGAAGCGATTAAAAAGTGCCAAGTTTTCAGGGGTTTTTCTTTTCGAACATGTTAAAATATATTATTACTTCTTTGCGACTGATTTATGATAATTCAATATTTTTCTGATCCGAATCAATCAAATTATATTGAGGAGGCGGTTTCCAAACATTACAAATCCGCGCTTCCCCTTAGCTAAGAAAACTATCTTTGCGCCTTCTCTCACCTAAGAAAACTACCATTGCGCCCCCCCCCCCCTCACGTAAAAAAACTGTCTCTGGCCTCCCCTTCTACATCATGTTCAGTCAAAATTCATAAAAAATACCTACTGGGCCCGCAATTGCTAATAATATAACCACCTTAAGAAAATCACGGAGGCAAACGATACGTCCTAGCCCAGCGGTTTCCAAACATTACAAAGCCACGCCCCCCCCCTCGCCTAATAAAACTATCTTCGCGCCCACCTCTATACCATGTTCAATTACAGTTCATAAACATTACCTACTGGGCATACAATTACCATTAATAAAGCCAACTTGAGGAAAAACATGGACGCAAACGATACGTCCTAGTCAATTGAGGGCTAGAATTTGGCTGCTGCATATTGTGTTTCATGATTAGGATGGTTAAACGGCCAGTATATATGCGAAATCCTTTGCGCCCCTCAAGGGGGGCGCGCCCCACAGCTTGGATACCACTGTCCTAGCCAATTGAGAGCTAGAATTCCAGGACACATCACCTACCGATGATGAGAGCTTGGCGCTTGAAACGCGTTTAGACATTTATAAACGTGGAATATTTTGTGTTTGCTGCTATTCCTCTCGTTTTTTAATATTTAATTTAATTTTTATTTATTATTTTTATTTTTCAATCGTGAGTATCGTTATATATCGACGACTCTTACAGAGGAGGATATAACATATAACATATATAACATATAGGAGGATAATAATGTTAACGCACTTCCAGATGAGCTGGAGATTCAAAATTTTTTCTTAGGTAGGATTTTGTGCAAAACCGACTAGAAAAAACGAAAATCTTGAAAAAGTGCAACAATGCGGCCGCTAAAAATTCGCAATTGTTTAAACAAATTTTCAAGGTTTATGTATTTCCGCATGTGCCACGGAGTTGAATTTTTTTATAGGTAGAATTTCTAAAAAAACGAAATAGGGATTATACAAATTTCGATATTTTAATTTGTTTGGCAGTTAAAAATTCTTCAAGTTTAAACAAATAGATAACTGTTTAGGTACTATGGGATGAGCTAGGAAGCTGAAATTTTCAAATTATTTACAAGGTAGTAAATTTGCACAAATAAACATCTCAATTTTACCATATATGAATTGCGGCGGCCGTTAAAAATGTTTAAAATTTAAACAATTGGAAAAATATTATTTCACTTCTAGAAGAACTACTACTTTAAAATTTGGCAGAAATGTTTAGCATTAGTACCCCATAATGGAGAAAATATAAAATTCTTAAAATTGCAAAGTTTTGGGATTGTTTTAATCTATTATTTTTACATAAGGGAAAAACGAAAACCGCTCCGGAGGTGAAATATTTAGAATTAAAAAAATATTTGTAATGATGAAATATGAAAAATGAATGTCTTTTTATCTTGAGATGATATGCTTGCAGAATGCAAGCACCAACTACTCGTATTACATACATACAAGCGTATGTGTTTGCGTCCATAAGTTGTGGTGCGGTCATGAGGCGTTTGACTTTTGTGTTGGAGTGTGTCTCGGAAGTGAGCTCCTGGGCTCCCTAAAAACTGAGTGTTAATTTCTTTCCTTTATTTCTATTTAACCTTCCTTTTATTTTTTCCTCTCCCTCTACCTTTGTGAAACACTCTATTTATTAAATTACGGCATAGGAGTTGTTTCCTTTCTTTATATTATCTTCGCCGAAGTCTCCACTCATTATTAATATTTGATTTTTAATCGGTTCTTAAGCCCTCGTTTCCTTATTTTAGTGGAATTTTTGTTTAAATCTGAATTCGTATTTTAACGAAAATGTACTCTAATGCTCATTAACCGGTTACTTCCCAAACTTCACTAATTATTTGTACGAAAATCTTCATAAAAATTTGGCGAAAATCTTTTTCGATAATATTGGTCCTTCAACGAGTCCAATCTTCATCGTTTTTATTTTGAATCATCATGATGTCGTTTACAATTTTATAAACATCAATAAAGTTACTATCGCCATCAGTTCGCTTCTTCAAGATTAAATTTCTAGCATTTCTACGTTGTCAACCAATCACCAACGCAGATTGATTCGTTACCACTTTGAGTTTTCTGATTTCTTGGTATAAATAATGTATTGATTACATCCAGTAGCAAATAATAGTTCAGAAGATGTGCAGTATTAATATTAGTTATCTCTTTTTTTGCATTACGTATCTATGGCGATGCGCATAAACAACATCATCAACTTGAACATCGCGTTGCAGGAAAAAAGTCATTACAGCATTTTTCCACTTCTTAATCTCATTTTTATGTATCTTTTTCTGATTTCCAAAACGTTGCACCGCGTTTAACCGAAATTGCTTTCCGAACCCGCATTAAATCAATCTTACACGCGCCCTGCCATTATTTTTTCAATGCCCCGGGGAACGCATCCGGTATCCAGCTCACTCCTTTGACAGACCACTAACTGCCTCCGTCTCTCCTATACTCCTCGCCAACCTATCGCGAAACCCGTGATTGCAATTAGTCGGCATAAATAAGGCAACATTATACAGACCTCTCTCTTTCTCTCTAACTCCGCCGGGCGATACCTCCCTGTTTTTCGGCGGCCTTCTTTGACTTCCGTTAAATTACGTTAATTGCGTAGGACGAAAAAATAATATAAAGGGCGAAATGGAAGGCTATCCTTCTTTCAAAACCAAGTCGCCGACACTGGCCGAAAATCAGTGCCAGCCAGGTGTTCCAAAAGGCGTCGAGAAACGACACAGTACGTGTCCCGACACTGAGAAGAGCGTGTATAAATCAGGGCGAGACGGATAGTTGAGATTAATCGAGGAATCGAGATAGAAAGAGGGAAAAGGTGTAGATCATTATAGGAGAGAGAGAGAGGGAGAGAGCATACCAACAGAGCACTCTCCCCACACCTCTCTCCTATATATGTGTGTGTGTCTCTCTCTCATTCATTCTCCTCGCGCGCGAGAGTGAGTGAGAGAAAGAGAGTGAAAATGGAATTTCCGTCTCCAGCACATACGTGTAGTTAGACGCATCGCGGGGGATTAAGATTGATTATTCCAGTTTAGAGATGAAAACGGGTCGAGGGAAGAATAATTGCGTGCGAGATAAGATACATAGCAAGAGAGAGAGAGGGCATATCCGGGCGGGCGTGAGAGGTCGGAGCGAAAATGTGGTTCGAAGGGGTTGGGAAGGGGAAAAGAGAGAGAGAGAGAGAGAGGGAGGAGACGGTTGGACGGAGGAATTATGGGTTTGAAGGAAGTTGTATCGGAGGGCGTTGGAAATGATTTGCGCGGGAGCAGAGGTGCGGGATGACGGTCGCTTTGGAGATAAGGCAAAGTGTGAGGAAAACTTTAAAATGTCTCCGGAGTCAAAATGATTTAGAGATAAGACATCTCCATGGTGAGAGGAGGAAGAGGGCAAGAAAGAGGGTTACGGTATAACGGTATTAGAGTTGATCTTTTGAGAAAAGGATATTGGGAGAGCGGGAATAACGTAGGTAGGAAGAATGAGACCCAAATCTCACATCAGAGGAGTGAACAATAAAAAAAGCATAATTCACTGGATTTATCATATAACTTTTATTCATTCATTTCTTTTTGATTTTGACTTGAAATGAGTGATGGAGGAGGGCCTGCTGGGTCCTCCCTGAATATATAGTCGTCTTTATTAGAACGAAAATAAGACTAGAAAGTCTCTTCCAGAGCCGATTTTACGGGAGAGTGGACCGGACGCTCACCCGTGGCCGCCAAATTTTGCAACATACCCAGTATAAAAAGTGAGAAACAATCAAGAAATCATTTCTGGACATATACGGCGTGTGTTGTCTTATAGAACAGCCACGATTCTGTAGCTGAAACGGAAAGGGAACGTGAATTGGCGTAGCAGGATTATTTTCTTGGAACATTAGGAACATCATGTTGCAAATACTTGGCGTTTCTGTCGTCTTGGAAAAATTGTATCCAAGGCGCCATATAACTTGTTGAAACACTTTCAAAATCAGCAAACCATCCAAAGCAAACTCTAGCCGATTCCGTCACGGGGGTTGAGTCACTCGACATTTCATTCCCTGAGAACTCGAATGATATTCTTAATAATGTTCTAAGTAGGATGAGATGGGAAGAGAACTCCTTCAAAGTCTCTTCTCCCCCGTTATTCTCCTTTTCCCCTCCCATCTCCTCTTTCATCCTATCCAGCCTAATGCAGCCATGTGGCAAAATATGATTGTAATGTTGTTAACACGTTGGACACCGTTTACAGAGTTTTACGTCTTTTTCTTGCCGAAAGTTGGCGACGATGATAGAGATCTCCGTCTTTTGAACATCTCCTTATTTATTGCTTTTTATTTAATCAAGGTGTTTATTAATTTTTTCTATAAAAATATTTATTTATATACAGGGTGTCCCAGAAGTCCGGCCACATAGGACAACTTTGTTATTTTGCAGAATATCTCAAAATAATTAGATATCAAAGTTGTTTGCAATAGGCTATTTTTCGGGAGAAATATTAATTTTTTTCGTCTAGGGCCTTCCGTTCGACCGCTACTCACTTGGCTCATCAATGGTTAAGTGACTTCCTCAAGTCCGGCCACATAGGACAACTTTGTTATTTTGCAGAATATCTAAAAATAATAAGAGATCAAAGTTATTTGCAATAGGCTATTTTTCGGAGAAATGTTGATTTTGTTTGTCTAAGCAGGGTAAGAAGCCTTGAAGAACTTCGGGAGAACATCTGTGCAGCATGCGCAGAAACTACTCCGCAAACATTGCTACGTGTACGGAGAAGCTTGAGGGAACGAATCAGAATGAGTGTACGCCAGCATGGATACCAATTTGAAAATTTATTGTAAATGTGCAATATACACTGCTGCATGAGTTTTTGGAGTTTTTATTCATTTTTGTTGCAACTCCTATTCACATAGCCGGCTCCTAGCTCCTTTATGTGGACGTAGGAATTTCCGCCGAGTCACTTAACCATTGATGAGCCAAGAGAGTAGCGATCGAACGGAAGGCCTTAGACAAAAAAATCAACATTTTCCCCGAAAAATAGCCTATTGCAAACAACTTTGATCTCTTATTATTTTTAGATATTCTGCTAAATAACAAAGTTGTCCTATGTGGCCGGACTTGAGGAAGTCACTTAACCATTGATGAGCCAAGAGAGTAGCGGTCGAACGAAAGGCCCTAGATGAAAAAAATCAATATTTCTCCCGAAAAATAGCCTATTGCAAACAACTTTGATATCTAATTATTTTTAGATATTCTGCAAAATAACAAAGTTATCCTATGAGGCCGGACTTCTGGGACACCCTGTATAAGATATGGAACATTATTTTTTTTTGTAAATTACCTGTAATTGCTCTACTTAAAAGAAATAAACACAAAGAAACAGTTTACACATGAAGATCAATAGGAATAACTAAATGATACCGAGAAAATATTTCGAGTGGTTTTTCAAATATTTTATTGGATCAAGCAATAATAATATTAAACGAACGATTTCAACCATTTAAAAGCTTCAACCATGTACGACATTTCAACGCTCAAAAACAAACCGGACGTTTTTCTCAAACAGTGAAAAGACCTGCAATTATTACTTCCCTAGAAACAAGATGGAATTGGAAGTGACATTGATGGATAAAGCCTGTTTACAGAGCTTAATATGTTGTCACACATAATCCCCGATCAATGTTCAATGCCACTGAATGCCTTGCGATATATCTGTGACAACCGTTTCATTGATATTATGCCTAATACTTAAAGATTCTTATGGGAACTTGACTGTCCATACCAGTTACCGTGGATAATGTGGAACGTAGTTTTTAGACGTTAAAACTAATTAAAACCTACTTGCGTTTAAAGATGACACCAGAAAGGTTGGTTGATTTACCCATTATTTCAATCGAAAATTCTTTATCGTAAAGAAAAAAGTTTTAATGCTATCATTTTCTTCTTAGTCAATTAAAACTTAAAATCAGCTTGTACATAAAATTTATTTGTTTTTGCACCGAAATAAAACTTTTCATCTAATAATTGTCTTTTTAAAAAGAATTATTCCTTACAGTGTAAAGCAGTGGTTCTCAGGCAGATCTATCTTGAGACCCACTCCGTGCGGATGTTCGGTCTCCGCGACCCTCCATGATATTTTGAGAAGTGAAAAACAAGTAGGGGTGTACACGGGTTTCCCGTAGTACAGAAGTGCTTTTCGTCAAATTCGCCGTAGTATTATAGTATACCAATGTATTTGCTTTAAAATAAGGAAATTATTTTTCTCATATTGTGATAACCCTGCTTTTTGATCCGTTTTAAACACATTTATTTCGCTTTCCCATTCTATACCCGCACTACAAACGAAATTTCTTTTAAATCAGATCAGCCAATACCTTCCAAACTCATAGTTACAGAAAAATTCTAACCTTGATATTGTGGTAGCCCCCTGTTTAGTCGACCCGGTTGAAATATAATATTTTGGTTATTTATTTATATGAAGATTAAATATACCATATTTGGTTAAGATCCACGGTGTCAGTTCTCTAGAAACTCGTGCAAAAGAAATATTATTTTACTTTTCACTGTGGTAGCCCTGCTCTTTAGCTCCGCATTAAGCATCTTGATTTCATTATGGTATGTCGTACAAATCTCATAAACTTATAAACTTTTTTTGATTAGCATTAGCAGTGAAATGTCCCGCCGTCCAAGATGCAGATAAATTTTCGTCCGACTTTGTTTTTCATATGTCATAAAAATATCTGGCAGTACTTTCTTGGTAAATACTCTTCTCACTCAAACATATTTAAGTTTTTTTCATTTCCATTCTTTCCCTTAAAACATAGCTTACTATGACTACTCTTCCAGTATTGCAGCAGGGATAACCACGTATAAACACGAAATAAAATACAAACGAAAGTGTTGCGCGGGACCCTCGGTCAACCCGGAATCCATGTTTCGATGAATCGAGGAAAAGAAAAAGGATCTCGTAACTTTAACTCTCCGTCGATCATTTAGGATGAAGCAAAATAAGATAACATATAAGATATTTTGGAAAAAATTGAAATCTTACACCAAAACCAAAATCCGACATTCTTTTAGTTAACGAACATGCGACGGTTTGACAAGCGACGAATTTCCCGCGACGAATTGGCGGGACACCGCGCTGAAAGATCCCCCTGCCGAAACAGTTGCGCCGAACTGTCCTAATCCCAATGAATAAAGCTAATATATGCCACCATATTATTTTTTATTTTAAAATTATATTTCTTATATTAAATTTAAATACAGTAAACTTAACAAATGCTTTATGAGTCCAACTCTCAATCAAGCATAAAACATAGACTTATAAACTATACACTAAAATTGAAGGATTGAGAGAATGAGGAAAAAAACAGTTGGCATAGCTAAGATTGCTCGCGACCCTACTTTTGAGAACCACTGGTATAAAGCTCTTAATACGTACTGTTATAGAGGGCCGTCAAAATTTAGCTTGCCCTTGGTCTCTAAATGTGTAGAATCCAGCTTAGTTTCTTTTTCTGCCTTACTCGTTGTCATGCACAAAAAATATCATAAAAGAAAATTAACATCCTGGAAAACTTTTTAATGAAAATGTTCAATTGACATGCATTCAAAAATGAATATATATACAAATAATGATGAAGGGGATTAATAATGGAGGCAAAGAATGATAAACTGATTGAGTGAAATGGGCACCGAAAAGAATGCAGAGATAGAGATGATCGACGACGTGAGAGCGAGGAAGAGAGGCTGAGTGAGAAAAATGGGGATATAAGTATAAATGTATAGATTAAGTGAGAGCATTCTAATAACATAGTTCATTTTTTCAATATGTGAACGGTGCTTCTTGCACTAAAGTATAAAAGTAAACAAGATAGATTAGAAGTCGTCTGACAGAGTTAGATAGCGATAGCGTTCGAGCGGGTGAAATGTGGTGGAATACGGACGAGAGAGCAATTAGAATTCACGTCACCTCGGGGTGTGGAACGGTGGCAACGGAGAGGGTTCGGGAAAAGGGTGGAGATTGAAAGGGAGAGGCGAAGGTGCGAAGCCAAGGAGGAGGACGGTGGACGGATTGTTAGCAGAAGAAGGATCGTTTAGGAACCTCGATAAAAGGATCTGTGCTCATCTTGATGCACACCAGACATAACTGGCGTCTCTAAAAAGGCGAGGTGTTTGAAAAATGTTAATTTATGTCTTCGCTACTTTGTGTTACTATTTGGCTTTGTGAGGGTGAGAGCTTCCACGGAGTTTGAGAGCGAGGTTTTGTTAATTAGATGGATGTGAATGACGGGAGACGGCTGTGGGGATCGTTTCTAACAAGATTGTATCGTCCGTCGCCTGTCGTTAGCGACAAGTAAATGGCAGCTAAGTTTCCCTCTTAAACTTAAAGCAGAGATAGTATATACTAGTAGTTGGTGCTTGCATACTGCAAGCATTTCATCTCAACATAAAAAACAATCATTATTCTTCTTTCATCATTACACATATATTTTTAATTCTAAATATTTCACCTCCGCAGCGATTTTCGTTTTTACCACATGTAAAAAAAATAGTTTAAAACAATCCCCAAATCTTGCAATTTTAAAATTTTTACACTTTCTTCATTATGGGGTACTAATGCTACACATTTTAGCCAAATTTTAAAGTAGTAGCACTTATAGAAGTAAAATAATATTTTTGTAATTGTTTAAATTTAAATAATTTTTAACGGCCGCTGCATATCGTACGTGGTAAAATTGAAATGTTTATTTATGCAAATTTACTACTCTGTAAATAATTTGAAAATTTCAGCTTCCTAACTCATCCCGTAGTACCTAAACAGTTATCTATTTGTTTAAACTTTAAGAATTTTTAACTGCCAAACAAATTAAAATATCAAAATTTTTATGATCTCTATTTGGTTTTTTTAGGAATTCTACTTATAAAAAAAATTTCAACTCCGTAGCACATGCGGAAATACATAATCCTATCTATGAAAAAAATTTCGAATCTCCAGCACATCTGGAAGTGCCTAAACATTAGTATCCTCCTATATGTTATATGATGTTATTATCCTCCTCTGTAAGAGTCGTCGATATATAATGATTTTTAAGAACAAATGGAAAAGGAGACTATGAACTTCAAATGCTTGACGCAGCATTAGATATTCTTCCTCTTTGTATTAGTGGCGTAAAATTTAAAGCTAGAATGTGAATAAAAATTCACTATCTAAAAATTGCGGTCTTTTTAAATTTTAATATATGTAACAAAGGTGAGATACTCCTTTAGCTAAAGGAGTATTTAACCTTTGTTAGTTTTGGCCAAAGTTATTGAGCTACTATCTATTATTTTAATATATGTAACTAGCTGAAGTACCCGGCGTTGCTCGGGTAAATCCAATATACTTCAAGTGTAAAAAACTCCGACGCTTTAGCATGATCTGTGAAGCACCGATTAGAAAATTTTTCAGATAAAGTGCAATTACCACAAAAGGTCAGCGAGAGCATATAATTACAACTTATACTTTCGGAGATAAAACTTCGAGAAAGTGGCTAAAGATGTTACTCCGTATCTTGTCTAGATCGATTGTCACGAATATTCTTTTGTTGATAACAATTAAAAACCCATATGTTCTATGTCCTACACGATCTGTAAGGTAGCAATTATAAAATTTATTCAGAGATGAAAATTCGCAAATTTCCCAAGACTGCTTCCCACGCAAATCCCGTAAACAAAGGAAAAATTGCTCCTGAACTCGAATCCTGGTACTTTGGAGAAAAAGTGATGCCTCGTTGCCCTTCGGCTAGAAAAAACTAACAAAACGGTACCAAATTTTAGCGCATTCGATGGCCGACGTGAGCGCCAGAGATTTTCTGCTTAAATAAAGTCGAATTTCCGAGTTCTAAACAAACTTGCGTATCAATTTGAAGTATCTTCGAAAATCGGCGGAATGAAAGTTAAAAATGTAGTTTTTAGGCGTTTTTTTGTTCAAGTTTTTGAGTTTCTACGATAACAATAAGTAATTGTAAAAATCAAATAAAAAATACGGTGCACTCATTCCCATGCAATTCTAGTGGTAAAAATAAAAGCTCCTGGAATCGAACTTGAGAGTTTTGTATTAGAAGCAAACTCCCTCAACCTTCCACTGGACGGAAGTAGATTCCATGCAAAATTAGATTGCGCTGGCTCTCGCGGCGTCTGAGAACATGCTATTCCAAGGAAAAAATAAAGCTCCTGGATTCGAACTCGAGACCTTGGAATTGGATGCAAACATAGTCCTTGACCTTCACCTGGATGAAAGTGGATTCTCTGCAAAATTAAGTTGCTCTGGCTCTCGCGGTGTCCGAATGCATATTTTTTGAGCCGCGGCACACTTTCAAAGATAAAGAAGGTTTCGCGGAACCCCAGCCTTGTGACAAGCTTTATATATTTGTAGATACGGGTATTATAACCTTTAGACGCATCCATTTGTTGATGCTACTACATAATCAATTTATTAGAAGAAAAATTACAGTCCTAATTACCCTACAACACATGCAAATCGTTCATCAATTTACTAAACAAATCTTTTCACGGCACCCGTAAAAATCTACTGCGGAACACCAGTGTGCCGCGGCACAGTTGAGGACCACTGGCATAGAGGACAGACAGATAAACAGACAGACACTCTTCTTTAAATAATAGATAAATATTAAGAGATAAAAATAGGATCGAGGAATAGAAATAATTAACAATGAAGTTTTCCATACACTTGGTGACAAATTTTTCTCCTGGTTATTCTCAATTAAAAACCAAACGCAAAAGGATATAGTAAATTCATTAAAAATAGATTGTTTTGATTACCACATAAAGTACTAATTTTTTAAGATAAATCATCTATTTTCTTGCGTAGTTTTCAAAACTTTTTGTCATGTTTCAAAACAAACTCGGAAGTTATGGAGTTTAATAATAAATGTTATATCTTCATTCAGCGCATCAGTTGTGCGTGTTTTTCTATAATATTGCTAGTTAACAGGAGACACGACATAAAAATCATATTTGCGAGAGAGGAGTCCGCTATTTCTCAATGGCAGTACTGTCAGTCCTGACATTTTTAAACATGTTTTTGGAGTTAATGCAGAAACATAGGATTTCATCATTCTCTTTCTTTTGGTTTTCACACGGATAAAGGACACATTCATTCACAATTTTGAGTGCAAAACATCTTAAGCATACAGGAATGTCAGTTCGATAGCCAGTAGCGGAACTACAAACTTTCGGCTCCCTCTCCCCCTCCCAGCGGAAATAGTTTTTGGGCCCCTTCGCAATTCGTTGTTTAATACAATACATATATAGTTGGCCTGTAGACCTCCTAAATCTACCCCCCCCTCCAGCGGTCGCGCGCTCTGAGGTATTATAGTTCCACTATTGAGGATAGTAATAAATGGTCTACCATATCTAACACCATGCACTTTTTAATAAATCATGAAATCCGTCGTTTGATCTTTATATATTTTGGAATTTGACAAATCCACTTACATATACACCGTCTTTAACGCTTATGAAATGGAGATTAGGATCCAAGTATCCATTTATAATTCCTGCTGAGAACCAATTACATTATTATACTCTAGAACCGTTATTTCAGGCCTCCATTTATATAAAATGGAAATGGGACATGGGTCGATTTATAAGCTAGGGTCGTTTTATCACATTCTGTGCAAAGACAGAGTACGCATCAGAAATATAATAAAAATGCTAGAATCTTTTACGTAACTTATGTGCATGAAGAAATATAAGTTTGTATATATGTGTTTGTGTGTCATATGTATAAATTGAAGGAGTGCTGGCCATCCATGCACTTTGTCGGAGTTTGTATGTACCTGGTTCAGCATCTCTAACCATGTCTTTTGTCTCCTCCGCATATTTGTTTTGTTTTGAGGACTCGTGTTTTCTGCCCCTCAAAAGAAGCGTAGAGCTAATTTTTCATTCGATGTGTTTCTTAGTGAGTAGGCCTTCACCGACTTTCCCTCATGCGCAATGTATGAATGAATTCCATCCCATCTTTGCATGGTCGTCGATGCGGGGGCATACAGGACCGGTACGAAATATTTTGGGGCCCATGGCAAGAAACTATTTTAGCGCCCCCTTCCATAAATTTTTGTTAAGAGATTTGAAAAGTACATATTAATTTATTCAATGCATCGTAAGTATTATTCATATCTAAAGAATAAAAGGAATTCCATTAGATAACAGCCTTATGGTATCCAAAATTCGTTCACTTGCAAGTTTTGTATAGATAGCGGGATATTGCCTTCGAGAGACTGGCGCCCCGAGCAGCCGCCCGGCTAGCGAGCACGTCGGGACGGCACTGGGAGCAAAGGAAACAATATAAACATCTTACGCCAGTTTAGTAATTTCCTTCAAACATATACGTTACTTGAAATTTTTAAAAATAATTCAAAGATTTAACTCAGCCCCGATGGTGTTATGGAATCCGAGAAAAGTTTTCATTAAAATAAGTAAACTCATACACAAATTTCCTTGTGAATACACAAACGAAAATTAAGAACTTAAGTCGTGGAAAAAAATATAATTTGTGCCAATGTTTCTGACTCCATTCTATCGCAAGCACCAAGTAGATTAAAATCAATGATAGAGAACTCCTTAAGAATAACGAAATGCTATGAGAGTGAATTATAATGAAATGCCCATAAATAAAATTCAAAACCTACCAAGTGGCTACATTGGACTTTACGCGTGAATAAAAAATATAGATCCTTAAATATGATATAGTATATATTATGCAGCACCCGAAGGAACCGGTGGAGACCCGATTTAAACGAAAAACATTAATGACCGTAAAAAAGACATCAAAATTTTGAAAGTGTGATTACACACCAATTTAAACATTCTATTTGATTTCACATACGAAAATTTGGTCTATCGGTTTTATTTTTAAATTTCATTATACACTTCTATCCTGGTTGGTTTAATGTAAATTTTATCGACTTTTCATCCTCTTGCTCGTGATAAAAATGACATAAATCTCGCGATGCGCAAAATATAGCTTATCGCGATTGAAAGCTTGTTACTGGGATTTATTTAGTCTTAACAGTAAGGCAGTAATGGGAATTTTCCATATATTTTGTCACAAATGGCAAAAGAGTATCACAGTAGACTAATTCGACTTTCGGGAAAAAATATCTCTCTTCAATATTTGAAGCAGTGATAATATCACCAAAAAAGAGCTTCGGCGCATATTTATGAAAATAGGGCGTTTTATTACAGATACTATCAAAACCAGTTTTTATGTATCTTCAACTCCCTCCAGTTCAAAAATACTATTATCAAATCCAAAACGGAATGAAGAAGACTAAAAAATTATAAACGGCCGGGAAGAAAATTCGCCGACTACTTCACCCAAAGTATCCGGCCAAATGAACGAGGCAAGTTGCCACGCAATGAAAAAGCGACAGGTTTCACATGGCGGGAGGGTGATTCTTTCCGAGGTAGAGGATACGCGAAGAAGGCTAAGAAAATGAGCGAGGGACGGAAGGGGAGGGGGCTAGGGCGGAGGGGGGCAGAGACAAAAGCAGAAGGAAGAGGCGAAGTTTAACACATGTGGAGCGGAGGCAATTTGACGGTTCGGCCGCAAGAGGTCGCTTGCCGCGCGCCGAGGCCTCTCCCTCCGGTCTGCGGGAGTGCGCTCCGACCATTTCTCATCCGCGGAAGCTCTGCCATGGTAACGGCGTAATTAAGAGTCGCGAGCCTCGCAGGGAGGCCGGGGATAGGGCGAGAGACAGAGATGGATGTGTGGTCGGGATAGAGGTGCGAGTGGAAGAGGATAGTCCGAGGGGATAGGGAAAGAAGAGGGAATCTTAAGGGGGGAGAGGGAGGGTAGAGGGGGGGAGGGAGGGGGGAAAGGGAGGGTGGAGGGGGGAGAGGAAGGGGGGAGGGGGGAGAGGGAGAGTGGAGGGGGAGGGGGGAGAGGGAGGGTGGAGGGGAGAGGGAGGGGGGAGAGGGAGGATGGATGGGGGAGAGGGAGGGTGGAGGGGGAGAGGGAGGGTGGAGGGAGGAGGGAGGGTGGAGGGAGGAGGGAGGGAGGGTGGAGGGGGAGAGGGAGGATGGATGGGGGTGAGGGAGGGTGGAGGAGGGAGACTAACGTAGAAGGGGATTTGTGAGGTGGGAGGGAGGATGAGCCAGAAAGCGGAGACGGAGGATGAAGGGCAAATAAGGAAAGGAGAGATCAAAGGAGAGAAGAGGCGAAACGAAAAAAAAATTCCATCGTCCTCCAAACTCGTACGTAGAGAATTAATTTTCGCTCGATGCGAGTAAATTCGTCTATTTTTTTAAGCGATTGTAACAATTCTCTGAAATAAAATATACAAAGCTAATGACTTTTGAAACCTTAATTAACTTTAAGAAACAACCGATGCTCTCGACGTGATAAATTAGTTTCAATAACTCCGGGAATTGTAATCCGAGTGCGATATTTCCAGAAATGAATTATCGAGCTCACTTTATGACTGGGAACCTGCTGATCATGAATAGCCGTAAAGCGGCTGGGAAAACCAGATGCGCATTTCGACAACAAAGCAGCCGCCCTCGTTGTTGATCCACCAATCCCTTCTTATGGCCCCCGGAGCTATCTTCATCAACAATTGCATTCCAGCCCTAAGGTGAACTCGATATTTCATTTTGAGTAAGTCGTCCTCGGTATTTATTCGTTTTATTCTATAATTTCTCAAACGTGTTATTGCTATTGTCGTTATCAGAAACATAAATCGAATACGATGAATAAAAATATCAAGGCAGTGGAAATTGTATCTTGGCCAAGCGAAAGATAATTTGACCAAACACTGACAGCTCTTTATATTTACGTGATATATTTAACATTATTTAATGACTAGTGAAACCTGGAGAAAAATCATATAAAATCCTAAAATATAGCGCAGAACACTCACTGCCTGTCGAGTGAGATTCAAAATCGTGTACTTTTTTTACGAAAAAATATTCCCTTCGTTATGTGGAGTATCATGAAGCAACAAAAAAATATCACAAAAAAGATACATCTCAAAAATGAAGTGTATTTTATTAGGTAAAAGGGAGCAGCTGGCATCGTTGGGATGGATCAAGGAGAGAAGATTTAACAATTTGAGGAGTTGGAGGGAGACAAGGAAAGAGAGATGAAAGGATAAAAAGGAAAGACAAGCCAAAGAGGAGAGAATGGCTCGGAGGAGGAGAAATACGTTTCGGTGTTCGGGTTTTCTCCATGTTATTCGCTTTCTTCTCCTGTGTGTCTGTGAAGAGGGTTTCGAAAACCTGCTTGGAATTTTAAGTGCGAAGTCTCCCCGCCTCTTTAAATTCAGGGCTCGTTGACCGAATGAATAGCTTCAATCTGGCAGTTCACGGATGGGACAAAATAGATGGATCACCAGCAAATGAATTAAGATTCTACTTAAACGCCAGCGATTTCAGTGCTTGATCGTTCGTATCTTTGACGCTCAGTCACAAAGACCAATCCTAATTATTTTCGTGAGAAAAATTCTAGGCATCGATACGACTCGTTATTTGTGACATTCTTCCATGATTATGATGTTAATAAAATTATGGGGACTTAGCTTTGAAATATCCATTGAATCGAAAGTCGTTAAATGCCTGCCATTTATAATGGAAAGAAACTCGTCTCTAAATTTTTACCTTCAAGGAAAAGAAATGCAACCAGAGAAAGAAATAACTAATTAAAACACAATATTCATCGTAGCATAAATTTCATCATTTTGATAGCCCCATATCAACGTTCCTTAAAAATTTTACTATCCCAAGGGTCACTGTGGTAAGTTCTGCTGAATGACTTGAACACTTAACAAATGTTCGTTCCAGGCAATCATTATAATTGTCATCCCGTTGAGTGACAGATATTTTTACCGAGAAATATCTCATTTACTCATGTTATATCTTTTTTCTTTCAATTTATATCCTGAAATGTAGGCCGGAGAAATTACACGATGTTTTCACGTTATTCTTTTAAGTACTAACTAGATAAAATAATAACACGAGAGGTATACTCCTGTAATTAAATACGATAACGATCGCAGCAGCAAGGTATTTACACGTTTTAAAGGTGTATTTCTCTGACATAAAAAGTAATTTTTACCCAAAAGGGATCTTTTAAGATTGGGCTATAAAATTAATTTTACTATCCAGCAAGCTGTACTGAAATACTACTTGCCTTCTACTATTTTTTTGACATGTGCAAATTATAGTGCACGATAATTTACAGTTACTATTCTCGAATACCTAAAATAATGTAAACGAGGCGTACAATTTCTTAATTAATTGAAATGTTGAAGCATTAACGGAATTATCACAAAACGGCTACAGAACTACACTACATAATCGTTCGTTTTAAAATATATTCCGCCGTAAAATGTCTCAAGAGATGGATGTTAAAGCTCCTTACTTGTAAATGCTGACATCCCCACCAAAGTAACTCCTCTGATCACCTCGGTAGAGGAACCAGATAATATCTCTCTCGTTCATCACGAAAAGGAAAATGTATCATCCGCGTCAGCTCTGTCACTCGACGTGTAGGGTAGGATTACCTAAATATAAAAATGTTGAAATTTAATCCACGCGATAAGGGAATCAAAACAGAATCACTTTGTTTGCGGTTTTAACTAATATACCGTGCGCGCAGCTCCTTTCGAGGTTTCACTGCCCCACATGCAGGACGTTGCCAACGTCGAGGGGCACGTGGTCAGCATAGAAATACCTCTCCGGCGAGGAGTCGGGCACGGGCGGGGCTCCGTAGGCAATTAAAACAATCCGAGACACCATCCACCCATTTCTCGCCACTCCCACCCAACCTACTCTGCACTCCCTATGCCCCTTCCCTCTCTCACGCCCTTTCTCTCTCTCTCTATCACGGCCTTTTGTTTTATATCACCCTTCCCGACTGATTCAATCACCCTGTATTCCCCATCCGGGTCATTTTGCCTTAACCTTGTCTTTTGAACTGAGCCATCGAATGTGCTAAAAGCGAAGAGGAGATACAGGAGGAATACAAAGTAGTGAGATTTTCGCCTTCTATATTAACTTTTCTACAGAAGCACTTTTGCCACCGTTTGAATTTGATCTTCTTGAGTCCATCACAACCCCCCTGCGACAGCTCCCCTCTAATCAGAATGAGAAGATGCATTAATATTTATTTAAGCTAAGCGGATATTTTGCCTGTAAGCTTTTTTCGATAGGTTTTGTGACATGGTAGAATAGAGCTATCAACTCTTGATTTGTCCTATTCTACGAACAAAGGAGTAAATATTTATACAATATAAAGGCTATCTATAAATAATTTGTTTTTCATAACCATCGCTTGTTTTTCTCAGAAAATTTATCAAGTTATTAACCTTTTATCAGTACCTTGCTGGACGACTAGTTCTCTTTTAACCCGTTCACATTTGGCTTTCCCTACCTCAATCGAACAGAAAAATTTGATGATACCTTTATAAGGTGAAACTTTGGCTGATATGTGCTAAATAAGCAACGGAATCGAAGAAACTCCTATTTTTTATGCGTTTTATCATTAATTAATATCTCAGAATACGCTATTTATAACCAGTTCTCACTTGTTTCAACATAATTATGTCTTCTTCCAATTGCACGGTATATTATGCGGTCTCCAATATTTTGAACTAATACTCAATGTTTTTAAAACGAGTACATGTTTTTCTGGCAATGTTTCCCCGCCATTGATATTTCCATTACTCTGTATGCATGCGAGAGGAATAAAATTCGGCGGATTCTTTTTTTCATGGGGAAGTATGAGAGTAGAGAGATAACGATAAACGTAAGACATAGAGGTAGAGAGAAAAGAGTGAGGAAGAGAACGATAGGGTGTGAGATAGGGAGAAAATGAGTGAGAGAGGAAGGGAGGGAGCAAAAATAGACGTGGGTGGGGTCCTTGGAGACCGGTAAGAGAAGAGAGGAATTATTTTATATAAAAGAGAAATGAAAGTGGATTTAGAACGCTTTGAGGAGGAAAGAAAAAGGGCGTGTGAAGGTCGAGAGGAGATGGGGCGGTGGAGAAGAAAATAAAAGTGACCGGAGGAAAAGAAAGGAAGAGGAGAAAGAGTCCTCTCGTAAGTTGGGGTTCGAGGAAGGCATATATAAACATATACACACTCAAACGATTCACCCAGAAAACAAAAGCAAAGCGGGATAGAAGGTCAGTGGAATCGAGGGATGAAAAGAGGGAGGATTGGTGGGAGGGAGAGTGTTGCTGGAAAAAAGGGAGAAAGAAGACACCGACAAAATGCTATTTATATAAATTGTTTTGATTCACGCGAGATTGAATCTCTTCGCCGCGTTGATGGGAGGCAAAGAGTCCCCACCCTTAACACGACGAACATGCTACTGGAAATATCAGATTGAAGGATTTCTGCGGCAAATCAACTTCAGTTAGGGTATATTGAATTTATGGACCAGTCTCGGAAAAATCATCCGTGCGAACAATCTGTTTAAATCGCAAATTTTCCCCTAAAAGGCAAATACTCTGTACAGTAGCGTCAGTTGGATTTAATAATTTCAGACTGAAACAAATAATATTATAATTTTGAAATGCATTTTTACCAAAAGTAATTTTTGTTGGGTAACTAAGTTCATTTTACCACAAAAAATTGAAAAAATGAAATTTGTATCTATAATTTCATACTATAATTTTTCTGTACTACATTAAACTCGTGTATTTTGTAAAAGACAAAGAGATTTAGTTTTTATAGTTACAGAAAATTAATAAAACGCAGGATTAACAAGATCAACGTCTTGCCTTCAATCTTACGAATTCATAACATTCAAGTCGATGGAGGAAAGCTAAAGATTTAAATACTGCGCCTATTATTATCAACATCTATCCACTTACGACGAGCAAATTAAATAGCCATTTAAAAAATCTTACATAGTCATTTAATCGCTCTATTTTGATGGAAATTTTCTTGTACATCGCAACCTGTAACATAAACGCAATTATAGATTCGGGGATTAATAATATCAACGTCACATCTCAGAATTAACATCAAAACTCGCCAAATAATAAATTAGCAAGCACATAAATTTCATCCTAGAATGACATATCCTCTTTTTTCTTCCTGCATATTAAAAATTAACTCATGATACAATATCCTGACTCCTATTTTTATATCCTCGCTCGCACCTAATTGTTCAACTGTCCCATAAAATCGCCTAATTTATTTGTTCGGTCATTTTTACGAATACCGGCATTTAAATATAGTATTTATGATAGCGACTGTAAAAAGGAAGGGAACAGGTGCATTTGCACTGTGCGAGAATGAGGTACGTTTCTTTTGAGCTAATTTTTAAGCCCTCGCGATAACTTTAGACACGCCCTGATAAATGAATGAATGGATAGGTATACGGCTACTTTGAATTGCGAGGCCGAAGTGAATTATGGAGACAATAACGTCTCGCTAATCAATAGGATTGATCGTTGCGTCGCCACGTGCGAGCGACAGTTTTCTTAAACGTTATGTCGCATTAGCGCAGCATAGGTATGTCCTCTTTCATAATACTTTCGAAACTGGATACAGTGAAATATAGAGGTACGTTAACAGTAGGAAAGTTGTAAATGTTTTATTTTTAAATGCTCTCTTCCATATCCACTTCCAATTTTATTCAATTGGGCATTTTTATGAATCATAAATTAAAAAACAATTAAATGTCATGAAAAAAAGAACTTAGTTACTTCCACAAATTTAATTTTAAACGACCGGTTTCACTACGATTTCAAGCGACTAATATACTACTTTCAAAGTGGAGGAATTTAGGGTTGAAGGAACTATGACATAGTTCCTTCAACCCTAAATTCCTGCACTTTGAAATTAAAGGTCGCAAATTAGATGCTCTTGAACAGATAGAGATAATTATTTGTGAAGACTCGCTTCTCTTAAATGAATACCTTTTCCACAATCATTCTCCTCTATTTAGCTTACCGAATATTTTGTAAATACTTTGTATCAACATTGTTGTCTTTGGCCCTTTTACCAAGTTTTTGTAACATCTTGCTACTATGTTGCTTTCGCCTTCTTTTCCAACCCCTTCCTTTTTTTAACCGTTTATTCAATTACCTTCCATTCGTTTTCTTTGTAACCCCTCCTGTCTCCCTCTCCCCCCCTTATTTTACTCTATATATATATATGGAACGATTTTTATATTTTATCACTTGATGATGACGATCGTAGTGAAACCGGTCGTTTAAAATTAAATTTGTAAAAGTAACTAAGTTCTTTTTTTCATTATGAGTAAATTCCACAGAGTTGAGCCTGACCTCATTATTGATAATTGTAAATATTTTTAAGTATAACAAAAAATCTAATCGAGCAATTTTATTGAGAGCAACAAGAAATATTTCAGGAGGAAAAAGTAAAATCATGTTTTCCTTAATCTTTTTATACGCGTGGCACAGCCAGATAAGGCTCTTAATTCAAGCAGAAAAACACGTCATGGTATAACGATTTCGTTCCAACAACAACTGCGTGACAGATTACCAATTGGTAATTCACATTTCAATTAGCCTTTGACAATTAATTGGCAGCTGTGAATTTCAAACTCTCGGGAGCATAAAGAATTTCCCTTCATCTACGCTTAATTACCTCCCATAGATAAACACCATTTTCGACGTCATCACCTAATTAAAAATGTCGCTGAAATTAAAATTACCATAATGCCTGTTTACTTTCAAGAGAGCATATTAATAGTGAGAAAAAACATCATTTTCAATTGACCAATAAAAATTGTTTAAGCGAATGAAAGAGATTTTTGCGCGATAAATTCATTAGTCTCTGTTATGACTATAATAATGACTTTGATCATGATCACGTCAAAAGATAACGAGATGGATAAGACAAAGTTGGTAGTTGGACTAAAAACCGGCGTGCTTTAATGTTTTTCCTTGGATTATGCTTTTCGCGCTTACAAAATTATAGATTGCGGGTTTTCTTGGTCGTAGCGGTTGGTATATTTTTTTGGTGACATCTCCCTGCTATGAAGCCTAATGAAAGAAAAAACGAGTTTATCCTTTGCTGGCCTTTGAACAGATTAAAAGAGGCAAAATTACAACTTTCCTTTATGGAGGGTGAAAATAATAACTAGAGGCATTGCAATTTTTCTCTAACCCATCTATTAAGTTTCTTTTAGACATTGTTCTTACGAATTATGTTTTTCTCTCTAAGCGTGAATTCCTATGTTAATCTAAAAGTCGAGAAAAAATGTGATGAATCAGCAAGGAAATTTTATTACTTTCTTTTTAAGTTCAATTAAGTTGTTCTAATTTTCTAATGTTATATATAAATGCCTCAAGACATTTTGAGCGTCATCACACTTAACGTAGACCGTGATAAATTTACTAAATATCTGTTTTGATAATAACATTAAGTAAATTAATCAAAACGAGAGTAAATATCGCTAAAAATAATGTTTTCCTGCACAAGTCCGATGCTTCTTCATGTTGATTGATGCTTTAGATTATATTAATTTGAATTCTGAAGAAGGTTCGTACTCCGTAAATAGAAGTTCAGGAAATTCTACAAAAACACTTTTCTTAAGCATACGTTTTTGAAGTAAAGAATAACGTCCATCACAATGACTTTCATATAGCTCAACAGTTGAAAATAAAAATGTAAATTTTATTGATAGATGTAGAAAAACTAACTCCGACAGTTAAAAGATTTTCTGTTCGTCTATCTATAGCAGTGGTTCTTAAAGCGTGATCCGCGGATCCCAGAGGATCCGTAAACAAATTTCCTTAATGGCGGATACTGGTGCACGAAATCATAAACAATGAAATGTCTCGAAATAGACTGGGGAGAAATTATTGCCAAAACAATTTTTTTATGAATCGCCTTCCTAAAATGCACACAACATGAACATTTCAGTTGTCTTTATCAAAGGCTAGTGGTTTATAAGGGCGAAGTTTATAAGCAGTTGTTATTCACCACTTCCTGAAATTTCTCCATTCTAGTTCTTTTTAAAAGCTCACAAAGAATATGTACTGTAACGACCGCTTTTTATTTTAGTTTCAAGCATGCCTCGAAATACCGGTTGCGGAGCCTTATGCTAGATTTCCGTCCAAAAATCTGCGACGGAAATCGGAAAAAAACGAAATACGACATTCAAATAATAGGTAGCGCTGGTGTGAGGTTAGCGAGAAAACATTTTCATTAACTGCGTTGTGGCTTATCACCCGGCAGGGGCTTGGTGTGAAACAGATGCCACAATCAGTGAAATCAGTTTCAGATGAAGGAGTTAACATTGTGAATTTCACAAAACCTAGGAGCCTTAATTCCAGGTTATTTAAAATCTTTTGTGAGGGAATGGTGAGTGAAAACACGACACTGTTGCTGCACACAGAAATGAGGTGACTGTCACTAGGAAAGGGTCCCGTAAGAATGTTTGAACGTCGCAACGAAATTGCTCGGTTATTTGCTGATTGCCCTTTTCATCTATCCGATCTGATAACAAACACTTCATGGCCATCTAGCATATTTGACCGATATTTTTACAAAGCTCAATTAATTAAACCTCTCCATGCAAGGCAAAAGTGCTACAATTTTCACTGCAATAGAGTATATACATTCGATATTACTTAACTAGATTTCTGGACTGAATGCGTGAAGAGGGAGAGCTTTGAGTGTTCTGGTGCTTCTGGAGGAGATAAGTGCAAGTTAGATTGCAATGCCCTTAGTGACATTGTCCAGCATATGCGTGATTTAAGTTGTACTTTTTTGGACTACGCTCCACCTGTAGAGAATATCAGGTGGGTGCGAAAACCGTTTTCATTGTTAAGTAAACCAGACAGTTTCTCCATGAAGGCTTATGACAGTCTCATCGACATAACGGTGAATTTTCAACTGAAGCATAGAGACAACAAAATCCCGCTGATAAACCTCTTGACTAGTCTCTCCCATGATGATTCAAAATTATCCAAAACTGCTGTATTCGAACTTCTGCCCCTCTCATCTACATGTCTAAGTGAGACTGAATTTTTTAGATACACTGTCATCAAAAATAACGCAATCGACTGAATTCCGCATCAGATGTGAAAATTTAGCTGTGTAGCATTATCCCCAACATTTTACGCCTTCGCTACGAGAAAAAAAAAAACAGAAAAACCTGTCTCACTGACCGTAGACGTGTAACATTCCTCGTTTTATTTGTAAATCACGTTTGCATTTTTTTGTCCGAGGACCGGCGAAAAGTTTTCGGGGTGAAACGGAATCCGCGGCAGAAAAGTTTAGGTAATGGAATGGAATGTAATGGATTCTGAAAATTTATAAAATAGAGAATTTTCTCTCATGAATATAAACTATACTCTTAATATATTTTGACTTGAGACACTTCACACCGCTTATCAACTATGAATTAGTTCTATATTTTGTGTTCATACATTATTTACGTATTTGTAGCAATAGCCTCAAAATTTTCTTTCAAAAGCAATAAGAGTGAGTTTTTAGAACCGTAGGTAATAAATGATTGTAGTTAATCTGAAATTTGGCAACGGCGAAGAATTTGGATAGGTAAATGAAATTACGTCAACGCGCCGCAGTAGCTAGACAGAACCACATATTAAGAACTTAAATGGAAAATTTTGGTTAGCAATGTTGGTATACTATTAGTGAAACTTGAACAAAAATTGTACTCGTTAACAATAGCAAGATACCCAAGAAGTACGTGTTCAAACTCAGCCCAGTTTAGTCCTGAGTATCTTTGTAGAGATTTTCAATAATTCAACTTCAAACGTGACAACAGTTAACGCCATATTAACTCAATTGATGTGCTCGAAAGCGTCCAATATGATCTCATACAGCCGCTTTTTATGGGGCTGAGTGGGATACATGTCTCATCGCCACGGGCGCTGGGTCTGGATTCTATTTTTTTGGGGAAGACAAGACAAGCTTTTAAGCGGGTATCTCATTTATCATTGGAGTTACTGTATAGGTCCTAACATCGTCTGCTTCAAAACTATCGCTCACGGATGACTAACATCAAATTATCGGCTTATCTCTTTAACGAAGTTTCTTGTAAACAATATTCTCCAAAATTTAAAGTTAAGAGATTATGGAGAAAGAAATACAGCTGAGAGGAAATTCAGAGAATGTCAGAGATTGACTACCGTTCCAAGTGGTATGAACAAAGTAGTAATAATTAAATAATAAAAAATCGTATAATTAAAAAGGTCACAGGTGAGTAAAACTGTTTTAACTCGTACAAAAGATAATCTGCAATATCAATAACTTTATAAAAAATATGACCATTTTCAAGAACTGGTTTCGAGAGTATTTTTTGTTTAGTGAATGTCTTCAATTGTTCATTAAGTTTTATCTCCTCAATTTAACACATATTCATTCGATTATTAACGATTAAAAAATCTATTAGGTAGATATTAAGCAACATTTTATTTCAAATAAAAATTATCCAAATATGTTCACTTAATTTATAGCTTAATTTATAGTTGAATTCTTTGAAGCAACCTCAGCACTAACGTCAAGGTTCGCATCTAATTAACGCAACATAAAATGTATGCAATACAAAAATAATAACATTTTCTTTAATATTAACCCAAATTAAAACTGATATCGAATTACTTTTTTCCATCATAATTTTTACAAGCTGGTCAGC
This sequence comes from Tanypteryx hageni, assembly GCA_028673005.1. Classification (NCBI taxonomy): domain Eukaryota; kingdom Metazoa; phylum Arthropoda; class Insecta; order Odonata; family Petaluridae; genus Tanypteryx; species Tanypteryx hageni. Next base: position 150,012,831 of record CM054113.1, on the reverse strand, counting down.
GATCTATCATTTTTATGTGTAAATCTAACCTTAAGTACTTAGGTAAAGCGAAGTTTTTGAGCAACTAGTAATTACGAGATCAACGTGATTTTTTAAAAGAAAAATAATAAAACTATAAAGCTATACAAGTTTTAACGTTCACTATGAATGTCAACTATTACCCGAATAAATTTTCAGCATACGTTGATGTAGAATTTTGACAGTTTCTGCGATTTATTATTTGCAGGTGAATGGGATTAACTGCCGTCTGCGTTTCGTGTGCCACCTCGCCTCAGCGCCCGATGAATTCGATCCGATTAGTAAAGTCGTCCTCAGCCCGTTGAGGTATGTGAATTGCATCGTCTCTCCTCTTTTTGTAATTACACGGGCAAAACCGAAAGGTAAGAGTGAAGTTGTATGGCAGTCTTTCTACGATTTTTTTCAAAACATCCATTTATTAGGGTCTGCATAGTGAATTCGTAATGGAAATTATCACTGCAGTTTTTTCCGTTTGCCATGCAATTGTCTTAACTCGTGTGTAGGAAGAAATTTTTAAGACTATAGAAGATTTTTTAAAAACTGATCTTTTTGTAAATCCTACGACATAATACAAGCTTATTAAATAATAACAATATGTGCACATGTAAAAAAAGTAAAACTCAACTCATTCAGTGGAGATATTTCCACCGAATCCAAGACTTTTTCGCCCAATATCAGAACAATTCTTAAGGGCGTCATTTCAATTTATTTTCCTCTTTTTATTTACGTAAATCACATTGATAAGTCATTAGATTATAGTCACCAAGGTATGTAATTTGTTCCTGACACCTTGCGCCGTTACAAAAACCGAGGACTGTTAAATTGCATTTCAGATAACAACATGGATTAATGGCTATGAGAAAAAAACCTCAATCTATATCACTAAAATTGAACTTTTTCACGCCTAAGAGGCAATATATTTATTAAGCTATTCCATTTCAGTACTTTTACAATTCAATCACTATCATATTCGTTAGTATGCATTTGCATAGGACGAGGAGAATCGGGATCAGTCTGACAGAGAGAATGGATCGGCCAATAAAAGCCCAGAGCTCTGTTTTTCACCGAGACTGGATGATTCTCGGTCGAGAACTCTTCCCGGAAGCGATATCTAGCGAGAAGCTCACGATCGACGCTCACGCTATACGCGATAGTGCGAACGATAATGAGGTACTTTGGGAGAATGGATGAGACTAACCGGCAATAGAGGTGGAATAGGCGAGCGAGGGGTTGATAGATAAAAAAAAGGTTTAAGTGAACGGGTTTAGATTACGGAAATAATTATTAGGTGAGAAATCGACAAATTATTACAAAGAGACGAAGAATAAAAGGTTGGTAAAGATGAATAGGCGGAAAGGAAACATGCGGACGGATAGGAACAAACAGTGAATAATGCGGAAAAATAGGATGGGCGTTTAGAAAAGAAGAATAGATGGGAAGGATAAGTGTACGAGATGGGTAAGAAGAATTGCATGGTATGCTTAGGTGGGAGGAACAGGTAGGAAGGGAATACAGGATTAGTTTGCCGAAAGAGAGAAGATAGATAGGTAAGTGAGGGGAATGGAGTGGTTTAATGGGAGAATAGGTTGAGGGCGTAAGGGTTGCATACTCAACAGGAGTAGATGATTACTAGCTGGAAGCGTTGAAAGTTTGGAGGGATTAGGTATGGATAGGTGGGAAGAAGAGAGAATAGGAGTCAGCTAGGGAAGTAAAGGGATTGATAGGTGAGTGGGACGGACAGGTGTTACGTTGATAAGGCGGAAAGCGGAATAGACGGCTGGTGGGAGGAATGCATAGGCCGGAGTATTAGATAGGTAGGAGGCAGTGAGTAGATAGGAAGGCCAGATAGACGGAATGGGTGGGTGGGAGCGGCGGACGAGTGAGATCGAATGGGGAGGGGGAAGGATGATGCCGCAGAGGGAGGAAAGGGGGGCGGAGGCGGGAAGATGAGTGGGTTGAACTCGGGAACGAGAGGAGAGCGGGAATAGCTCACATAAGTAGAAAACATGGCACGGAGACGGTCGCAACACCTGTTCAACATAATCTCCCTTTGAAGGAGTTAAGTGCACAGGAGGGGGGAGTAGGAGGCTGCAATCGACCTGTGTCCAGGTGAATAGAAAAGACTTCTATTGGATGGGCGGAGAGAGGTAAAAAAAGAGAAACGAGAGAATTGAAAATCTTCGCAATTTTTTGCGTTCCATATAAATGCCGAGCTGCCGCAAAGGGAATGAAAAAACCTCATTGTGGAAGAGCGTTCTCGGAGGGAAGGAGAAAATGATGCCAGAGGGCATCCCCGTGTTACCATTTGGAATATTTGCCTTTAGGGAGGAAAAACTCTTTGCCGGGCACTATAATTAGATCCGAGTTCAGCGGATCTACATGAATAAGATGCCACTCTGGTGTGTGAATGCATTCATGTAATAATACCATAACACCTGCTGCTGGGAAAAGGAAATCAATGACACGCCATAAAAAATAAGGTGGCAATTTTCGAGCTGTTCTTGCCTCGTATTATGAATGAGCGTTCAAAGTGGAGAGATTCTTTTCTTCTGACCAAGGGAACAACAGCGACACAGGTGCTCCGCATAAGATATCCGAGATATTGACTACCATGCATTTCTTATACGAGATGTTTACAAGACTCAATAAAATTGTTCTGGTAATTTATTGATTTTTAACGACAAAGAAATTGGGAGCATCAAGAAAGAAAATAAAATATTAAATCTTCAATATTTATGTTAAAGCGCTCGTATCTTAAGAGAGAGTTTGTAGATCTGTATAAACTAAAGTAATTTTTTAGCATTAGAAGAAATTGTACGAACAGAAATTTATCCATTCATTGTAAAGATGGATAGTTAGAAAAGCACTGAAATCGATAACACTGCAGAATGAGTTTAGTGAATAAGGATCGCCTCGAACTTTTAGTTATACGAGTTTTCGGTGCATGCATACTGCAAGCGTTTAAAAAATATCACCATACACCAAGATCTAAACTCGTAAATAAACCATGGCATCTCCATGGCAACAACACTTCAGCCACGTGGAGCCTACATGTATTAGATAATATATTCCACGATTTTCAGCAAAACATTTATAATTTTCCGCGCAATTAAGACAACTATCCGCAATTTCCAAATTCTCTGGAAATCGGCTCTTATCCAAATTTTCGTATTTCAAGTTTGGTGTCTCAGATCGTCCTGCATGAGCACTATGAATAATCATCATTCAGACAATACCCTATACACTAAATTTATGGAAATATTAGGATATTTTGTGTTAGGATTATGGCATCATCATCCATGCCTTTAGCAGGTATTTGGATTAAAAAAATCGCGAAATAGGTATGACGCCATTATATTTAACAATTGAAAAGAGTTAAAATTTCTCGAAAAATTACGAAACACAACATTAAAATACTTTTTACGTTTTACTAAATTTCGTGTGTTAGTATAATGATGTCATCCTATGTTTACGTCTTAGTTTAAAAACACTGGCATAATAATACATAAGTAAAAGAATAATTGCTAAATTAAGTCATGTATCCAGAATTTTTAAATTCTCTGGCAATCGGCTTCCCGTCCAAGTTTTCCAATTTCAAATTTCATGGCTCAGATCTCCCTTTTTAAGCAATGACTATAATCATCATTAAGACAATAGCTTATATGCTACACTAAAAATTATGTAAAAATTAGGACATTTTGTGTGTTAGGATTATGGTATCATCATCCGTGCCTTTTAATACGTATCTGGATAAACAAATTAATTTAAAATTATCACGTCATCATACGTATACGTGGCTGGCTGAAATCAAATGGATTATAATGCAGTCTAAGCATTAAATCAATGCTCTTAAAGTATGGAAAATCATTTCCCATTGAAAGGCGTTGGAGTCGTTGCTATGGTAGTTAATATTTAACATTGTTGAAGACCGAAAAAAATTTCATAATATTATAATTAAAATCAAAGTTTTACGCAAATTCAGCATGGATTTGAATTCTGTCTTCAAGAAAAATAAACCTTATTCTTTTTTCCACAGTATAGTGAATGCCCCGACTTTATATCTTAATTCTAAATAATTTAAAACAGCAATTTTATATAGCCCTGCACAGTTTACAATACTTTTCTTATGGGTGTTTAAAATTAAGCTTTGGGGTCAAAAAAACCCCTTAAATATAACTTTTTCTGAAATTTCGGATTTTTTCCAGAGATTGTAACCAATGACTTATATTCATACCAAATTTCAGCTCTGTAGTACTCCTAGAAGTACCTTAGGTTTTATATGATATATGTATCTATCCTATATCCTATATATGTAAGAAGCAGCTATTTCTAATGATTACGAATCGGTTAGTTATCAAAGCGAATTATAGATAATTCTTCAAAATATTAAGAGAAACGTGTGATAAAAATGTCCTCTACAGCGAGAAAAATTTGATCAGGTAAATTTGGACAAGTAGTTATGCAGACAGCCACAAATGGTCCCTCAACCTAAAATACCCCAATTCTTTTTTTTCTGCGTAACTTACTATACATATTTCAGCTTTTATGATCATCGAAGTGCAACATGGTTTCAATTTATAAAGATTGACATCTTCAAATTTAATATTTCGATCGAAAAAATAATCCCTCTAAAAAGAAACGCTATTGCGAATGCCCTTAAATGAAGATAATGGACAATAATGCTATGAGAAAATGAAAGGTCATAATAGCGTAAACGTCAACAGTAAATAAATAATTGATATTTAGTGGTCTTTGGAAACGAAGGCAGGGATGACTGGAAGCTGGCCTGGATCGACCCCAACTGCAAAGACGTAGAAGTAAGAGGAAGGAAAAATGTACGAGAGATGATGAAAATGATTTGGTAGAAAAGGAAAAAAATTGTTGACAGGGAGATCTGGGAACAAACCTCGATACAAAGGAAAACTTCGGAGGAAGCTAAATGATAGATATATTTAATTTCGCAAAGAATATATTTCAAGAACTCAAAGAAAAATATTTTCTTAAAAAAGAGGTACAGATTAAAAATCCAAGCTTTTATTAAGACAAGCACTCCTCGACGTTCGCGGTTTTTCTTATTCGCGATTTGTCAGCGATTTTACTAGTTACAACTTTTGCTTTCTTTTCCTAATTATTTTCGCAATTTCGCACTCAAATATTGAATGGAAGACCTTTGTAGGGTTTTAAATGCTAAAACGAATATTGGAGTAGGACAGCAAGGTCGACGAAAGATATTCTTTCCATATATATAATGGGCGTCGTCCTTGCAGAGAGAGAGACAGGGTTTGCAAGAAAAATATTCCGACATAATGTTCTTCCGAATACTGTGAGATATCATATCATGGATATCAATGATTAAGAGCAGCCATGTCTTTGAAAGGAAATATTACATAGATTACAAAGTGGAGTAAGTTCCGCTTCCATTAGTGAGTGAATTAATCAACTATTGGCTCTATAAAAAGGTCGAAGACGAAATTCGAAATGTAATTGCTGTTATTCTATCTAGTGCTTAAGTTTCTTTTGTGAGTAGACGTGACCCTATATTAGAAAAAATGGAATAACTCTTGAGTGTGTGGATAGAAGATAAAACACAGAAACATGCTCCTCTTAGCACTCAACTAATAGGGAATAAAGTGCTTAATATATATGGACATACAAAGAATGTAATTTAAGACGATGACGAAGGCAATTCTTTAACCAGTTTTTCAGCTAGTACAGGCTGGTTTGAAAATTTAAAACACGTTTGAACATTCATAGCATTAAGCTATCGGGGGAAGCTGCATCAGCTGATCAAAGAAATTCCCAAATAAATTTTTGAAGCTCATCGAGGCGAACGGTTATAAGCCAGAGCAAGTTTTCAACGTGGACGAAATTAGCTTATATTGGAAGAAAATGCCAAACAGAATCGTTATATCAAGCGAGAAACGCACTGCACCGGGCTTAAGACAGTAAAAGATCACATTAGTATAAGATTATGTGGAAATGCTTCGGGAGAAATTAAATGTAAACCAGTGATAATTTACCGTTCAGAACATCCTCGTGCATTAAAAGGGAAGATTAAATCAGATCTTTTCGTTTTCTGGAGATCTAATGAGAAAGCATGAATTGCGTGTAAAATGTTCGAAGATTGGTTAATGAGAAGGAACATAAATTTCAAGATGATAATTGACTCTGTAATATTTTCCTATGAAGAAATTTATAGAAAATTCAAAACAAAAGGGAGACAGTTTCAGATTACAGAATTCCTGAAGCCAAGTTCCTCTTCTATAACCTCCAACAAACGCCCTTCTGAAACGCCTCTATGTTCAGCACCATATGATAACTGCTACATAATTCGTGGTAAGGTAATTAACATTTATCTCTTTCCTTAATTTGCATCTATTTCTACGCTTGTTTTCTTGCTTATCTTTTCATTTTTTAAGTTCTCTGTTGGTTTCTATGTCCTACGATCGTAAATAAAGGAAAAAATCGAACATTCATGTGTATGTGCGAATCGACCCCCATTTTCTCTATTTTGACGTTCGCAGTTAAGCAATTCGCGGGCTCTCTAGGAACGTAATCCCCGCGAACGGCGAGGGACACCTGTACTTATATTTATGAAGTCTTTCAATGCGATAGGTATCCTGCAACCTGTTACACACGGAAAATTTCCTAAAAATAAATTTTATGGCTTGAATATCTAAAGCCATTACTCGATAGGATTCGAACTCTCTTAAAAGGGCTCTTAACTGCATAGCGACGAGAACGCTTGAAATTACACGTAGCTAAACTAGAGTGCTTCTTATATACGTAGAAGGTCGTAAAACCGACAAAGAATCATTTAAATTCAAACTTTAAGGGTGTTTTAAATATTTTTGTAATGCGAAAAGGTGTTAAACATTTGTCAAAATTAACAGGCGCTATCATGACCTTAGAAAAATACAGGATACAGATAAGATTGAAGATATTCATTTGCCTCTATTTTAGTCTATGGTAAAGATAATTTAAAACCATCAGTATAATGCAGTAAACAAACAGCGATGTTAAATAATTTTCTTCCTTTTCTAGAACGTAAGGAAAGAGAGATACAAAAAATTCAGTTTCTTAAAATATTACTCATCAAGATATATAATTTTCAATCTTTTAAAAGGTGTGACTAAATACAAATATTTCTCTCCAAATTGCTCATCAAAACTAACGATATCATCGCCATTAAGAAAAAGGATGAAGAACTCAACCATAGCAAAGTTACGACCGGTATAAAATTCACTTTTCAACAACCGGGTGCGATCTCACTATTATTTATGGCCCACAGACAATCAGAAGCATTCGGAGAACATAATTTCGGCATTTATCCTCTTAGCAGAAAGAAACTTCGACTGTTTGATCGCGAGAGCAAAAACTTGTAAGCCCCGAAGCCGGACATCGCCGCATTATTTGTCATCCGGGTCGCCCCCTCAATCTCCTCTGCCCTTTCTCCCTCCCCATTAGGTCTCAATAGCTGCTGCAGGTGCACACAAGGAGGCGAAACAGGAGAGGGAGGCGTAAAAATGCAACGAGAGCGAGAGAGACGGAAGAATGGCCCGGGAGAGGGCGTGTCGAGGCGAGGATGGAGAGGAGGAAAGGGGAAGGAGTCCAATGCATAATGATTGGTGCCGCGGTGGGGACAAATAAAGTGGTTCTGTGAAGAAGTGGTACAGACGAAGTGAGGAAGGATACGAATGGAGAAGGCACGACACGCAGAAGCAATGCAATGGGCTTACAAGGGTGGGAGACGAAAGGAAAAGAAAAAGATTCAAGGCAAGGGAATGAAAGAGGATGGAAAGCTGCATACATAGGAATTTGTGATGGAAAGAGAGAAAAGAGAATGATATGCAGGAGAGGGGAGATACTTTAAGAGAGCTAAAACAAGAGTTTGGAAGAATGGAACATCCGGTTTAAATAAAGACAGAGGCTAAACAAGGGACATTTCGAGACATAATGGTCCTACGCAGAAAGAGGGCAGATCGATGGTTTAGCGTTTATAACACGGATTGGTATAAGGGAAGAAAGAAAACAAAACTGTTCGGAGCAATACAACACGCGGAAAAAGACGAGAGAGAAACAACGGCGGATGAAAATGAATGGGACTGAGCGAGGAACGCTAAATTTCAAAATATCCGAAACGCGATGGAGGAGTTTGAGAGGAGGAAAGGAACGGGAAAAAGAGAGATCAAGGTAGGATAAAATATGGGTAAACGAAGGTAACTTAAGAAAAAGAGAGAGGCAAAGAGGGAGGAGAAAAACGGCGCGAGATGGGAGAAAAGTGTGAAAGAAGGAAGGAGAGAACGAGAACGCGGGGGATAACGCAAGACCTGCATCGGTATAAATGGCGGTGGAGGAGGGACGCGCGGAAATGAGAAACTAAGACATTTGGTCCGGATAGCATCGAAACGCGGTTTCATTCTGTCGTGTCATCGAGTCCTCGGACGAAAAGATAAGATTTCGTCTTTCCTTCCTCAACGAGTTTTATTCTCATTTTATGAAAAGTTAAAAAAAAATAAACATATTTTTTAGACAAAAAATTCCGAGGGAATGCGAATCATTCCACTTGCATTCCGATAAGAAATGCTTTCTTTTTCTCTTCTTAAAAGAACCGTGTAAAATATGTTGGATATCTTATCCGGCGATAAAAAGTTTGCAAATTCTCGGGAGAACGTTTGGCTCTAACCCCTGTGGCTATGGAATTCTTTCGAGATATTTTTTTCCGCCACGTCTCTCTCACTCACGGTTCAATGGCCCAAAAAAATAGAAACATGACACCGTCAGACGCTTGACATTCCCTAAGCAGTACGCACTTAGCATTCGCCCGTTTTTTCCTTCCATCTCTGCGGAATTGGTTAGGAGGAGACCAACGAATATAAAGCTAGTCGAAGAAAGTTCAGGGAATGGGGAAGGAAACGGACGAAAAAGTGGCGGATAAAGTATAGGACGATGGGAGCCGCAAGTAAGGCGCGAATGGAGAAATACCTTTATACCCGCATTCCCTTCAATCATTCGTTCTCTCCGAACCAGATGCGAAAGGGTGATTTATTAACTCTTAGGTAAGATGAACACCTTTCATTTTTATTTCCTCTTTTTAACTTTGGCAGCTTCTTTACATCTCGACGTCTGTTTATTTGTTCTACTCGACACGCAGCGCATGGGACGCCATCGATCAAATGCAAATAATACGGAAGGGGCGTGGCTTCTATTGCTTGCCCTATTATTCTTATACGCAAGTTATAAGGCGCCTAAAACGACAGCTGTCATTTTTAGGCTGGTTTCCGGAGGAAATGGTCGTCTCTGTGTACATCTGTCCTTCACTAAACAATTTTTGCATCATTTGACCGATTTTCATGCAGCTCAGTACGAGACTCGTGCTACCAGGGCCATCTTTTATTTCACGAAGACTGAAGGATCGAGTTCGATTCCAGGAACGTCCTTTACCTATTAGTTCACATAGGAAGTTCAGAGATCTTTTTCTTTGATACTTTAAAATATCTTAGGATTGTGATATCGGAATGGGGCTTGTACTGTTCTATGGGAAAAGGAATGCAGATTATAACTCTACAACACAGATTTCTTATAATCGATCGTGTTTCCTTGAATTTATAGTGAATTATAGCGTTATTGGCGTTTTAATTTGCATTTTATTGGGGTGTTGCCATGGAGATGATTATTGCCAAACTCGATTTGAGCATATATGAGTTATTCTCCATTCGATTACAATTTAGCCAGGGCTGTTGATCCGAGTGTATGCATAGCATGACCCAAATTTATGGGATGAAAAGAAAGAAGGAAAGTCACTGCTATTGCGAATTTTGAATATGCTTCGATTATTTTACTGCAAATATTATATAAAACGAAATAAAAAACGCGTTCAAAACATAAAGTACGATTTAAAATATAGAATAAATATATGCAATGTTAAAAAGCCACCCTGTATTAGTCCTGGCCTGAGCTTCTTGTTTTCTTATTCTTATTCAAATCATTCTATGTTTCTATTTATTTCGTCATTATCCATCGCCTCATCACTACAAAGACACGATTAGTAGGCAAATTTTAAGAGAAAATAAATTTTAGTATCGATTCCTTGAGCAAGCTTACTGGTGGAGAAATGCAAATGGCACGAATTTCCGTTAGTATTTCTTAATAATAAAATGTTTTTATTTCTTAAAAGTTCAATACCTCCAAATTTAATTTTGCCATAAGAGCCGACCTACACATGACCTACATTTTTATCTGTACCGGATTTTTTTTGGGGTAACCTAACATTTCGGACTTAAATTTAATGGCAATAAACATAATCAACCTTGTGATATAGAGAAAAACTCAATTTAGTCTTTATCTCACCTGAATTTCACTAATTTTTCTGGGGGAAATGCGATCGCTTTATGAATTCAATAAATGAGATATTTTATGATATGGAAAAAATAATTGAAATTTGTCTCACGTGAAGGTATAGGAACGAGTCATAGAAGGGTTTTGAAAAGCAATCCACTTATATGATGTAAAACATCGAGGGCCGAGTTTTATAACGACGACTCACACATCAACCAATGGAAGACAAAAGACTAAATAATTCTGTTCCTTATTGCATTGAAGAATCTATACGGATAAAAGTTAACCGAATATGCAAATTTATCTATTTTTGACGCACCGCAATTATTCCAGTTAAATTTACAATCCTTAATGTCTACAGCCGTGTTTCCTCTTAAATATAAAGTACGAAAGAATGGGATGAGTTACGATTCCAACACAACTATTGAAGTAAAAATTAATCAATCAGATAAAAATAATTTTCCAATGAAATATTATTCCAATCAAAGGATAAATAATAAACTTTGAATGGACGTGACCTCAGATGAACCAACGGCGAGAATAAATGAATGACCGTGAGAGTTAGTCATTTTGATATCATTTAACCCGAGACTTACCGAGTTTGATTTATTTCCTTCGATTTATTCATTTCGTGCGATAAATTTTTCTTGTCATTTAAGGATAGATATTGCCGTTTTTCAGGAGATATTATACGCTCGGAATATAAGGAAACTTTTCCAATTGTTGGAACAGAATGTTATGGTTTCTTGATTTACAATACTCCTTAGCAATAAATATAAGGGCGAAATAGATAAAGATATTTCCATGCATGCTAATCCCAAATCTCTAAATTGCTAAGAGATTTGCCCATTCTATATATCCGACCTATTTGGTAGGCAGAGCAGAAGACGCGTAGTTCTTATGCCTCTATAAAATATTGCATTCGTTAATTAATCCCTCATCGGTAATAGCTGTGTGATAACGAAGGATTTTAATCAATCAAACGAGTATAATGAAAGTTACCACTGAAAAATACAAAATACTGGGGCTGGAAAATTTATAACAAAAATTGCTGAAAAAATTAATCAAGACGACGCTAAAATATGGCGAATGTAACGGCTAAGTAATGACACACATATTTTATGGAACAGATTCTTGATGATATTGATGATTAATGCCTAGAAAATAATATAAAACGATAATAGAAACGCCGATCGTCGCAATAAGTTGCAAAAAGATAAATCATATGAAAAATTAATGAATTGCATTCGTCCTGGAAGATGGAGATAAGTATTGATTAGCATTTGACGAGAAAGATAACAGAGGATTGGAAAACCTACGATGGACAAGATTGGCTTTCCTGCACAGGAATGGGTAGTTAGGTTGGAGGCTGATATTCAGCCCCTGCGTTCGGAGATTTCAACGACCTACTATAAGAGGCAGTAACATTTTCAAGACCTTGGGATGGCCAATTTTTTTATTATTAATCACACCACGGAATAAAGTCGTAAAACTTTGTTTTGAGGTTACAAAAAAGTTATCATAACCAGGCTTCGTCACTTCATTAAATGATATAGATTTATAGAATTAAATGTAGCCCATCAAATCAAACAGATGGGTAAATAACGAATTTACAAATAATATGTGATAAAAATTAATCATGTCATATCATAAAATCAGCCCCAAAGATTTTATGTTGTTTCCTTCCAGCGATAACTAAAGTTTTAATCAGTAACTTGTTTAAATGCAGGGTTTATAAGAGAATTACGTTGTGACTTCAACAGCAGCTTGCATTCCAGGTATAATTTTTAGGCACGCTTAAAAGCCTCTCCAAAGAGTAAAATATGAACATATTTTTGTCCTTTTATTTGCTGAACATTATGATCTATAAATGTATCCTGTACGTTATTTTGTTATCAATCAATGAATTTATGTTCGTCCATTTTGAAATTTCTGGGATCACCGTTCTACTTGTTACAAAATGAAGTTCATAGCGATCCCGTTGTTAAAAAATCAGATCAGAATGTTCCAGTTGTTTCGCGCGTAAGGATTTAAAATGATACGATGATGGTTTTAAGTTTGACCACATTCGTATGTAATCGCATTGTCCGAATATCTTAACCAGTGAGGGTTGGTATATGCATGTATCAGTTGCAGCTGCAGTGTACAGTAACTTATACGTGTTTCAGGAGTAGTAAGTTTCGTTAAATTCATTTATATTAAATTAAAGGATTTCAGTTATTAATTTAATGCATGTATTTAAATACAATTATGAATAAAACTCAAATAACTTGAACTAAAAGGTAGCGTTCCCGTTGTTAAAATTTCCCAATTCGGGTAGTGGTGAAAGGTGATTAATTGAAACGTCAGCTTTCGATTTCGTGCAAGTGGGTTGTAGACATCAAAATAAACGATTTTCTAAATAAGGTAAATTATACTGATATATAATAGAATACTTATAAATATATGATACCTGTTTTTAACCTAAATTCTTGTCGTCTTTCCTTTACTCACAAATTTCAAGTAAGTCTTTTATGTCCTTCGAAAGCTGTTGCTAACTCATTGGATATACAGTAAACCCTCGTTAAAAAGAACTTCAAGGGAGTGTTCGTGTTGAACGAGTTTGTGATAACCAAATTATTTATGGAAAACAATAAAAATATTATATTTTCTGCTTAAATATATGTACATACATATAACCCATGAAATTGGTATAGCCTGTTTTGTTAAATAAATTATTACTAAAAACACCACAAATGCACGATTTACACCAATATTAAAATGAACGTAACAATAAATTCGACATAAATGATAAATCTCACTTAGGTATCCACAAGTTTAAATGTCCAAATTTAAATTAAATGATGTATGTATGTATTAACTTACTTCTCAATCGGACGACATACGCAAAATTCAAGACTATGAAATAAAACGAACATAAATTTATATAATAATTCATTGCACATCAAAACACAAAAGAAATAAACAGCGCAACTTATATTGTACTAACTTTCTCATCATCATCATCATAGGTAGTCTGTCCGTAGACAGGTCCGTGATTATTCTTGGTTAAACCTGGTTCTCCATATACTCCTATTTTCCGCTGTCCTCTTCATATCTTGATAACTCTCTTTCCCTTTCAAATCGTCTATCAGCTGAAACCTTTTCCTACCTCTTTCCCTTTTCCCATCTAGTTTTCCTTCTAACACATCTTTAATCATACTCTCTCTCCTCAGGTAATGTCCAACCCAGTTAGCCTTCCTCTTTCTGATAGTCTGTATAATCATTCGCTTCTCTCCTATTCTTCGTAGCACTTCATCGTTTTTCATCCTATCTGTCCATTTTATCTTCATTTTCTCATATAGGTACGTATATACGTTTGGTCTCACTACACTCTTTGCCTCGAAATTAACTCTGTGTGCTTGGTAATTGGCTGCCAATGATGTTAATAATGCGTAGCGACAAAATCAAAGCGGCTGACATAATGAACCTAGCACATCTATCATCTCTCACTAATAAGCGCGTGGCGTTAAAAGAAAAGTATGGAATTTCAGACTAGGGAATCCCCGGGTTCCCCCTCCCCCTCCTCTGACGCATGCGCTGAGCGTCTTGTACAGAATCCGTCACATGCCTATAATACCTACCTCTCGGTCTCCTCCTCTCTTCACTAAGCACCATCCTCGCTCTTGCCTGGCCGTGTGTGACAAGTAAGTGTGTGTAGGAAGATAGTCGAGAAGGAATCTAAACATGAAGAAGACGGTAGCTTAGCGTATATTTTAATATCCCTGGACGCTATATAGTGATTTTTTTAGACAATATTAAAAAAAATTGCCAATAAACTACCCTCTATTTTTGTGCAATATCGCTTATCTCAAAAAAACTGATGTGGCCAACACATGACTTTCTCCATACCTGTAATATTTCTAAAAATTCCAAATAGGTAGTTTAAATGACAAAAAATATTTTAAGGAACTGCGAGAAAATTTCAAGACTACAAAGAACAGAAATAAATTCAAACCATAGCCTTCTGATGTTGGATATAGCCACGAAGATTAGAAACGAATACCCGGAACTGAGTGAGAAGGCCCTGAAGATTCTCCTATTGTTCTACGTACCTATGTGAATCAGGATTTTGCAGCTTTGGTCGTTACAAAAACAAAGGACAGAAGTCGTTTAAAATTTCAATCAACGTTAAGGTTATTTCTTACTCCTTTAGCTCCAAATATTAATGAACTAATGCAGGATATTCAGCACCAAGGTTTTCATTAAAGCATACGTACAATACATTCCTTTTTGATCATATAAAAATAAATGTTTTACTTGTACTTATGTTACAAACATTCTGTATTAAGTGCATAGTTTAGAAATAAAAGGCATTTTTTAATGTTTGTTTGTAAATATATTTCGTATTTCAAAATTTTCTCCTGTACAAATGTTGTAAATAATTTTTGGAATAAAACACAAAATAATCAGGTGGTCCTCCGTATTAGAAAATATGTAACTCATCGCGGTCTAGATCTCTTAATGGCATAAAATTAATTAAACGTCAAATAAATATTAAAATACCAGGATTTTATTTCATTTTATTAATTATTACATAACACTTAAAGGCAATATTTATGATGATATTGCAAATGTATGCATGTATACATATACAATAATAAGAAAAATTACTTTTTTCGACAAAAATTTTTCAAAAATCATGAGTCAAATTTTTATTTGGTATTTGAAGCAAATTTAGAAGATGTTCGTCGGTTAGCCGAGATCAAAACTTGTTTTTTATAAAGTTAATTTTCGAAAATGTTGATTCACAATATATGTTGAACCAAACATAGTGTACAATTAAGTACAAATTTTCTTTATTTCGGGGTACAGCTCACGTACATATTTCTCCAAAACTAATTAATGAGGTCAGGCTCAACTTTGTGGAATTTACTCATAATGAAACGAATACTTTGTGGTTTCCACAACTTTAATATAACACGACCGGTTTCACTACGATCGTCGTAGCATCATCCTGATAATGCTACGATCGTAGTGAAACCGGTCGTGTTATATTAAAGTTGTGTAAACCACAAAGTATTCGTTGCATTATTCTCCAAAACTGTTGCAAATCAGTCTCGGTCATTTTTACTTTCAGAACGAAATCTGGTCATTTCCAACTGAAGTGCAGCTTTATTACTTTTGTACAATTTGGCTGCCTCACTGGTCCATTCCCCATTTGGCTGTAGTAAAAATGGGTTAATGAGTAGTAGTGTTAATTTCTCTAGTTTGCAAAAATCTGTAAACCTTTCGTCGAATTCATGTTTTAGTTTTGCTACGAAGTTCAAATATTTGCTTTTGACTAATTTTATATTAATTTCTTCAGTCAATGCTTCTTTCATACATGGAAAGTGCAACATTTCATCACTTAAATCTGAAGAAAGTAATTCGAGCTCCTTACAAAAAGAGTTTACAACTTACACTAATCCGGAAATAAGTTTGTCCTTTCCTTGTAATTTCAGGTTGAGATCTTTAAATTGTTTAAATATATCAGTTAAGAAGGCAATAGCGAGTAGATTTGCATTATCTTGAAAAAACTAGATGATTTCTTGTAGTTGGAGAGGTAAAAACAGCGAGGAATGATTTGAATTCTTTCAGAATTGACCATAGTCTTTGTAAAACGTCACCCTTGCTTAGATAGCGCATATTATTGTGGAGAAGCATATCATCATAGCGAGCGTTAACTTCTTCAAGAAACAATCTGAACTGGCGATGATGAAGTGAAGATGTACCTCAAATAAAACTAATCATCTTTATCACTTTTTGCATCACTTCTTCAAAATTTGGAATAAGTTTGCAGCACAAGACGGCTTTTTGAATTAAGAAATAGTAACTTAGCAATTTTACATTGTCTTCCTTTATGCGTTGAACCAATCCTTTATTTGCAGCTATCATTGCAGGAGCACCGTCCGTGGTTATTGATATCAACTTGGCAATATCAAGGTCAATGGATTTAAGAAATTCTGTACAAGTCTTCTCCACTAGTTCTGTCCTTAAACGTAACATACTTAAGATTTCTTCATAATATTGTTCACTTTTTTGCAAAAAAAATCGTATAAATACAAGTACTTGTGCAATATTGCTAATAACATATGATTCATCCATAGCCAATGAATACCATTCAGAAAGTTATTATTATTATTTATTATTATTTGTTTAAAAATGTCTTCTTCTGTTATTTCTGAGTTTGTGTTGCTTGTAGTTCACAGATTGTGGCTGATTGTGGAATGCTTCGAATACTGTCACTTTCGAACATTGTTGAGGCAGCTTGAACCATACATTCTTTCAAAATATAAACGTCAGTACAAGTAGCTCGAGTCCACGAAATACGTAAGGAAGCCTCAGCAACTTTTTCTTGTTGGGACATACAGCTTTTCATAATTTGGGTTGAATCCAACTGGATATTGAATATGAAAACTATCATAAGTATCATAATGACTTTTAAGATTGCCACTTTTGATAACATCAACTTTTTGCTGGCAAATTAGGCACATAGGAATCGCTTCTTGTTGTCGATTTAGAAGAGTAAAACAATATAACTCACTCCATTTCGGTAAAAACTGTCGGTTTTCATTATCAACTTTCCTTTTCTTTTTATCCATATTGTTTTATTTTGGGCTATAGACAAGTAACTTTTGTTATATACTTAATTGAAAAGTATTGCACACATGCACAGTGAACCGCATCTGTCAGCAGACTGTGTTAGACTGCTATAAATGAGTATAAAGGTGATGTGCGCGTGGCGAAACTGTCGCAGGGTGTGACTTGCTCAAAACACAGGTCAAATTTAGGGAACTTAAAAAAATACAAAGCTAAAATAATTACTTTATGTACAAATATATATACTGACTTAGGTTCAGATCTCACGCGGCCCGTGAAAAATCGTTGTGGGTCCAGATGCGAACCGCGGTCCGCCAATCGCCTGGACTCTGCTTGTAGTATTAGGTGGAAAAAATACTACCTTCACATTAAGTAAATCCAGCCTGTCGTTTTTATGTGCTGTACAGTTGTCCATAGTTATCGATACCGGTCGTTTTTTGCAGTCATTCTCCTTTGGAATCCAATCATCCATTCCCGAAATGAAGTAGCACCGTGTCAAGTTTCTTTTGGTGACTGTATTCACACGGTAAATGAAGACGGTTACATTTACTCAAACATCTTGGGTTCTTAGATTTTGCAATTACACAATTTTAATTTGCTATGCCATTTGCCTTGAAGTCTCTCCTTGCTCTTTGTACCGTCATGACACAACATTTTTGAGGTCCATGGACCGATATGTTAAAAGGTTGACGAAAACGCCTGCCTCAAGACACCGCTGACTATCGTGAATGATGATATCAGGCAAAATAATTTCCTTGCTTTCTTCCTCGATGATCTAATCGGCTGAAAAAAATTAGCGCAAGGAATGTAAACACCCATGTTAACACAATGAATGAATCCGCGTTTGCCACGTCTTCCCCTGTTTGAGGCACTCATGAAAGATGAAACGCGACTGAAGGGCCAAGGACAGGTGAAGTCCGGAATGAAGACAGTAGCTGAATCACTATTCTTAGAACAACAACGCGTCCGCGCATTGAGCTGTTTACACAAACAAACTCTCTACACGCCTGAAACAAAGTCTTCTGACTCTAAAATAAGTTTGACTAAAATAAGTGTTCGTGTTGACCGATTACTTCAGTTCTTAGTTCTCGAATTTTGTCCCAAGTTCGTCATAAGCGAATTTCGAGTTAATGGACCAACTCACTACATAAATTTATACGGGGTCGGGGAAAATATTTGTTCGTGCTAACAGAGTTTTTGTGCTAGCCGAATTGTACTAACGAGGGTTCACTGTATAAAAATAAAACAGTTTAAGCAGTGATAGGTCATAGCGATGAACTGTTAATGCAGATCTCCTACAATGTTTATTTTCTTCATAAAAGGATCTTATTTCGGTTTTATCATGTGACCGCTATTTATAAAAACAAACGGACAAATACGGCGTAAGGATTTTTATCATTAGAGAACATTTCATTTTTCGTTAATTACCTAAAGTTTGGTCACTTGCAATTCATGCGTCGTATTCCATACAGCTGTCGGATGCGGAAATAATTCGCAATTCGTGTTAGATAAGATTTTTCAAATTGCCATAATATTCGGTGTGTACATATAAACCGTCTTTTTACGGCAAATTAGCCAAATGTTATAATAAAATTAAATTAGGTTCAGTTAAACGATGAAATCACTCTGGTAGGTGGTGCTGCTCGGGAGATAATTCCATTTTTCTTTTTATTATTTCATCGATCGTTATTTTGTTTACGTTACAATAGACCGATAGACACCAATGTAAAGCGAGAGTATCTTACTCAACATAACAATTAGGGCTTAAGAAATTTTACTATAGAAACTAGTATATAGACCTCAAATAACCACACCCCAGAATGATTGTTAGCAATCACTACAAAGAAATTTCCGTATTGCGGGAACGCCGTATACGGAATGAGGCTACATTGGCCATTGACATGCACGCATCTCCCATGCGTTTATTTTTGTAAAAGCGATCGCTTCGCATTTTTTGTTTCACCTACAAAAGTCCCCCGGTAGGCATCTGCTGTACTCAATCTTAAATTATGTGTATGAAACTCGATAATTTTTGTATTTTTTCGGCGTCTTGAGCGCTAGACTTTGCTCCCAATTCAAAGACACCAAAGGCATTTGGATGTCGTCCAAATCCTCTAGAGAGGCCAGTGAACGTACCAACGAGGGCAAAGTACCTCTTTTCTCCTGAGATATCTGTTATGGAAACACCTTCCGCACATCTCTTGCAATTACTGTGTAAAATATACAAACGGTATGAGAAGAACGTAAGGTTGCTCATTAATTACTTATATATGAAAAAGAGTTAGGATTTTCAACTTCATCATCGACCGACATGATTAGCAGCATTTTAGTATTGTATCAGAAAGGAAGTGTCTCTTTATGTCATAGCATTTTACTCTCGTTAGCATAAAATTTACTTTTGAGTCCAAAAAATTAGACAGCCACAAATAATACTAATTACTGAAAAAATAAAACTTTTTGTTGGTATAACTTGGAAGAGGGCGATCTTAGAAAGGAGAGGATGGATTTTATTGATATATTTTTACAAATGTATTCATGCAGATATTTTTCATTCGGTATTTTTTTTCGAATCGGGACAGTAGCAAAGAACATAAACTTGGCAGATAGGAGAGGCGATAAAATTAAAGATAACCAATGCGTATGCATATTTTTAAGCCACGTAAAAAGCAATTGATTCCCGGACACCCCAACGGTTTTGTATCAGTAAATAACTTCAATATCATAAATTCCCCATATATTTCAACTCTCACACTATTTTGAATAATTAATCAAACAACTCCAGCACCAGTTAGATGGATATTTTCCTATCAATTTCTCGGTGTTCCAAATGTCAAGCGAAGGATATAAATAAGTATTTGGACATTTTCCCGCCACGCCCGCGACAAAGGCCAGCAAAGTCAACTTGAAAACTTTCACCTTCCTTTCTTCCCCCACACCCTTCTATCAATCTGGGCAAAGGAAGCATCGTTTTATAATAATCTTATACTATCTACCGCGACGATAGTAGATCCCATTGTCACTCACACCTGTTGCGCCTTTATTATATTTACGATTTCTACGCGTCAAACAATCGCATTGCGAAGAATAAATGCATGCATGCTCTTCGAGAATAAACTCGCGTTCGAGGGAACTATTTATGCTTGGCGAGGAAAAGAGAAGGGGGAACGGCAGGGGTGAAGCGGCAAAGATATAGGGGAGTAATGTCCTTTCGATGTATCCACACCCCCAATAAATACATGCCACGCTTCCACTGCTTACCCCCGCTGCTACGAGCGTCTAGCCAACCCCCTTCCCACGCACTCCTCCGATTAATACCATCCTTTTCGCATCTCTCATCCTCGCCTAGATTTAGCCCGCCACCTATATTAGCAACAACGACCTCCTTCACCCTCACTCATATTTCACCCAATACATACATCTCTTTACTCTTATTTGCTCTACGGCCTCCATTCCAGCCAGCAAATCTCACCTTCCGTCGCCTAACCTCCTCAACGACCTCGCTCTATCCCTCCCAACAATCTCATCCACTCAAACAACGTTCATAACCTCCTGCGTCTACTTCCGTTCATCTCATTCACGTCACTCACTCCTTCCTCTCTGCCATTCCAATCCCTCCTCCCACATTCCACCTCCTCCCCTCTATTATCAAAACGAACGTCCACTCCCCTCAGTCGCCGCAATCCCGCACGTACAATTTTCCATCCCACCGACGCGTTCTTCCCAAACTCGCCTTCTCCGCTCCCTCCCATCCCCACTTCTCGCTGTTATCTCTCCCGCTCCGCCACTCCTTTTCCGCACGTCTCTCCCCGTTAAGCGTGCACTCTACGCCACATCTCTCCCTCCTTCACCTCCTCGCACTCGCGGCCGCGTCTCCCCTCGCCGGCAACGCGCCCTTGACATTATGCATTGCTGTCATAAGCGGGGAGGAGAGCGCACAACCCCGCCGCTCGCCTAACCAACCCCGTCCTCCACTGCCCCCAATGCCAACCTTCTCTTCCTACGCGCCCCCATCGTCCTCCCGCTCCCTCCTCTTCTCCGGAGGAGAAGGCGGAGGCTGTGCGAAGCAGATAAGCGGAAGCGGAGGCGCCACGCCCCGACAGTAGAAGCGATGGTGACGAGATCGATCCTTTCGGAAGAAAACTCCGAATCGAATTCCCCCTTTCCCTTCGGATCTCCTCTACCCCTTTCCCCACCCACCCCCCTCTCTCTCTCCTCCAACTCTGCCTTTTTCATCTGCGAGAGGTATACCATGATAATCGAGATGGGGTCGAGGCCGAGATAGGTCTTGATGGATGTACGACGGAAAGGTCAAGCGCTGAGGAGCACTTCAAGGTGACCAGTGAGTGCTATTAAAGCAATCTTGCCTACGATATTTCTCGTTTTAATATCCATCGTTGATGACATTCGATGAGTAAATAAGACGTTAATGCCAAAATCGATGAAAAAACGAAATGTAAGTGTACGGGAAATTTTCTATAAGGAGATTATCCTAGACTGCAGTTACTTATATTGGGAAAATTTTATGGGAGAATTGAGAGGAGGAAAAAGTGTATTTCTTGGAGGAGAGGATCGATGTGGTGTCCTCGAATGTGCAGTTGAATTGTGAGAAAATACTGATAGTAAACGTAGAAGAAATATGAATACACATGACATAATGTAAATGATTACGAATGAGACACCAATGCTGTATATAATTTCTCAAGTGTCCGTCCGTCTGTCCTACTCTGTATCTCAAGAACTGCATGCTGTAGAGTAATGCGGTAAACAAAATTTTGTTCCTACGAGATAGGAGACCCCAAGAAAACTATTTTAATTTTCATCTGCCATCTTGAACTAAAACGCCGGCCGTTTAAAATATTTAAAAATTTATAATTTGGAAACGGTGCGCCGGAGGAAAAAAATTTTGAACCAAAATCATGTCTTGATAAGAGCAGTTTCGACAGTTTATTTTCAGCTTAGCAAGAATAAATGCAAGGCGCGCAGCACCGAGGTCCCAGGATTAAAAAATAACGATCGAAGGGCGGGGTTGACGCACAGCGCGTAGGAGCAGGGTCCCTAGAAAGTCTAAGTTTACCAACTGGAAAGGACCTATTGACTTTTGGTCGTAAAAACAGTTAACTATTTAAAATACTTTTCATTTAACAAAAAATAAGGTTATAGTTCCTATTATATTTTTATAAATATCAGGTATGGTTTCTACAAAAATTAGAATCATCGGGAAATATCTGACTGAGTAGATACAATATAACGAGCAAATAACTTGACTAACGATGTTTATTTAGGATTTAAATCATTAATAACGCACTGAAAATATTTTAGCAAAAGCATGTTAAACATGTAATTCACGCGATTGGTTGACTAACAGGAAGCATTACGGAAAATGAAACCAGAACAGATAGCGTGTATACAGATTAAGCGGTATATGTCACGCAACTAGTGACCACAAGGCATCTAAAGAAGCAAGCAGTAGAGTCTTAATTACAATTATTATGGAGAAAGAACGGGTTGTTATAAAATTAAATTGAGGGCCCAGAAAACGAATTTAGCGAAATATTCTTTACTTACAGGTGAGATAGTGAATGGAATATGTTGCCTAAAGTGCTCATCAAGCCTCCATCTATAAATATTAAATGTTTTAAGAAAGAGGTTGAACTAATATGAGTTATTAAAGTATGTATCGTATAATGCAAAAATAATGGAATCGGAGGAATAATAGGAATACCCGACAAAATGAAATAAAGCGGAGTCCAGTGACCACTACGGTATCCGCGAAGGCATACCTCGGATAAATAAAAATTCTATGTATATGTATGAAGTTGCTAAAGAAAAGTTATTGACGGCAGCTGAGATGATGCTTGCGTCTCAATAAAAAAACAACAAATATAATTTCGTACGTTGGTGCTTTCTCATAAAGTCGAGTGAGTAAAGAAAATGACACTTACTGTAGTTACTTTACAATTCGAGAATTAAAAAATGCCATTCAATATTTGAATTGTAAATTTGGAATCTTAAAATTAAAAAATAACATTATTTAATTATAATTTAGATCGCAAATCAAATTTTAAATATAATGTGGGCAACTGGTATTCCAATTATACGAATTTAGCCGCTTAATATAACATTATGGGAGACAATTACTGTGCATTCATTATTTTAAACTTATTTCTAGTAATTAGTCTGAGATTTAATGTTTAGCATCAAATTCTTAAGATAGAATGAGGAAAACTCTGAATTTCTGATTAAATGTTGACAGGTACGATGCAAAGAATTATAGTTTTTAGCAAACCTTGAACTGACATACCCTGGTGATAGTACAAAAGTACACCACATGCAATTTCCTTGAATAATCCTCAACATGAAGCTGTTGAAATTAACCTAAAAAACGAGTAATTTTAAGAAATTTATATTTGTCTTTATGAATCCTTGATTAAGACACTTAAGAAATACAGATACGTTATTTGATAGCTGCTTTAAAGAAGTATCAACAGAACTTTAAGAAATAATTAGAAAACTTTGTTAACGATGTAGAGTTGTTTTCATTTACCACAACGAATTATCTGTGAAGTAAAACAGGTCCAAAGTCTTCGCGTTCTATTTTTATGAAGACAGTTTTTAAATTTCTTTTCACAATTGGTATGCTAAATGGGTTCCGTAATCTTAATTAATATCGATTGTAATCCCGCTTCTCTTCGTCATCGCTATACAACATATATCAGGATAAGTAATGAAGTACTCTCGAGTTCAAATCAGGTTCTATAGAAACCTTGACATTACCTGCCAGTGAGAAAAATTTTACAGATTTGATTTTATTTTAATGTTCGTCCCCCAGATACGACTTTGGTAGAGAAGGCTTCAGGTTTATCTTTATTAAACTATTTTACTAATGAATTGAAATTAGCTATTAGCGGAGATGACGAATAATACTTACAGAAACTTGAGAGTAGCAAAAAAACCGAACTGGTAAATATTCTTATGCAGAAAACGCTGCTAATGAATGTCGATAAAACGCTAAAATTGGACCAATTTGTTTACCAACGAGCATAAATTTTTCGCAAGAACATTTGCGATGATTTGAATCAAAACCATGTAACTCTCATTCTTCAGTTCCTCAAATTCGAATAAAGTGTATGAAACAGACATTCTGCTATCCGCGGCAGTTTAATGGGAAAAGCTAGAGAATCATTAAGCAATCTTCAGGAAGACATGTTTATTTTCAATAAATCAATCTGCATAAAATATCTACCCACAAACAAGACCATTTAATTGGATTGGTTTCCGCATCCAATTATTTCTCCATGTTATGGGCGAACGAACGTCAAGAGAGAACTATCGAACTCGTCCGATCACGGAAGACGTTTCAAGAGTCTTGTACGACTCTCGATCGATATTTTCAGCCATCAGTCGAAGGATCCGTAAAAATCTCTACTATTTACTAGACGTAAATATCATATATCGGCAGAATCCCGTCTTTTTCAATCAGTTTCAAGGGTGTAGCAATGAAAGACACGGAACTAAACGGAATCGAAATACTAGGACGCTCGTAGCCCTAAGAGGGATGTACTTACTACGCAGCAAAACGATTTAACATAACTTTGGTACTGAGGATTCGATATATGTCAAATGGAAAAACGACGGAGTTTTATATATAGGTTCTGTTCGAGAGAAACTATGAAAGGATATGAGTCTATCTGGAATGGAAATGAGAAAGTTTGTCAGCGAGTGAGCGAAGAGATAGTTAAGAAGAGAGGAAAAACCAGAAGAAATGTTGGCAAACCTGAAGATTAAGATGAAGAGTTAAGGAAAGAGATATGAAAAGGAAAAGGAGATTAAAGAGTAGAATGTGAGAAACAAGAGGGAAATAGTGGTTGGAGGAGAATGAGAGGAGAGAGGGAGAATGCAGGATCCGGGATGACGGGATATCAGATTGTCAGCCGAATACGACCGGAAAAGGACTAATTGAATTTTTTCGCGGTGTGCGGCAGTAAACTTAAGTCCGGATAAAAGATTGCCGAGGTCATGACTGCGAGAAAAGGCTAGTCCTATAATGATAGTCATTTGTCTTTTTAAGAATCCGAATAGCATGGAAGGGGTTTATAAATGGATTTCCCGAAAAACGTTGACAATAAGAAGGTATATCGAGTTTTCGATTGAAATTCTGCGCGGAGTGGAGACTAGGGATCCAATAAGTATCTGCCATACATAAGCCATTCATTATTCCTCGGAAGGTTATTTTGCAACGCTTAAACATCAAACTAGTAGGCCGATTATGCGAAAATATTACAATTAAATTCTGCCATAATATAACAATGAAATGACTTAGTTCTCTAAGAAAAGAAGAAAACGTTCCCACCAACAAGGGACGATATGTTAACCATTTCAATTCAAGATTGAATGAAATGTCGTTGCAAGGAAATTTAGTCTTAAGTACCATAATTAATGCGAATTAAAAATTATTTCTTCATTTTTGCACAGCTTAAAATATAGTTACAAAAATTAAAGAGAAACATTAAATTGATTCAGCGGCCGTATTAATTAAGTTGTGACAATATTATTAGAAAGCGACTTGAATCCTCTTTCGATATCAGCTAAACGAAAAGACGTTTACCGGCTATTAGAGATATGAAGGCGGTACTCAAAACACGCTATGAAAGAGGATATAAACGTTTGAAAAGATCCCAAAATTCATTAACTAACTCACCCTTAAAAAGAGATGGTCAAAGGCAATCGCTGCAGCTTTACAACAGTTGAGGAAACCATATGTGCATTTCAATCCTAAGGTAGCCGTACTCAATCGATCCTATAGAGAATTCAACAGAAAAATATTAATTACACTCGTACGAGGCAATTATGTTAAAATTGTGCAATATTGATACAATTCTGCTAAAAAAATATTTGTACAAATGTTGTGCAAAGAAAATCGAAAGGAAATAACTTTTGACAGATTTTTTAAAACCATTACTGTCCGCCAAAATCGAATGAACTAATCTCGGAACGTCACAGGAACTGTTTCTTGAGGCAACATCTGTAATACCCACCGGATATCGTCGATGATGAGGTTCTCCGTGGATTACTTCAAGGCAGAAGGGGCCACCAAAGACCTCAAAACCGTTTGATGTTGGAAGTAGCATTTTAAATTGATCAAGTCCCGAAGAAAATTTAATTAACTGATCTGATGAACGCAGACATTCGCTAGGTGCTTCATTCATCAGTCAATCCAACAGTAATCGTATTTGTGGGAATGCGTGAAGATTATATGTATCTCCTGTAAATTTTTTAGATTTTTTGTATTTTTTTCTACAGTTACATTAAACAAACAATTATAATTTCATATAATGTTTTTTGTAGAATGACAGTAATACGTCAAAAACACCAGCGCCAAATCACCATTGATGACAGCTTATGCGAATCTGTTTTTCCTAAACTTCTTATGGCTATTGGAACTATCTAAATTATGAATTTAAATACAAAAAAATGGCAAGTTCAATAATTATTTTTCGAATTTAAGCTATTTTATGAGAAAATATTATGAGAAATATAAAAATGCTTTTTCGTAAACAACTTTGGCCGTGAAGCAAAATAAGGATTGAACAAAATGTTTAGCGTTAGCTATAATAATTTACTATTTTATGATTTATGTTGAACAACAAATAAAATTACTAAAATTCAAACAACTTTTTGATGCTGTTGAAATCTTTCGTTGCTACGTAAATTGTTATAAATGTGAATACATTTGTAAATGTATAGCTAAAAGCAACGTTGGAAATACATGACTTACTTGTTTATTTGAAGTTATATTGTTGCTTTTCTGATACTGATCCTACTAATTTTTGACTTAATTGAGTCTATTTTAATTAAGCCAATGAAGACGAAGCATAATTACAGATTTATAATGCAAAATTATTAGATTTTCTATTAATTTATCGAGTCTAATATGTAGCTATGTATTTGCGCGCGCTTGTGTGTGTGTGAGAGAGAGAGATTGGTTGATTGATGTGGTCTTTATTTGGGGCGAGATTGAGACTAAGAAGTCCCATATTCCACCGAACCCCTCGTCATGAAACATATATAATAATACAACATTAGCAATGTAAATACAAGTAACAATAAAAATAAAAGTATTGCAAAAGAGAAGATGTGATTTTTTGGGGGAAAATATGGACTGCTGAATAATAAAATCCATGTAAAAACCCACTACAGGAAAACACCCACACAAGAAGGGGTGTGTGAAAAACCTGCGAAGCCTACTGAGATTCACTAAAGACATCAATAAATGAAATTTAGAACAAAATATAAATAAATGAAAATCATAAAGAAAAAAATAGGCACAACACGAATAGATCAATAATAAAATAAACATAAAAATGACAGATAGAGATGAGAGATAGAGATAAAGAGAGAAGAAAATGTAAGAATCGGAAACAATCTATTATTTTATGACGTATGCAACAGCCAACATATAAAGAAAAACAAAAGAGATGAAATAAAACAATCTCCATGTTGCATATCAATAGGCAGATTAAACTATGAATCTCCATAAAGATGCTACACAGCAAAATTACGAGTATATATTTTCACTTGTTCATGCTGAATTATTCATAAACGCTAACACTTCAATATTTTTATCATGTCGCTATTAAATCATTAGATGCATTTTTTAAACTTCGATAGTATGCTTTAGGTGCGACTTAAATAACTTCTCTCTATTTTAAAACTGACAACTTAACCACTAATTATCCTCAATTTTTTACGCACAAGAATGTAGTTTCTATCCTTTCATAATTCAATTTAGACTAAACCACTGTATACTTTTCGGATTAAAATTACCTTAATCATAAATTTATAGAACATATAAAAAAAATTATTTGACAATATTTCTGAAAACAAAGTGATAGTAATCAAAGATAAGGAAAATCATTTTCGGTAAAAAATTTACATATATACCCTAAGTTACCATTCAGTAACTTGTTTTGATAGCTGATAATGTACAGGTAACTAAAAATCAAATGAGTTTGCGGTCGATTATTGTTGTGTATGACATTTTAAAATAATGCATATTATTGAAAAGCTATGACACGAACTCGTGTACATAAACTCCAGCATAATCGCTTCTTTTGAAAGTTCCGCCGTGAGCTCCAATTTGCACCGATGATCCACGAGAGGGCCGACTTCGCCGGATGTAAAGGTGCCGCAGTGTATACTGGGAAACGACCCAACGAACGACACCCTCGGTGGGCGTCCCTGGTAGGCAAATGGGGGAAGGAAAGGTGACGGATGGAGATCAATGCCGATAGAAACGAAGCTATAAATTAGACGAATAAAATCGAAAGATAAACGCATCAGTAATTATGCAGCAGTTACTAAATGCTTCCATTATTCTGAAAACTCACATTCATGGAAGTCTTAAAATTTTAAACAACAATACCAGCTATAAATTTAACAAACTCATTGATCGAAAGACAGGATTTCCACTTGCGACAACAATTTTCGAAAAATATTAAGTATGAAGACATTACGAAACTAGACAAAAACACAAACGATAAGACTCTGCCGATATAATAAGTAGAAAACTATAAATGAGCTTCAATTTAAACAACTTCCTTGTTCTTTGCCAAAGAGCAATAATTATCTCATTAAAATTTGAATGCAATTTCCTTCCAGGTGGTTAATAAAAATTGCCATAAATGAAAAATTCTAAATTTAAATCCCATACTTGTTTCATACATATCGTATTCATCATAAAAGTTTGATAGCGTATATGCTTGTTAAAATTCTTTAATTTTAGTATTTCACATGCTCCATGAAACATTTTCCCAAAGCCTTTGATAAACTATCATTTTTGGGCCAAATATGGGTTCTATGCTAGGAATATAATTCTTTTGCATAGGAACAGTCAGAAATTAGAGTTTATAATCTCCAGTTTGGTATGATTGCAGCAATGAGTATTCTGTCAAAACCAAAATCTCCACGAGAACTATGCATTCGCCTTGCTGAATATAGATGATAACTCGTTATATATGATCTGGAATATTTTAACAGTTGGAACAATTAATTCCCAATATTTAAGCGTCACAGAAAGAACTCCAGAGAAATCTTAAAATATAACTTGATTTTTCTCATTGGATGAATGTAAGCTCATTTATTTACAGAAGCCCAGTAGATCTTAGAGTGATTGATTGATAACTTGGCTGTGTATCAAAAAATATATCTTCAGCTACACTGAAATATTTTTGATTTTACGACCATCAGTGCCTCCGGCGGAAAATAGCTATCGCAAAAATGCTGACGTTAGAAACATAAAAATATTCCAAAATCTCTGTATCACAGAAATAATGAACCGAAAAAGTTCGAAAAAGTTAAGCGGAAACGTAAATACAATCACGGCTGACAAATCGACACAATAAGCATATTTGAACGAAGACATGTTCAAAAGTATCCCGTACAACTCGACATAGAATTCTTTAGATCGGAGTACTCATTGCCCATGTAATATTTATTGCGCTAAAACTCGGGTCATCATCGCATCGTACTGAATCGTATTGTTTGTTTATACCGCATCAATTCTATTTCAGAACATAAACCAAAACATCTTATCTCTCGGACTAAATTACTTATCTCTCATCCAGCACGCGATCTTAAAAGCACAAACCTGATTGCCTCTTTGAAAATGCACATAAAGCACACATACACGGTTGTTATTATTGCATTACCGACAATTAATGCTAATGTACAGACCATGACAACGCACTCATTTTTGCGATACGGCTGAAGCTTTCATCTTGGCGGCGTCTCAGAGGCACGCGAGGCTATTACGCGCTGCATCGGATGCTTTAATAACTCCGTCATAAAACAGTGGGAGAGGGAGCAAATATGCGAACTCCCCCCCCCCTCTCTCAATCCTCCATTTCTTTTTTCAGTCAACGGCTCGACATAAGATTCCTATCAGGAGTTTTTTATCCTACGGCACAGCTCATCCTTTTCATTTACCTAAGATCTGTAATGAAGCCATGCAGTTTAAATCACAAACACTCCTCATCCACCTCGAACCGTTTTTTGCTATCCCAGCAGGAAATTTTTCGCTACATGTGGTATCCAGATTGGCCTTAATTGGATCGGAAGATTTCTGAATTTCATTAATGGAATAGTCCAAGTCGAGAATAGGAATTACGAGGTGAAATACATCGTGCTAAGAAAATATACGAAAACCATGTACTCGGAAATGATCCTCCACTCGATATTTAAAACTGAATTTTAAACCGCCATGACACTTTGTTTCGTGTTTGCATAAAAAATAATAATTTTTAAATGTAACATGCTTTATATACGCGCTGATCCAACAGAAGAAAATAGTTATTTTAATATTACTAAATAAAAAAACATTACCAGTATGCCTTATTGGCCAGATGGCAACGATATATTTATGCAATTTTAAAATAAAACAATAACAACGGATCTTAGTGGAGCTACGTGTTAGGATTTTCAGGATTTTTGATGAACTTTCACGGCTAGCGAAGCGGTCGCAGGTCCCACGATGTCAACATCGTACGTCATTCTCCCACTTCTCCCACATCCAGTCATTCACATGTAAATTTAATGAACACATACCACATATATATTAACCATATATACAGAATAATATCTGTACAATTACTTTTTATAATAATTATTTTGATGTCTATTTCCAAAAGTTATTTCGCTTATTCGGAATCTCAATGTATTGACATAATATCCTTGGTGCATTTGGAAAATATTGCAAAAAATCTGAATCCCAGGACATGACTTTCTCAATAAAGGGTAATTAATATGATTGTACTTACGAGTTGGTTTCGGCAAAAGCATTCTGAAGAATAATTATCGGCAATTATACTCGTGATTAATTTTAAAATAGAAATATTTAATAATTTTCAAAATGAATGAGTCACTTTTCACACTGAAAAAACTATAGGTAAGCAAAATTATTATTTGACGCTGTGGATAACAAATAATTGATGCACCATTAAAATTACCGTTAGCCGCGCTGTCAATATTTACAAGAAAATTTGTTTGCAAAATAAGACGCTAGATGATATTGGGATAATTTTTGTACGCAATTAAAATTACTCTTTGCAGCGTAGGCATCGCTATCAGCAATTAGAACACTTTATCATAGCAACGGAAGTAAAGATAGCAACGTATTTAACACAAATTCAGATGGATAATGGAAATATCCCTTAAACCAGTGGTTCTCATGCAGATCTACCTTGCGACCCCCTCCATGCGGTTGTTCGGTCGCCGCGAGATATCTCCGAAAATAGGAGTTTATGATAATAAGCTAAAATGTTACCACTGAAATTACTTTATTTATAAATATTTATGGGTTTAGATACATTTTTAGATATTTAGTATTGCTGAGGCATATCTACTTGTTAGTTATTATATTGAAACAACATATTAAAAAATTGTATATTTATAGGTTACAGAATTTTATTTATCTTTTGAACACATCGATTCGATTCTAGGAGACAGCTTACTTAACACATAACGCAATTCGCTATCAATATCTATCAACTTGTTTCTCTCTTTACATTTAATTGATACTAAACTAGAATATCCATGTCCACAAAGATAAGTTGTGGGAAAAACCACTAGGACCTGTGATGCTAAGTTGAAAATATTTTTATATTTTTCCTTTATCGTTAACCAAAACTATTTTTTGCTACGGCAAGTGTTATTTAAATAAATTAGAAAAATAAATTGTTAAAAAGAAATTAGTTCATAAAAAACTCATATATCGTCATGAATTACAACAAAGATGAGAAAAGACAGGACTGACAAAATGAGTGAAGCTAATATATGTCGCCTTATTATTTTTATTTTAAAATTATATTCTTATATTAATTTTAAATATAGTAAAATTAACAAATGTTTATTCTGAAGAGTGCAAATCTCAATCAAACATAAAACATAGACATAAACCATAAATTAAAATTGAAGGTTTGAGAGACTGAGGAAAAAATCAGTTGGCATAGCGAAGATTGCTCGCGACCCCCGTAAAATCGTCTCGCGACCCTACGTTTGAGAACCTGTTCTATAAAAATTTTTTCAAACGGAAGTTATAGAAAATTATGTTGTCTACAACTTTAATAATAACGAATATTTACATTTAAAGGTCTAACGGATATATTTGGCCTAAACAGAAAAAGTTCTAAAGTAAACTTTCTCTTCCGGTTGACCAATTTTAGCGAAAATCTATTCAGACCTTTATTTTTAAATTAAAATGGTAATTATAAAGTTTGTGTTTATTTAATGAGTAGTTTCTGAGGTAGAGCGCGTACAGAATTCCTACCACATACACAGACCTCATCGATAAAATAGTAAAAACGTATTCAAGGGACCTTAAAAAGTTGAAATTTCGAATTCGATTATTTGCAAGAAATTAAATGCTTTCTCTCATACAAAGAAAGTAAAGACGAATTCAGTAGGACTAACAATAAGTAAGAACTGCATATTAGATTCGGAGAAGATTATCATCTTCTCCGAATCTAATATGCAGTTCTTACTTATTGTTAGTCCTACTGAATTCGTCTGTGTTACTCTCCCCGAAATATGTTCTGTAAGGTGACATCGTATGCTTTGGTTATATTCGTTATCAGGTAAAACCACCCTTCCTAGTGATGTTGTTTATGCCAAATTCCGTCAGAATAAAATATGGTCTTTCATCTGTGTCAATACATCGGGTCATGGCCTTTCCCTCAATTATAAACGTGTCCTAAAATAGGGAGACGCTCAACGAGATCTGAATAAAGTGCTGGTTCGTGCATTTTGAATGGTCAAAATATCAAAAGAGACCATTTTAAAGTTATGTTACCGATTCGTTTTCAAATGTCAGCGAATGCAAATGAGGGAAGTTTATTCCGAATGTCCCTTTAAACGAGTTTACACGTCACAGGTTTTATGATATCAAGGGAGACGTTTCGTTTCCATCGCCCAGTCATGTTAAAAGAAAAAAAGAAAAAGTCGAGAGTTCACGCTAGAGTCAAGGTTTTTTAATGTAGACTCGAAAGAGAGGGCAAATCGGTCAAAAATATAAGCACTTGGACGCCGTACGTGATGAGACCCGAGGCGGTGAGATTTGGATTCCCCCATGAGCATGCCTGGGGACGCTAAAATTGATCTCATATATAAAGGTGCTACGCTGCTATGGTATGATATGTATGTTTTCCTGGCTAATCAGCCTCTTGGACTACTATAGCCATAACTCCACCCAAACCAGCCACACACATTGAAGGGAGGAGGGACACCCGGTGCCGGTATTAGCCTACTCTTGACGAAGAGCACCAAGAAAGGTGTGTAAATCATCAGTTTGTGAGCGAAAGACACCATAAATAAATATTTAACTTTGTATTAAGTATGGAAAGGACTGTCAGAAACCGGATTTAGACTTTCTTTTCATAGTACATATTCGAGAATTCCAAAATTGAGAAGCGCGTATTCAAAATACTACCTTAGGTCAACTAAATGGAAAACTGGATTAAATTTTTAATAAAGGGCGCTTAAAATACGTTTCCTGCCTACATTGATATTGCGGTACAATATTTCTTACTTATTGTGTTTAAATTAGAAAGGGTAATAAAAACTACATTTAAATTCCTATAATAATATGTAAATTTATTTTAGTGTACTTGTAGTCAACCACGGTAATGTGTTACAGATACCATATAGGTAGGTTTTATTGACTACATCTATGGCGGTGGTCGAGGTAGAGTGAGAAACTCTCTCATATAAAAGATTTTTCACGCTTTCTTCTACAAAAAAAAGAATTTTGGAGGTTTTCGCAAACTAATGTTCGGTCTCCTTTTCCAGAAAGTTGGAGTCGACCAGATTTCCACATTAAGCATTTTATGTATTCAGTCGTAAAATAGAAAGGCGACTCGTGAACAATTCCTCTTTCCCAATAAGCCTTGGCGGTGGAAAAACAAAATCGCGTTAACAACATCCGGGGCTCCAGAACTCAAAACCTGATGCATTCGTATCTGTCACTTTTCTCCTCAATTCGGAATCCGCATTTCTCTTGTTTGTCTGTCGCCCCTCGTTCCATCACTTTCCATTTTCTTTTTCCGTTCGTTCATACCTCTAGCTCCAATCCATTCGCCTCTCTTCCTCCCCCCTACATCCGAGTCACGTTTAATCGATCCCCGCCATTCCCCTGCCTCGTTTCTCGACTAATTTTCGCAAACTTCTCTTTTTTCTCCACGGAAAACGACTCAAGCCAATTTGCTCTAGTTGCTGTTCTTGCGGAAATTTTCAGTAACAAAGCAAGAAGACATTTTCACGAAAAACTTTAAAATCCTACTCGATAACCTGTAGTTAACTTTAAGGACAGTGGATTAGTTTATAAACGATCAAACTGGCATGAGTGAAGCATTTAATGTTTTATCTTCTTGTTTAATTATATTGTCGACGCACATAATTGCAGCAATGATAGTAGCCCAATGTTTTAAGACTGCAATAATTTTACATTGGTTGAAAGCCCGCTATTTTGCGAACTCGTAGAAAAGTATAGCGCTGACAAGTCATATTGATGTGATGTCAACTTCATCGACACAAAATTTGTCACATTTTATACTTTTAGGATTCCTAGGGCAGCAATTGTTGAACTAATTAAGATTCTTAAGCTAAGAGAATAGTCACTGTATGAAGGAATGTTTTATTTATTTTTCATGTTATCCTCGTCGCAATATCGCAATATATCCTTACGCATACATAGACACGTGTGTGCTTGCCGCACAAACTTTTATGCATATAAACCTATCCACTCATATAAACAAACACACACAGGAAGTCGAAGGGATCAAAGGGAAGAACCGAAGGCTGTATTGCGGAATAATTCCCAAGTGCACTTGAGAATCTATTCTTGTATCAATCATACTACAAGTTATTATGACTTAGCAAAGTTTAATTTAAGATGCAAAACTCGAAGCGCCCAACGCTTGCAATAATTTAACCCGAATAGTACTTAACAAGATGATCCAAACAGAACTTATGATGCCCACTTTCCATTTAATCATTTATTTAATACTTATATTAGCTTTAATAGCTTTAAAGTCATCACGGATATGTAGCTCTTTGTGTTCCCAAATTTCATAATTTAGCGTTATAAAATAGTAAGTATATACAAATACATTCGAACGGAATATTAAATTGATCACCCGTATTTATGCGGCAAAAATAACGCGTGTACGTATTAGAATATACCGAATCTGAGTCCAACAATAGTTGTTGCTATGGACACACTCTCGTAATGAGTGATAAAAACTGCAAAATCGCCAGTATTTACGCAAAATTCTAAGAAATACAATAGATATGCAAATTTCTACGATAAAAATTAGAATCTTCATTCCTTTCCTCAGAGAATAGTACAAAACTTGCTCCAATATTACAATTATAAGATATTTTAATGTGCAAGAGAAAATTACCCTGCACGATGGATTTCAGATTTCCCATGTAAATCAAATGGGAAGGATAGTTCCTGAGACCGTACCCGGGACTTCAATCTTCGCAACAAAAACTATCCTCGGGAGCTCGGCCCATATAGCAAGAGATTTCCACCATGTTTCATGAAAATCGGTATATTGGTTCAAAAGTTAATAGGGGGACGGACGGACAGACAGACATAACGACAAAACTATAAGCCTATTTCCATTCTGGAAAGTAGGCTAAAAACAAACCATTTGACGCAAATTCCTCATAAAAGAGATCGCTAAGATTCAAGTCCTCTCCAGGTCGATATAAAGAAATCATTTCGAAAGGCACGAAATTAATGATTTTCCTCTTGAAAGTGACTAAAAACTCACGCGCCGCTTGATGAACCGAATTGGTTGGGATTGAATTCGGTCCTGGACGCCGGTGTATGTTTTCATCCCGTCGCATATGTCTGCCTACAAATGAGATACTTCATCTCCGCCTTAAATCCACCAGAAAATCTATCGCCTTGATGATGACAACTTTATATCTGTTTTCATTAGGAAGTCTTCCCACATATTACCTCTCCTCTCTTCTTCCGCCCCGTCATCCGATCCTCGCCACTCTTTCTCTCGCTCCCTCTTCCTTTCCCTAACTTATTCTGATCCCATACTATTCTTTCCTTCCTATCCACTGTCCTTCATCACTGTGTATTTCTTCACGTTACATCACTGCTGTCTTTCGGGTATCGTCGCCTCACTAACACCATATACACCAGTGTTTCTCAACCCCCGACCCGCGGTCCAATATTGGCCAGCCCTCGATATTACATTTTCTCTTAAGAGTTCTAAAATGGGCAGTACTGATTAATGAGAGGCTTGTGTTTTAAGATGCCAAAGTGTAAAACTGTCAAATAGTTGGTGGTTAAAAATTGATTTTACCGGTCTTTGATGGAATATTCAGATAATACATTGGTCCGTGACAAACTTTCGGTTAATACACCAGTCTCCAATAAACTTTCGGTTGAGAACCGCTGCTCTACACTAATACTTTCTGAGCTTGCCTCGTTTACCTATGGCACAAGTTATCGCATCAAACTACACTCTTACTGGAGATGAAACAACTCATCTTTTCCTCACCTTTTACCTTTGCCTAAAAAAAACAAGAAATGTAATTTGTTCATTGCTATGGTATTTATGCCCTTCACCCACACTTTTCCTCCCTTCTCCAACCCTTGCCAGTTCCTCTCCCTTCTCACTTCGCTTCACCTACACTCTCTCCTTCCTCGATCCTTTTTTTCCCACTCAACCACGTTCCCTCACTCCCTCTTTCTCCGTCCCCTTTCCCTCTAACCCTTCCCTTTCGCCTCCCTCTGCCACTTTCCTTTTCCACTCTCTTCTCTACCCTTCTTCCAACCAAATTCACATGCCACTCCTCTCTCATACTCAACTCTCCTGTCGAACACCATTCCTATTCTTCCTCTCGAATCCCTCGCCCCTTCTACATTCCTCCGCTACAACCTCTCTCCAACTCTTCTTCCATCTTGTACCAACTCTCTCCCTTTCCGTGCGGAATCCGTCGGAGCTAACTCACCATTCCCTCCGCACTGCAGCCTCTCGAAGTTTTACGACTCCGGGGATAGAACAGGATTCATATTCCCCTACGCTTTATCACGGAAAATTATTCTCGCGGCAATTGCGTCTGAGTAATCTCCTCACTACCCACGCGTGAACTCCGAGCTTTTTAATAGGCACCCATTCAAAGATCACGTGCAAAGCGTGCCCATAACTGACTCCTTTACTCCCCTCTACCCCTCGCGTCTTAAGTTAACTCCAAACATTATCTATAAGCTTTACCACAGCGCTATATGTCAGACGATGTTTCGGTAAGAGCTCTCATTTGACAATTAAATGACTAATAAAAAGTTTTGTTTTTTCGGCTACTAAGCCTATCTTTTATTAAAGAAGATAAGTGCGTTGAATAAGACGGTGAATGTGCTGAGAAAATAATGGGATGATAAAATACGATAACTGCACTGCTTAAGAGACCGAAAAAAATTACTGTCGGGCAACGGAAAATTGTATTTACAAACATTGGATGAGAAGTGAGGAGACAGTTTAATATAGCGTGTTTGTAGAGACTAAGATAATAAATGAAAATGACAAGAAGTACATTTTTATCCATTTTTCGAGCTAGAATTTAATTGACTTTAAAACAGATGTGAATGAAATAAACGGAGAGGCGCTTTATTAAGCTTTCTCGAGACAAATTAATGTGAATGAGACGAGAATAGCAGAGTTGGAGAAGGCCTTGGATTGCTAGCAAAGATATTTTTGCCTGTCACCGAGATTGGTGGGTGACAGGTG
Source organism: Tanypteryx hageni (assembly GCA_028673005.1). Lineage (NCBI taxonomy): Eukaryota > Metazoa > Arthropoda > Insecta > Odonata > Petaluridae > Tanypteryx > Tanypteryx hageni. The sequence goes on along the minus strand of CM054113.1, from coordinate 149,975,050 downwards.
ATGACGGTCATCAACCTTACACCTCGTCTTCCTATTCCTCTCATGTGCTGTCAAGGGGAGAAGTGATCATTTTTGACTAGAGGCGTCAATCTGACGGCATTCGGGCAACGTTATAACCCCATGCAAACCGCAAAATAACCTTTTACGAGAACGAGAAACAACGAAAAATACGAAATCAAAATTATTCTCCTCTATTACGTTAAAAAAGATTGTGTCATAATAATATAACAAATTTATTTATTCCTGGCTCCGTATGATGAAATAAATAGCAAATAAAGGTTTGCAAGAGCCAAAATATTTGTGGAACAATTTTTTTACACTTTGCGGATTGAAATGATACCTTGAGTAATTCCAATATGTACTTTAATTCATCTCCCCCTCATCACCATAAAGCTTGATTAAAATCTTAATATGTCTCTATAAATCAATGACTTTGATTTTCTTTAAATTTCAATTATACCGTACCGTAACTAGAGCGGAGTAGGCGGAGCATGTGTCCCGGACGCAACTAATGTTTGTTTGTATAAAATAAACAACTTCTTGGATTAATATGTCCATTATTCCCTCCACTCCACTCTATACGAAGAGTACCAAGAGGGTCAACTGCTTAACGTCCCTTCCGAAGAACGGAGCGCTGACTTGCGCGATCTCCTCAAATCACACAAGCAGGTAAAAAAACCCTGGTCTCCACCGGATTCGAACCTGGGAGCGCTACGTGGAAGGCCAACGCTCTAACCACACCGCCAGCTTTATATGGCGAATTGCAAGATGATTATCAAGAAACTGAGATATTTCCGAAAACTGATCTCGTTACCTTAATCTTCCCAATTTATCGTTCCGAAGGTTGAACTGAGTAATTTTAGAGGAGATTATATCTCCTCGTCTCGCTCGCCTGCCAAAATTTTGCTCCTCGGTGTGTTGGTGCGCTAATTATGGCTGAAATATGGACTGGGGTCGAAGCTTTTTGTCGAGGAACCCGAAATAAAATAGATAAACGTTGCTCTTGAGACAGGAGATGTCTTCTCCGACACTTCCAAAGTGATCTATTGCGCTAAATCTGCTTCTACAATCTGATTACTGCCAAAGTTGGGCGAAATCGACATATTCGACCTGTTTGTCAGGCGTGCCTTAAAATAATATTTAGAGAAAGTATGTAAGCAACCTATCAAGAATATTCGCACTTTAAACCTCACGCCTTCGTCTAATAATTTTTCGCACTTTACTATTTACAGTATATGTATGCTTGGTAGAATTCGAAGTTTATTTTTTTGAAAATCGACGTTTATTTTTTTTAAATAGAGGTTTATCTTCCCGAGAGATTTTAGACGAATACCGACGCTTAAAATTACTACTTATATATATGGCTGGCAATTTTCAACCTTTGAATTCGATGATTTAAATTTAGTTTTTATTTCGAAATTCTACGCGTGTGTGTGTGTCTTCAATTTTAAGTATCGATTGCAAATTTATCTGCATTTTTTAAACAAATATATATAAATTGAAATTAACTAACCTGTAGCAAAGGATGAAGGAGGCAAAAGCAAGATAGCGGAACGATCTTTCCTTGATAACTTTAAGAGAAAGACTGCCAAAGTGTGGGTTCATTGCATACGAAGAGGTGAAAGTGCATAAAATAACGTCCATCTATAGGAAAACCCCTAGCAAGGAATCGAGGAACATTTGTTCCAGGAATACACTCCACGGGGTGGACGCGTGGAAGGGGTAGCAAAATTCTTTTCTTTCGAACCTCGTTTAACAGGGATCGAGAAATCTGAACAGGACATATCATGATCTTATCTCTATAGAGGCTCGTAGAATATCCCACCATTAGATTGGCAAATATAATCACAAAAACCCCAAAAGGTCTAAGAAACACTTGTTCTCAAAACTACCCTAGGACCTTGCGGTTAACTGATTGTTCAGAGTATAAGCGTGAGCATTTCAAAAACACGCATATTTAATGTATGGAAATACCCCTCTTTCAGTCCCACTGTTAAAGTTGGCCCAGGAACGAAATCGTAGGTAGCAAATAATATTGCGAAAAATTAAACAGAAACGACTTTAATATTATAATTCAGAATAGGTTTTTAGACGTATTTCCATCTTGTTGGAAAATCGACGCTTATCGACGGCTTTGAATTTTCGTCGATTTTTAAATTTAAAAAAATCGACGTTTGTCTACGTTTTTCGATTTAAATCTAATCCTACCAAGCCTAAATATATGGTATAATATTCCAAATTCATTTTCTTTTGCTTGCGGATTCCTTTCTCTCTTTCTGTGATTAGGGTTCTATTTTCTTTATTACATTCTGTTGAAAATGGAGCTGTAGTAATTTTATTCAAGTTAATTTTGACAACCGATCCCTTATATATTTTTCGAATTATTTTTCTAGATTCTTTTATTGATATGGACCCTCCTTCCGACCAATTTTGTTTCTTTTCTCAGCCCTCTTCCTAGCATGAAGACTCAACAAATCCTCCTATCTTCGACAAGATGTCTACCATGTGTTCTGTTTATTTTGTCTGTTTCTTCCGTCATTTGTGCACAGTAGGATAAACTTGGGTGTTTCGGGCAATCGGGTGATTCGGGCCGTTTTTATATTTTTCATCGATAGAGGTCAGCAAAAAATGGAACAGGCATAATTTTACCCTGGTGGAAAAGTAGACAACTTCAACTGTCTGTAAAAGTGCAAATAATTACTGTCAAGCTGTGTGTTCGTCAAAAATGAGAGTTTTTGTTAAAGTATAAAGGTAAGAACTGGCTAAAATGAGCACCTTTCAATTATTTTGATGTCACGAACTCGCATATTACCCTATTACTAGCTCTCTAATTCATTTTATTCTGGTAGTTAACAAACGCTTTCTTCTTCATGTGTCCAGTTTTCGGAATGATTTGCAGCAGGGGCGCCAACCGGTAAAAAAAATTCCCGTGTACACTTCGGGTGAATCATGCCACTATTACATCTTTCATCACCAAAGGTCAGCAAGTAACGGAGGGTACCTCGGGAATAGCTATACTTATTTCGCTCTGGTGATAATTTTGTGGACGGATTCTGTCTGAGTTCCAAGAACCTGATTTGTCTTCAGTGAAGAACTTTTGTTACGGTTTGCATGGTTAGAGAATTATAAAATTTAGCATGTTTCTCTTATTTTATGTTACGAAATCTGCTAATACTCCTTTAATAATATGCTAGTCCTTCTGATTTTGGCCATATTAGTTAACTATAGTAGTTGTATCCCAGTGTGATTAATGCTGACTCACAGTCGCCCCAGGGATACCAACCGAACAAAAGATTATCTATTCCGTTTTAGATGAATGGTGTCGGAGATTTTCCGTTTAGGAAAAATGCAGGTGTTCTAATCAAATCAGAAGCAAAATAATCCAGCTACGCCATCATCTAGTACTTTCACATCACGTGAGCCCCAAGAAAATTGTGTACAGCGAGAAAATTCACAAACCTTTGGTGATCTACTGCTCATTCCCAAAAGGTTAATGAAGCGAAGAATATCTCGCAAGCAAACTGCAGAAATAATGACAATGCCCCAATTTATTGAATAAACAAAGGAGAAAGAAGCCAAAAAGAAGAATATAGCTAAGGAGGACAGACCTAGGGTCGCGAAGTATTTTTTTTACGACCAATCCTGACTAGCGAGTCATCTGTTAGCGAAGAAAAAGAATAAGAGCATGAAAAGTAAAACAAATGTAGATTTTGTGTGTGTGTGTATTTTTAGCTAATCAACCTCTTGGATTATTATAGCCATCGCTCCTTCCACACCGAACACACTCATAAAGGAGGAGGGAAACTTGGTGCCGGGTTCTAAACGAAGAGCACCAAGGGAGCCAACGGCTTAACGTCCCTTCCGAAGGACGGAACACTGACTTTGCGCGGTCTCCTCAAACCACATAAACGGGGCCGGGCGACCTCAATTTGGATTTTGTCTACTGAACTACTACTTATATGAGTCGATCATGAAAGGCGATTGGACCAGTTGCCAAACTTGTGGGTGTTGGTTCCATGAGGTGTGTGTTGGTGCTAAAGGGAAAAAGATTTTTAAGTGTGGTGTTTTCAAACATTATAAGCATCATTTAATGGTAGTAAACCAAAATGAACTATTCTGAAAATATAATCTGACTTATTAACTTATTTTAGTTTTATAAAAATATTTAATTTACTGGCCCGAATCACCCTACAAACTTTGGGTGAATGGGAGCAAGCCACTTCTAGAAAAAACAATCATAACAGAAAAAGTATTGCGCTTAAAATGCGAACGCGATGCAAAAATATAGCCAAATGAGTACTTTGTTTCTCCTGAAAATTTGCTACCTCCATCAGTCATAGTACTCATGCAATTCTGATTTTCTTTTTTGTGGCCCTTTTCACCCAAGCTTACCCTAGCTTAATTTGTGTAACAATTTTATGGAATTGTAGCTGGAGGCAATTTTTAAATTGCCATCGCTCCTAAAGTCACATATGTTATCATTTCCTTTCAATCGCACCATCATCCACATCTCACAGATTCCCGAGATGAATCCGTCGGTTACTCTAGGAGCTTGTATAGTTTTTCCTCCTTGCCTCACATCATCAATTTAATGTTACTCCGTCTCCATGCCATTTCCGGTTTGCAGAAAACGAGATCATCCAAGAAAAGCTCCTTCTTCGACAAATGTCAAACTCTCTTATCACCCTTCACGTCTTGTCTGTACTCGTAAAAATGCCGCTGCGCTCCAATTATTTCGTCGATTTGATCTTTGCCACTTCGGACGAGAGTGTGAAATAACATCCACAAAAGTCATCGGGTTCTATCAGTTTTTGTTTATGATTCGGGGAATTAATGACATTTCCGTGGATGAGAATGCGTTTTCCGTGTCGTCTGTCTGCGAGGAAGGCGTTCCTTTTGAAGCCAAGCAACACGAATCTTTTTATCTACACGAAGAGACAAAACATTCAAAACTAATTTAATAGGAGAGGTAGAAGTTGCTCTATATTTTCACAGAAAGAAAAGAATATAAGATTTACCCGCAGACCTTTGTCAAAATAACTCCTTATTACAAACCGAGCAAATCTCTCGCGCCTAACCTAACCACTTTTGATTCTGCGTCACTCGAGATGGTGATACGCGACGCAGAAATTAAACGCGAGAAAAGAGGAAGTTAAAGTATTTTTTGGAAGGGTAGAATATAATGCATTAATTACCTGCCACTCCCGTGGCGGGTAACGCATAATTACTTATTTTCTTAAACAACTATAAAAATGTAAGGTAACATAAAATGTATAAACTATAACGATTAACAACGTTCTGATTTCTGTTGAAAATATTCATGCATTATTAGTATATAGTAGTGAATTTAACAATAAAATAGGCAGCACAAATTTTAATTTCTCAGGAGTCATAAAAATAATGCATTTTACACTAACCTTAATGAAATCATAGAGCAACTAATTAAAATAAAAGAGTAAAATTCATTTAACTAACATTAAATTTCTTACGGAACAATTTATGATGAAAAAATTGTTTTATGTAGCTTACAGTCCTCTTCCTATTGTATAACGTTAGATTTTTTTGATAGTCATTCTATCCCTGCTACATGCATTTTCATTTTATAAACAAAAGAGCAATTGGAGAGAATTAAACTAAATGTATGAAATATAATCTCATATGAAAAAACCTTTTCTATATGAAAAAAAATCATTTAAAAATTTTCAACCTTTAAATAATATCATTTAAAATACATTCTTTGTTATTCAATAACTATGTGACCGTGTCACTATCATTATCAACATTTTCCCGAATATTTAGCTTTAATTTTCCTTTTGAGTAGGGGGTTTCAACCGGGGGTACGTCAAGAGTTTTGAAGGGACATGCGAAAGTGTTAAAGGTTAGAACTTTTCTTCTTACTTTGTCCTGTATGCCTGACTTGGGAATAAAAAGTTATTATTATTATTATAAATGTATTATTATTAAATTTCATTATTATTTATAAATCAGAAAATATGCCAAAACTGTGATTTTTAACGTTATAAACATCAGTTAACCATCTTAAAACAAGTACTATTAATTTAATTAACACTTAAATATGTACTTATCTATACACGAACATTAAAATGCTCTGAAGGGTACGTCAGCAAAAAAAGATTGGAAACCTCTGCTTTAGAGATTAAGTTCCACCATTAGAAATGCTTACAGAAAAGAAAATTTGCAGTAGATGTGACCACGGGTGGCAATTGAACTGATATGATAGCAAAAAATCAATAAAGAAGCAATTAATATCAGATTGCGTGCACAAAATTTTATTAGTATAAAAATTTTAATTTAACTTTTGAAAAATCAGTGTTTTGGCTTATACGCTCATATTTTTTGCCACTAAATTAATATTGACTTTTGCAAAAAAAGCGTTAATATCGTACAACGTTCTCATAGGCTCCTTGTTTTGCATGTTTTCTCGCGAAGCTTAATTCAACTCACTGGTCGCGAAAATCGCTTTTCTATGCTAGCTGTGGTCACTATTTGTTTGTGATATAGAAAGCTAATGTTTAATAATAACCTAATAGTTTTTAATTTAATAACTCGACGATCTATCGTTTTCTTCGAATTCTAAAAATTTTATTTAAAAATTCTAAATGACATCAGCATATACTATATGTAGATACCGATGAACGAAAATCGCGATGGGCGGGAATATATTTTTATCTCGACCAAGATATCGAAGAGGACGAACGTTCTATGAAATAGGTCACCAGTGGGGATGAAACATAAGTATATCGGTACAATTCGGTGAAAAAGCGTAAAATCTTTCGTGAAAACCTAATGAATCACCGAAACCAAAAAATGCGCGAATGCTCACAATCGAAGGTGAAGACAATTTTGAGCTGTACTTTCCATTTTGAAGGTATCGTTCACTTAAAATTTGTCCCTGATGGTCAAACAGTAAACCAGGCATTCTACTTGGAGGTTCTTCGACGTTTGAAAGGCCGAATCGCAAGACTATTCACAACGCAACGTCGAAAAGTGCTCCGTGGGAATTTTTGGAAAACCACCAAGCAAGGGCCTACGCCTTGTGCCCTGTGACTTCTCCATGATTCCCAACCTCCATGATTTCTTTGAAAGGACTTTACTTTGGGTCAGAGGAAAAAATTAAATAAAAACGAAGGTGACTCTGAGGAACAATAGGAGAAAAATGTTTCCAGGCATTGCAGCACCTTTGGGAGAAGTGCATGGTTCGCCAAAGAGAATATTTCGAAGGACACTAAATAACGTTCTTTTAGTTTACTTCCTGTGACTTTAAATATCATTAGTCCGGGAAATTTTTGGCCACACATCGCATGCATGTGCGGGTGTGTTTATAAAAAAAGGAAAAATGTTGCTTTACGTCAAATTTTGCTACGTAGCACAACGTTTGCTCTCATTTAGAAGATTTTTGCGACGAAAAATGGCATAAGTCAATCCGCGGATGCATCCTTCGAAGGAAAGTGCATATATCTCCATCACTCCCTCCTCTTAATTTTTCCTTTTGGACACAGGTCTCCACCGGAGATCGGGCGCGAGAGCGATGTGTCGGACGCGTAACACACATGCACACACACTCATACAGGCTCCGCGGCTACTCTTAACGCGGTGTGTCCGACTGCAAAGCTACCAATGGATGTAGCTCGAGATCGTATCTTTTTAGCCGTGTCACATAAACAAGAGGTTGCGATGTCCTGCTGCAGCTTGGAGACCACAATTCATGATCGCGGAGACAGATCCGCGAGAGAGGGAGAGAGAGGGAGGGGGAAGGGAGGGAGGGAAATAAAGGGTCAAGGAGGGAGCGAGGGAAAAATTGAGATGGGGAGAAGGAGGGACTGGGAGTAAGAGGAGGAAGGAGCAGGTAGAATTTAAATCGCCGTTTGTTTACGGCCGCGGCGGCATATATTGGTAACAAATGCCCAAGTCCAAAAAACAAACGCTACACCAAACCGCTGAGCGTGAAGGTAGGGAAGGGAGCGTGGGCTGCTAATAACATCTTAGCAGTTAATGCTGATCCGGGCAGAGGGCGATAAATCAAAGAGTTTGGAATGCTCCTTTGTACTCGCCTCGTTTTCAGAAAAATATTGCCGAGGGCGAGTGAAATTTCATAGCGATTTTGAAATGACATACTGCGGCACTCCCTCATGTAAAGTGATAAGGGTTTAAAAATAAATTTAGAGTGCATAACTTATTTTTAGATTAACCTACAGTACATATCAGGTAAGGCTGACAGTAAATTTGTTACAACTACAACTCAAAGTACTATCCAAGAAGACGCAATATTTGGCTGAAATGTTAATCCCAACCAAGCGGTAAAATTGAAGCAGCGGAAAATTAGGTGTAATTTTTTAAATATTAAATTCGCGTTTTTTGTTTATAAGTGCTAACTATTAAAAAACTGTATTTCTGAAAACTTTATTTGAATACATTTGTTGAAGTTCAATTTGTCATGTGAGAATGCTGCGCAAAAATTAAAATAATTGACTTTTGATAAATGTTAACGTTTTTATTATTAAATGAGAGAATTTATATTTCGTGTCATATGTTTTGAAATTTAAAAAATGTGATCTTATTTTGAACAAGTTTATTTTTTGCTTTCTTAGATATTTCGAAATTTTATAATTCGAATTTTTTTTGGACCATCAACTTGAAATTAACGGAGTTTTACTTTTATATATTTCATTATACGTTTTCTAAAAGTTTGACAAAAATTTAATATTGCCGAAAAAAGGACGATTTTAAAAACCACCCAAGAAAATTCCTGGGAGATTTATGGAATATACCTACTTCAGAGAATATATACACACCACCTTTTTGAACTTTGCGAATAATTGGTTCCTGAAAACTGACACGAAATGCAAATTCGCGAAGTGCAAGTCCTATTTTTCCATAAGACGCAATGTAATAATGGAAATACGATTTCAGTCAACCTATAAAAGTCACTTTGTTATCATAAATAATGCAATTTAACAGAAAACAAAAGAAAACAACAGAAAATGTAAACTTAGCATCATAAAGTGAAAAACATTCTTTTAATTACTTTCAAAACGCGTAATAGTAGGGAAAAGATGAAATCGGGACGTTTCCCATCATTTATAATTAAAAACGGGACAAAGTTTTTGTGTGATTTTTATTAAAAGGGTGGTTTTTATCACTTTAATAAATGCATCATTTGAATGAGCTCGAACAACTCTATAGATATGAAAATTATGTGTATCTGGTTATCTATATAAAAGGAAAGGAACAATACTTCATACGTGTGAATAAGCTCAGCAGAGGCGATCTTTATGAATTTTGTAATCATGTCAAGAACAACTTAATACCTTTTAAATGCCAAAAAGTTCTTTTTTCCAAGGAAAAATCGTTCGCCGTTATGTTGACCCTCATTGTTGCATTTTTCACGAAAAAACTTAATACAAATGGGAATGAAATTTAGCATGGATTTTTTATAATCTTTATGGCCCTCGATTTTAATACAATAATAAACTAGGCATGAGATGTCGGTGATAATTGTTACTGAATATTTTTATTTAATATATTCTACAGGTAAATATTATTACGAAGTGCTTACAAATGTATCAAATAATGGCAATCTTTATATTTTTCCCATTTCAATTTTATTGAGAAGTTGTGCAGTAAGTTTAAAGAAAGTAGATAGAACAGAGACCAAAGCTCATTCAGAGCAAACAATGAAAAGATATGGAGATCGCGAAACCTAATGCTGGCAAGTAAATCTGTTTCCTGCTCAATGGAGTTGTAACCATGGCCTTAATCAAACTTTCCTAGACTGAAAAATGAAATTACGATTTAGTAAGGTCAATATTTCCGAGAATCGTACATGTATAATTGTAATCTGAATTTTTATTGTGATAGGTTTTAAAACGGGACAAAATGGCTTTTTGTCCAAAACGACGGGAGTCTGCAAAATGCCCTAAAACGGGACTGTCCCGGCGAAAACGGGACGTATGGTCACCCTACGGTATCAGAAAATGAAAACCCAGCATTACAAAGCGATAACACATCTTTCGGCATTGGTGCAATTCTTTAAATTTTAAACTAAAGCTTCATCATCGAAAATAGCGGCGTTGGCGGTGAACTTCAAACTGACCTACAAAATAATTAAGTTGAGAGTTATCAGGTCTGTTTACTTCGAAAACTACTAATGATGAGCATTATAAATATAATATAATAAGTCCTTATCTAGGGCGCCAAAGTTTAAACTGAACTCCGAAACAAAAAAGTAGAGGGAGTTCACGCTTGTTGTCATCGCAAACGCATGACACAAAATGCAAATAATCGGCGCGAAACAGAAGTAATGGTCATAAAATATTTTGTCGCGAACCGCAACCACGCGAAGTTCAAAAAGGTGGTGAGTGTGTTTATATATATGTGTGTGTGTATATATATATATATATATATATATATATATATATATATATATATATATAATAGATTCTGTAAGTTTTAAGTATTACCAGTAGAAAGATTGTCGTTGGTTAGGGGGAGATTTTACCGACGAATTAAAAGATCGCGCTTTTTAAACTTATCGTGTGCGCGTTTTTATTGTTGGTGCCCACCAGGCAGCTGTCCCAGTGGCATTAAAGTTACTGCTAAGCAAACGAATCCAAAGTAATCGTATCGATTATGACAAAGTAATTGGAAGCACAAATGCAAGAAATTTACATCGAGTGCCACGGATAAATTACGCTAGTTCCGCGCATTTGCGGTATTAAATAAAACGAAAGCAAAACGATGACCGTCGACCGATAAATTGAGCGGATTTTCACCGCTGGATCGTCCCATCTACGTCAAAAATAACGTCGACTTCTGCCATTTCAATTAGTCCGCGATCTCCCCTTGGACGGAGAGAAATAAAGAATGGCCGCCGAGGACAAAACCATTCGAAAGATCAAGGCTGAGATTTCGTTAAATAAAAAAATACAGTTTTATATGTGCCTGTGGAGCAAGCCACAAACTTATGACCTAAGAGAGCGAAAGGGTGATTTTAGCATAACCTGTCTCCTTCCGGAGCGTATTATATAGAGCGGGTAGGAAAATAAAAATGAAAAATAAACATCCTAGGAGACGCGTTCAATGAGCAAATGAAACCATACCGAAACGACACCCAAGCTTAACAGCCGTTCACTTGAGCTCAGGCCACCCACGACGAACGAGAGACCCTACCCGCTGATCCGCGTATCCTCTCCCTTCCACCCCTTTGCCCCCTCACTCCCCCTCCCACCCCGTTTTCCCTTCACTCCCCCTCTCCCACGCCACCCTCAACTAGCGGCCACTTCTTCTCCCTCCTTACGCCCACCTAACCCTCTTTCTGGACACCGTCAAATAGATTTCGATCGGGTGAAAGAGAGCAGCGAGTCGCGAGCAATAAGAGGGAGGGTGGTCCAAGGGATGTGAAAGAGAGAGTTCGTGTGTGTTTTGTTGGAGAGCGCAATGCCAGAATGAGCAGACGTCTCGGTCGGTGCTAAAGGGAAAATGATTTGGAAAAAGCAAGGAATGAAACAGGCATTATCCGGTAGAGAAGCTTTGGTTTCTAGAGGAGCGGGAATGATAAAGAGTAGGAAAAGCTGCCTAAATGGTGATTAAGAACGAAGGCTCGAGTGGAGTAATTAGCGCGGAAATATCTAGGTGAAGGAGAAATTGGAAAGATTTCCAACGAGAAAAATCGACCTCGTAATTTTCAAGGTTACGAAATTTCGAGTTGGGTTTCGAATTTGAGCTTGAATTTCCCCTCATGCAGATTTTTGTTATGCTCGTTAAAAATTTTAAGGGACAAAAAACTTAATAACACGTTCCGCTGTAATTGCTTAATTTATGCAACTAATATGACTTTACTATAAGGACTTTATCCGATTTTTCATCTCAATTGGACATTCCAAAATTTAAAGCTTCATTGGCCAAACTCAGAAAAAAACATTTGCGTAAATCCGCTAACGAGCGCCGAAGCATCGAATTTGACATTAAAACGCGAATTGGCTAGATAATTTAATTGAATTTTAACCTAATTTTTACATTATTCTACGCATTTTGTAGTTTTCTGAAAAAAAATCGGATTCGGGTTTAATATTTCTTGCAATCATCTACTTTTTGGAAGAACGCATTGGGATTGGGATCATGATATTCCGGCGTAAAACGATAGCAGAACAAAACTAGAGAGTTCAAATTCGTTGGGACCACAAGGATTCGATCATATAAACTTGCAACAGCAAGAAAAGAATTCGCTCTTCACGTTGGTCACCTTTTCAGAATAGCATACTAAATTTATGAAGCTACTAAAACCGACGAGAAGGGTCAAATCGTATTGCAAGGTGGGAAGTTTGAAAATTAGCAAGGAAAAGGAAAAACGACAAGAGTGAAAGAGGACGAAATAAAAATGAGTAAGGTCCACAAAGATTCTTCCTTCTATAAACAGCAAAGCTCAGAAGAATATCTGTCATCCGGTTTGTCCCTTTTATTTGTTTCCTCTTCGAAGGTTTTCACACTCCTTCCTTCACTATCTCCCTCCCATCCTCGACCTCTCTCTCTCTCTCTCTCTCTCTTCTCTCTTCTTCGTAGGTGTTTTCATAGCAGTGTTTTTCCTAGGTTGGTTCCAGTTGCTCATCTCTAAACTTTTTTCTCAACCTAAACTTGCTTTTTGATAACATGGACATGTTTCGATATTACGACATCGCTCAAGTCCGTAATTTACGCCCTTAGCCTCAAAAAAGTGCATTTAAATCACGAATTTGATGGCAAGGAAACAATATGGCACCGAAAAGCTCACTATTTTGTTTTAACCTTTGGAATCTTGATAAAAATCGAGCCACATAATTTTCAGTTATTTCAGAAATAAATGTTTTATAATAGAAACGCAAGATGATTCGATTGGCTTTATCCAAAATTTGAGTTTTATAAATTCGACGGGTCAAGTTTGACTCTCCATAGTTAATTCATTTCTTGCGTAGTCAGTCTCCGTCTGCCTTCTTTAATTTTTCCTCCGCCTTCGTACTGTTTTCCTTCCCTCCCTTTTCTTCCTTTCTCTTTCTCTCTCCCTCTCCGCGTTCATCAATTACCTCGCAGGTAAAACGCGCTCCCGCTTTGGAGGCAAACACTGCATCATGCGCGGGAAAGCAGCAGCTTTTAAAACAAACACCCTGACCCTGAATCATCGCTTCTACGAGGCAACACCCTCTTTTCGCCTGCAGTCGTTCTCCAGACAATGCGTCATTCCGGGACGAGAAAACAAAATCGCCCCGGCCTTTCTTAAGAGCTAAATATCTCATATCCCTCCGCAGATAAGTCACGTAAATGGCCTTCGAGTGGGTTGCAATAGGGATATCCTATGTATCTTTTAACCGGTCGGCTGAGGTCCTTGACGCCAATCTGTTTCTATGTCGCCATAGAAAAGGAGAGATTAAAAATTTGTCCCGAGACGAGTTTTTCGTTTGCCTATGTACGCGGATAGAGGCCGAAGCGGATAATTATGTCAAGGCAAGAGAAAATCCTCTGAATGGCAAATCATGGGAATAGATCTTTTTTCAGAGTATATAGGTCGAAAGGATTGCATGAGCGAGATGCGAATTATCATGCGTAGAATCGATGGTTTTAAACTGATACCATCTTTCAGACGCAGGAAGATCATATTTCAGAACGACATAATCTACCATAGGCGAGTTCTTCTGAAGCGTTCTTCGTGCAATACGGACGTTGAAATACAGCGAGAAAGTATCGCCGAGCAAAACTCTTAAAACGCTTTCCCTTAGAATAAAAATCAAGTTTCCCTTTTTTACGAGGCAATACTTGCGGGAGCGTCGCATATGTGAAGCATTTCTACGGCGAATAAGTGCGTAGGACTTTATGGTTCTTCCCAATAGCCATTTCCTGCAATTCTCCCGTATGCTGCGACCCCTTCCCTTCCCCCCTCCCTCTTCGCCGCTCCCTCTTTCGCTTTCCCTCTCGTTCCCACGCATCTTCCACTCCTTTCTTTCTCTCTCTCTCCCTTTTCCAGCCTCCTCCACTCCATCCGATTTCCTCACTCTCTCTCTCTCCACATTTGCCTCTCAAAAAAATTCCATCTTCTGAGCCCCTCTTCGCGACCAACCCTCCTGACCCTCTCCACCCACAGCCTTTTTCCCCTCTTTCTCTCCGTCTGCATATCTCTCTCTCTCTCTCTGTCGCCCTCTTGTCCTGGTGGCCACCTCCTCGCTCCATTCTCAATGCATGCATCTCCCACTTTCCCTCTCTCCCGCCTCCCACGGTCGCCTCCTCGCAACCGCCGTCTCCTACACTCCCATCCTACTCTCGAAACAAACACTCCCTCGCCCCCGTTCAAGTCTCCCTCACTAGCATTTCGCTCATTCATCGCCTCTTCCCATTCATAAAGGAGTTTCGCACCATATGTATGCGTGCGCCACACGGGAGGTTGGCCTCTTCTTCTCACCCATTTACCGCCATTTTATCTGCTTTCTCATCTTCCATTTACCCCCATCGCTCCCCCTTTCTTTCCCTCCATCTCTATCTCCCTCCCTTTCTCCATTCCTCTTTCCCTCTCTCTTTCCTTTCTCTCTCCCTCTCTTTCCTTCCCTTTCTCTCTCCTACATATTTATCTCCCTATCTCTTTCCCTCTATTTCTGCCTCTTTTTGTAACTTTTTATTATAACTTTTTAATATACTCACTGGCCTATTGCATTCTTGTCGGATTTATTATTCGAATTTCAAATTGAGCATGTGCAGGCACAGAAACGTCTCACCTAGGAGTTGCTCGTTCCCCCTAAATACAGTAAAAGCACCCGTTGCTATAAATAACAGTGAAAAATAAACAACTAATAATATATGTATTATCTATAAAAAATATTTATGAAAACTCCTTTTTATATTGTTACGTGTTCTTTCCTCTTTCTCTCTTCTTATCCTTCATTCCCAATTACGCTATCATTTCGTTTCCCTTCCTGCTCCTTCCTCAGTCTTCTCTATCTGCAGCTCCTAGCCTATCTTTCCTTCTCCCTTTCCCATTCTCTCCCCTCTCCTCGGCCTCACCCCCTTCTATTGCCACTTTATCCATACCTTAAAATCCCCATTCATCTGTTAATAATGCCCTTCCACCGCTGTCTCAAACGCTTTCCTCGGATACTATTTTCTTTATCCCCTCAAAATCTCCTCCGCCCACGTCATAATTTACGCTCAACATTCTCTCGCACCCCAATTCCTTTTATCCCGTGTCCGCCTCCACTCTTCCAACAGCACCTCTGTGTCGCCATTAAGAGTCTCCTATATTTCTTCCCACTCTTTTTATTTCTCCCAGGATCAGATAACGCCGCAATTAAGCGGAATTCAAATCAGCTACACTATAAAATTTTCATGCATTAAGAAACCGCACAAAACGTTCATGTACATACAACGTAAATAGTTTTGGTTTACCATAATGCTGTATTGAATAAGCGCGATTCCTAACTATTATATGTATGTTACAGCAAATTTTTACCTTACATTTACATCCATGAAAGTGATTAAAAATAAATTTACTCTGGTAATGAAATAATGAATGCTCAAAAAATTCAATCAATGAATTATAAAATCGTGAATAAGTTCACGAATCGTTGGTTACATTACTTTCTTCAATTACCGCTGAGGATGGCTACTTTGCAGCTTATGTACGCTAATTCTGTTTTGTGAGAATAGAATTAACCTAAATGATGCATTGGGTGCGGACAATAAAGTTAACTCGTTAGTTAGGTTTCTACTAATTATTTCTACTAAATTATTTTTTTGCGAGTGACGTAGATTTTAAGTATCAAGGTATATTTCACTAACAAACACGATGATTCTATTTTTGAGTTTCGGGACTTGACGTCGAAAAAGTTACAAAGTTGCTATTTTAACGAGGCTCTCTAAATTCAAACACTCTTCCGCTGAATGAGGAAACTGCGAGATTTACTTAGCATCGACACTCTCCTGAGAGATCATTCGTATTATCTCACGGAAAATACAGTTAAAGCGGAAAAGTTGTAAAACGAGACTCTCCTTGCGGATGTTTATAGGCGCGCCGCATGACGTTGCCTCTTTTGAGCCGCTTTAAGTAAGCAATTACGATTCAGATCGATAACGCCACGCTTGAGTTTATTGAAGTCGCTAGGGACAACGCTTAATGTTTTTTTCTTCCTTTTACGGAACCAGGTTACTCAAAAAATATATTGCGCACAATGTGCCTAAATATTCGCGGAGATTGAAATGGAGAAACTCGAAACTCTCGCACGAGTCCTTTTAATTGCAATCAAGGCGGTGAAATGCATCTCGCACCTCGTCGTCATTCTCTCCACCCACTCCCGTCCTTGCGTCGCCGCTTTTCATACGCCTTCCTCATCCTCGCGACCCTCTCCTTTCTCCTTCTCTCCCACCTCTCAACTCCCCCACTCTGCTCACCTCCTCTCTCTCCGCTAAATTCTCTCCCGTCGCTCTCCCATCACAAGTCCAATCAACAACCTCCTCCCCCACGAAACCCTACACCACGATACATCAGCCTCTCTTTCGAACGTTATGTGTCAACGCCATTTCTTCGGCGGAGAGACGCACCATTAAGGTTAATTCTTAGGTGTGATTACTGGAAATCATCGTTTATCACGCGTGGGAACATTTATTCCTCCAAACGTTGAGAAACAACTCTCTCCGTGAGATCGAAATCCTAGGCAGAAGAGTTGTTGTTCCGTCTGCCACGAAACGCGGTTTCGAAGCCTGCTTTGGGCATGTGTTCCACTCTGTAATTATTTGCAGTACTCCCATTTTAATATATCCTAAAATAGATGCTTGTGAGTTAATTGAAAATAATTAACTAAATAAAATTTTTATTTGGAATTAAGGGGTGAGAAATCGTGGTGCTGTAAAAGTTAGATTTGTC
Source organism: Tanypteryx hageni (assembly GCA_028673005.1). Taxonomy (NCBI): domain Eukaryota; kingdom Metazoa; phylum Arthropoda; class Insecta; order Odonata; family Petaluridae; genus Tanypteryx; species Tanypteryx hageni. Next base: position 149,958,156 of record CM054113.1, on the reverse strand, counting down.
GTATTTTTTAAAGATGGAATAACGCCAAGTGAAGGCATGTACATACATACAGTCAAGTTTGAGGTTTTTACCCGTTTCAGATATTGTTTAGTCGAAATGAAACTGCAAATAATTGCCCCCTTAGCATATGTTTGGGCATAGGGAACATAACCATACATGTATGAAAAGAATATGTGGAAATTTTCCACAAAAATTCTCATACTTACGCTTCTCTTCCGGTTTGTCCGATGTAGTGAAACCTTCACCTTCAGCCGCTCGGCTCTTCCTGCAACAAATCAGACAGGGGAGATATAAGTGAAGGATTTTAATATTATTTTGGTTGTTTTTTCTTAGATTGAAATTTTACACAGATGATATGAAATGCAAGTTAATTTTTTTCAAACCCTCTTCATAAAATGGCTTAGAATTAATTTAATCCCCGGTTTTAAAAGATAGGAGTTGATGCGTGATTTTCTTTACGTTTAATATAGGACACTTTTCTAGCCATATTTTTATGTAAATACCAGCGCAATTTCCGGTCAAATATGACGGGTATGCGTGAATTAAGTATTAAGTTAAAATTGAAATAAGATTAATGAAACCAACTTTTATATATACTTAAAAGTAAACAATAAATATAAAATTCACATAATTGAGTTTTCCAGAGAGTAAAAACAGTTTTGGGCTAATAGAAATTGTATGAAAAAGAAATACATTATGCTATACAATTCTTATACGCCCAAAATTATTTTTATTTATGGAACATTTAATTTTGTCTCTCACTCTCTCCTTTCTTTCTTTCTCTCTCTCCCTCACTCTCTCGTATTAAAGTATTTAAAACACGCTATCCTAACGCATATAGTAGTAGTATAAGGGTTAAGGCGACAATGCAATCTCGAGGTTTAACAATGACATGGTCGTCAAGGCAATATATCATTAAAGAGCTTAAATATTTCCAATAAAAATAATTTAAACTTTGAACTTGAGCGATTTTGCATCTTGGGCAGAATGTGACGATAGAGTAACAAACGTTATTTATTTTTCTTTAAAACGGTCCAGGTCCGAAGATTGTAGATCAATTCTTTCTAACTTTAATTTGCAAAATAGTAAAGGCCTGAAAGTCGAAAAATCGATTTATACGTGCTATCTTATGGGAAATGACACCCTCTCCCCTTATCTCCCTCCCCACCAAAAATAAAAATTCTGGCCCCAAGGTGCACCATTCTCATGGTACCATCAGTAAGTGTACCAAGTTTTAAGTATCTAAGTTTCTTGGTTTTCGAGATATGCTGTCCACGACACATTGCCATTTATTAATATCTATAGACTATGCTTAGAAGATAAAACACAAGGAAATTACTAAGGTTATTGCGTAAAATGGGGGAATATACTTCATACAGAATTGAACAGAAAACTTGCAATTAAATCAGATTTATCCTCTATAAGATGTCATGTTAATTTATTATTATAACTGCATTGATAATAGCGATATACTTAATAATATAAAATGATGGACGATAAAATGGAATGCTTTAATAAAATTGTTAAAGATGTAATTCAGGAAATGTAGTGATATTACCGTTACATATGTTTAACTTTAGAGACTATATATAGACTAGGGAGAGGCCCGTTGAAATTCAACGGAAAAGGTTTTTGTGAAATAAAAAATTAACATAAATATGCCTTGACTTTCGATGGATGGCAAGAAAACAAACTTTAGTTCTTTTAGGCATTAGTTGTTTCAAGTTTCGAACTCCTACGATGATTCTAAGAACCTAATTTAGTATGCGAATGATTAATATTCTACATTCAAATGTACTCCTTCTCGCAAATAACGCAACGAATGTTGTTTACATTGGTTGCTATGAAAAGAATTTCTCTCTCTCGTATTAACTGTAAGAGCATTCAAAGCACGTTTTCATCCATAAGGATTGAAATAACAATAGAATTTCGAGTTTTAACAGTGTAATTGGTTGGCAAGGCAACATCTCAATTAAAAGCCAAGATTTCCCAAAATATGTGAATTAAACGTTTAACATGAGAAATTTCGAACTGTAGGCGGGCATAGATGAACGGAGTAAGAAACTTCATAGTTTTTCTTTAAAATGGGCTAGAATCGAAGATCATAAGTGATTTTTTTCTAATTTAGATCTCAAAAAGAATAAAAACCTGCAAGTCAAAAAGTCGATTTTTACGTGTTATCATATGGGAAATAGAAATACCTACCTTGGAGTCGAACCTAGGACTTTTTTCGAGATTTATTTTCATCATCATCTTACAATATGTAAATCGATTATTCCTGCCAAACATCAAAAATGAATTTCATTCCATTATCGAGTTATTTGCATTTTTATAGCGTGACAGAGGGAGCCACAAAGGGACAAGGGGACAAAAGTAGTCTTTTATTATCGCTAGATTTAATCGAGATATGTACACAATAAATTTAAATTAATTAATTTTTCTTGTTAACTAATTTATCAGCAGATTTTCTTACTACCTGAGAAATTTGTGGTTGGCTTATAAACAATGAGATCGGTGACCTATGTTTATCTTCCATGCCAAGCTGCGAATTAAATGATTGGTGATAACTTGACATACGTACTACGGTGAAACAAATAACTTTTATAAAACAATATTATCATAGTGTATTATTTTCTCAACAGGCTGAATCAAGTCAAACAATAGCGTTCACGTATTTGTAAGATCGAGAAACATACAGCACGGAGAAAAGAGCTTGTTGTTCTAGGTCAGAACTGCGTTAAAAGAATACGAGAAAATAGATCGCCAAAACTGATTTTCAACTCGGAGGCAGGAGACAAATGAGGTTGTAGCAGGCCAAGACGACGGCTCTTTGATTTGCTTAATCAAGATGTGGTAGAATATCTTAAATGCAAAAATCAATCTAGCATGATGATTAGCCAGATTATTTAATTTGTTCGTACCTTTCCAGCTAACATATTTATTTTTGTTGTTTCCACAGCGACGATGAGTAATGAAATGCAGACCAATGTTATTCAACGGCCTTGGCGTGACTACTTCAATTCCTATGATCTAGGCGCTCGCAACCGCCGAGTCCTTGATATAGATACACGACGTAAAGAAAATGTCTCTAGTCGCTCACTTGGTCTGACAAAAAATATTACACTCAGTTGGCTGGGTGCCATGAAGTCCAGGATTAAAAAAATCAAATTATTATTCAAACACAATTGAGTTTTTCTTTTTTTCCTATTTAATGAGCAATGTGAACTGAATAATTAAATTAAAGATTAATTTGCTCCGCTGCTAAAGGCTTTAAAATATTTTCACAAAAATATAGCACTGTAATCGAGGTTACGAGAATTTCCAAAATTCTGCAGGTATGAAAATTATTACTGGCAGAGAAAAGAAGCCTTTGGTCATATTTAAAGTTTTGAAATTAAGACAGATGGACACACAGGATTTAAACTGAAATACATGATGAGTCTATGTACCCACTCTATGGTCAAGAAATTTGAAAGATAATTTAGCTCAATACTATAATCGTATTCGCCTTGGCTGTGAAGCGGAGTTAATTTTGAAACTTAAGCTGAAATAATTAATTTATAAACATGGAAATCAAGCAATCCTCATAACATGGACTTATCTTCTGGGAATTTGAAAAAATCTCTAGACACATTATTTTATTCGGTAGAAATTAAATCTGAGAACAAACAATGCATACCAGATATAAATTCAATATGATCTCACAATCGAGACGATGGTGAAGTTAAATGATATTAAAAAGATATTTGGCGTAATAGTAACTCATATTTAGATTCAACTTTTCCTTCCAATTTCAGAATACCAAATTAACTTATCCCAGCAGAAACTATACAAACTAGAGGTTACATAATTTTAGCCACTCGTTATTCGGCGCTGACATGTCGAGAAGACTGGAAAAATACCTAGACTAAGGGAACGGGGAAATTGCAACGAATCGACAATAATTTGCTTAAATATCCGATAAATTCATCATAAAAAATCATAAACATCTAAAAAAATTAACAACGGCAATAGAGTTATTTATGATAAATCTAGGGAAAATAGAACAGAAGCAATTTTATCGAAAATGGATGGATGAGCCTTCCTCCCAATATTAGAATCGCGGGTTCGAACCCTGACGTGGAGGTGGCATTAAGTTCTCGTCATTGTTGTAACTAAAATGATGATTGTGGAATACCGTGATGATAGGAAATTTACGAACACATTTCACAGAAATTTAAACATCCAGCTTCCTTGTCTGGTGACATGCAACCTCGCCGCCGTTGATGACTTTACGCCCCCTCACTCTCTCATTTATCCGGCCGTATTTTCCCCTCGCTATTATCCGCCGAAGCATCAACCCGGACACCAACGCGTCCGTGGTCGGGCGTGGCACCCCGACCGAACCCTCCCCACCCCTTCTCTGACACCTCCGCCCTTCATCGCGCCCCCCCACCCGCACCTCGTGGAGCCGCGCACTCTGCACTCGGCCCCCGTGGCACCTTCATTAAGGGGGTCGCAGGGCGCGGACGGCGGGGGCTGATTGATGAACGGCCGAGGTTTCAGCCGTTGAGTGGCGGAGGCGTGGCGGCGGATCGGACGAGAGGACGGCGGCGGCAGCGTGATGGAAGGGAGGGGTTCGCGTCGGATGTGGATCCGGAGAAGGGGGCGTGGCGCCCCCATAAAGGGAAATGCGAAACCCGGATCGAGAGAGAGAGAGAGGGATGAAAAAAAGTGGGAAAGACGAACAAGGGGAAAAGTGAAAATGGAGCGATTTCGAGATTTCGTTCGCTAGGCTACCACGCCTCTCGTTCTCAAAGAAAGAGAGAGAAAGGACATATCAATCCCAGATGCGAGAAAGGGACTTCGCACCGATTATCTCTTTAAACGGGCTAATGAGCTGGAGTAACGAGCGCTAATCCGATAAATCTGTCTCGCGGAGTTAGGATTTCAGTTGTTACTTTCGCAATCATTCCGTAACGCTCTTCCTTTATCGGAGTGTATTAACTCGATTGGTTACTTCTCTAGTACATCGCTTCCCAATCTTTCTCCCTCGCGTACTACCCCCGCAGGTATATGCTGTACAATGTATGTGCATAGGAAATGTAACACTACAGTTGGTCATGAGTAGGTACATGTGTTATATACAGTCTTAATTTTATCATAGAATATACATAACTTTTTCTGCAATATAATTATTACATGCAAAATAAATCGGTATAAATATTAACTACAATGTGAACGTCGGATGTAATAATGTTATCACCTTGTTTTAATCAAAACTGAACAATTTTTTCAATGAGCTTTCCTTGAGAGAATATTGTTTGATTTTAAAAATAATGCTTTTCAATGTTACTGACAAATAGGTCTGGTTCTGGTCGCTGACAGTTTTGTTCAAAAATTAATACAAAACTGATAATTTCCGATTATGTCCGCGTATCACCTGATGATCCACTGCCTACTGCTAATGAGAAGCACTGCTCTAGCATACTCAATTTTACATTCGGTAGGTCGAAATTTCCCTCTTAGCAAAAAACTTTGAGTGTTTTCAACCATGCCTTTTCCGCCAAATTGTCGCCGTATGAGCCAACCTGTAATTATAATGGCCGTTGGCAGAAGACTTTAATGCAGGAGCGTGCCAAAAAACTGAACGAATTTTCAAAAATACCATCGAACGAATGATTATCATTCCCTTGTTATTAAACCGGCCAAAATTCTTTCCCTCTCCACCCAAAATACCGAGAAAAAGAGACCGCCCAGAAATTACCTGGTAATAGGACCGTGCAGGCCAGAGTGAAAGCTTTCGAGAGCACCCCCCAATCAAAAGCAGAGGGGTTGACCATTTCATTTTTTTCGTTAGCAATTAAGTCCGTATTGGCAAATATATTCAAAGCTTCTAATCGGTGGTAAAAAAAATTTAGCCGGATCAAGAACGCACAATTTTTCGCGCTTCACCGGAAACGGCGTTGCCTGAAACTCATTGGTTGGCATGCCAAAGACACGTGAGCGAAATCACGATCGTAGCATGGTCCTATTTTTGTACTTGCCCCTCGCGGAAGCTCGGTCATCAGCATAAATCCCATAAACATACTCGATAGAAATAACTCAACATCAATGCAGGGACGACGAAAATCAGGTTATCAATAATTAACTTCCCAACTATAATTGTTATGATTGAATCGAGTTTCTAATATTTTGATCCAATAATTCACTGAAATGAGTTTTGCATAAAACATTTTATTCGTAGGTATACTTTTCCAATAACATTGGCGCAAGTAACTTAGTTGATATTCCGTTTGAAAATGAAGCTTTCGCAACCTGCCTGCCAAAGGCAGACTCACAAATCAGGTTATACACGAAGCCGACAATATTAAATATCCATCATTAAATTGTTTCCAATAATGCTCAAAGTTTAATTAAGATTCAGATATATGTTTCATTATGCAAATGTCACAATCCAATCCCTTTAAAATAAATGCCTACTATTTTTCTAAGGACAGAAAAACAACAGCGCAAAGTAACCCAGCGAAACAAAATGCTTAACATTGATCATATTAATTAATTTCCACACATATTAACACTTACTCGATCAAATTTACCTTAATATCTTTCCTTGAATTTATACGTTAGTAATATCATTACGGTGGTATATTACGAGCTAAGGCGACAATTATAAACATACCCCGCATTAGAATTTTGTCATGGTACAGCTCTCTAATGAACAGTTAATTCGTCCTTGAAACATCTCATGTACTGATTTTACATAAGAAATGCATCAAATTGAGCGTAAATTGCATCACTTTTATAAATCTTTGTTTTTAATCTTGAAAGTGTCACATTTAATTATTGTCGAAACAGTCACAATCATACTTTGTAGGAAACCTTAAGCAAACTCTGTGTTGAAAGAGCGTTAAGTAGAATGTACTATTTCGAGATAAAAATCGCAAATTATCATAAATAATGGAAATTAATAAACGACACAAGTTCCGAGATCTCAACTTGTAAAAGAACTTGTAGATAATAAAGGTTTTCTTTTGCCAAAGAAAAGTACCTATGTATATCCATCATAGATACAAGTAAAAATATTAGAATATAACCCAAAAGAATGGCATACATATAAATCATATCCAGCATTTTAAAAATGTTGAGTTAATTGATAAAGCCATACAAGCGATTGATTTTATTAATTAATTATGGATATGCTTCAATTAATAAAGTCTTGTTAAATTTATGAATACGCTTGATAAAACAAAAATGATTTTTTTTCACTGAAATAATTCACAAGCGAGCGAAAATTGGTTCAATCAATTTTGATGAGATAAATATGATGAATTCCTTCCTATAATATAAAAAGAATCAAAATTTACATGGAAAGAAGAAGGGATTTTTGTATCACATAATATTTTAAAACCGTCTCACTTTTTAAAACACTTTTGAAATGCTCGTTCTGTTACGCGGTGTTATGTCTCATTTAAACGCCGGGTGTGGGACGTATCCCGGAATAGATTGCCAAAAAGGAGAAAGAAGGAGCAAGTGGGCGGAACGGAGAGGGGAGGAAAAATTGAAAAGAGAAAAACGAGATAAATAAAGGGAGAGGAAGAAAAAGAAAGCAAAACGAGGTGGAAAAAATTGACAGGATTTCTTTCCCCTCTATTATAGGAGGAGACACGAAACGGAGAAAGAAAATTAAAAGGATAAATGAAGTAAAGGACTGGGAGGGAGAGAAAAGAGCCGTGATAGGAAAGAATAGATCGGAATAAGGAGAGGGATTGATGAAGAATGGGAAAAGAGAGGCGGCATAAGGATATAATGAAGAAATTAGAGAGAAATAGGAGGAGAGAGAGGGAGACGGGTATAAGAAGCAGTGGAGGGAGCATGGTGAAGGAAAGTGTAGGTAGCGAAGTAAAAATCTCATTGGGGTTTTCCACGCATAAATATAAAAGCAGTCCCCCGACGCCATCATCAGGCATGAACGGCGGGCACTTGGCCAGCCAGGAAACATCGACAGAGCAAGAAAGCCAGGATCATTGTTGTTTGGATGGGAGCACGTGATGGAGAGATTTTGGGAATTGGACGCATAGAAAAGGGTGGGAGATGAGAAGGAGTCGAGCGAAAATACGCTTCTCGGTAGGAAGACCAAGATAAACATTTTTCTTTTCCACTTAAGCACACATTGGGATTGCGGCCAAATTTTAATAATAAAAGCATTCATTTATAAATTGCACACTTTGGCGATGTTGATGTCCTGTCTGTCTGGTGAGGAGGAACCTTTTTGTTTGGGAAAAAAATTAACTTTTGTTCGTTAGGGAAAGGAAAAAAACTGACACACAAGCGAATCTGTAATTTAAGATTGGAGGCCAAGTTGAAATATGAACACGCCCATTTTCAGTGTAATACAGCATCGGTAAACGCGAGCTGGGCGAATAGCACGGATTCAGTTAGCAAACATGTCAAGAGAGTGAGAAAAATATTTTTTCCTGGGATCGCGAAAACAGAACCTGCATTTCTCAACTTAAACTGCTAATAAATCGCTTTCGAATGAATAAGTTTTTATATAATGTTTTATTCAAAGTACAATAATTTAAAGCAGTGGTCACTGACCACTGTTACTTAGACAGTTCCAAATCAGTCATATCCTAAAAAAATCAATTTTTAAAACGCTCTCTGCAATACAATTTGTAAGAGTCTGTGAGGATTATTTATTATTTATTATCACAACTTCGTAGTTTTGTAGTTATAGACAATTTAATTCTTTATCGCCCCATAATGCATAAATAAGTATCAGAAACCTCTCCTAGCACAAACCCTCACTAAAGAAAGGTTGACGATCTCTTCATTTAAGCCTTCTTTCTTTCGTTAAACATAAACTTCACTTTCACAATAAACAAATATATTTTAGTAGTTTATATACACCATCCACTAAATAAATATATTAATTCTTTTAATGCCCATAAAGAGATTTTTTTGCTCTGAAATACTAACTTCCGTGCCATGTCAAACGCTGCCCACCTTTTTTATTCATTTACTGTACTACTCAAAAAATCTTCCCAACTTTGGAGAAAGACAAGCCAATTTCTTCATGTTATTGACTCTCTCTTTAAAAGATACGGGCTGATTTAGAGAATGATGATACCAATTACGATAAACAAGCCGATGATACTGGAGCAATACGTTCCTCTTGACAGCATGAGGCGATACCAGTAAGAGAATAATGTATTTATATTCAAACGTTATGGGTCTACATATGTATCTCATCCGGATAAAAATATCCGTTTCCATCTGCAGAACTATTAATAATGTCTTGCGCATAATACTTTTTCAGGAAAGGAACATACTACTACATCCACCCCGTCTAAAGAAGTCAAAGTTTCTGATGACGCAATAGTCATCTTTTCCGTTCTTACTTCGAATAACTTAACCAAATCTCTCGTATTTCAACTTAGATGCTACTTCCAAAACTTTTGCATAAGCTTATTGTTAGTGATCTAATATTTGTTAAAGTTGTATTATACACTAACATTTATAAATTTCGCATCTATGTGTGTTCATGGTTTAAAGAGGTAAAACATCAAATTAAACTGTATGAAAATCCAGGCAAATTAATAAAGAAAACATCAACTTCAATTAGATTTACTGGAGGTCTTCAGTTAGAACACAACGAAATTCTATTTCGGAAATAATAAAAACGATTAAAAATAGACGTAGGTATTAATTTAGACCCTTTATTTTATCTGGTTATCCGTAAAAGCTTATCATTACATCAAAAATGGATATTATTGATAATACTTAAATTTTAAATTCATTGATCCTATTGTCAAAAAACAATAAAAATAAGCTAAAAGTATTAATTGCGAATCCCGAAGAAAGTAATATACTTATCATTTTTAGTTTTAAGAATTCGTGAATTAAGAAAAATACAAATATAACGTTAACAAGTACTCGCATGTATAAAAATAAAAGAATAAATTATGTAAATGTATAATATGTATATCACCAAAAAAGTTCATAATTTTTTAAGCAATAAAATGCTGTCCTCAGGAAGAATATTTCAATTAAAATAATCCAATTTCCAATGAAAAGTATATGGCCATCATAATTTGCCCAATCAGTTTTGATAAGTCTCCTCATCTTTCGAATACGAACATAGATTTCAAATTATTTCTATAGCCAAACGCTTATTATTAATATAAGACGAATTAAACGCTAACCTATTACATTTGGCGATACCTAACGGTATCTCGCCATAGTTTCTGCAGTATTAGACTCACCATTTTCTAAAAATTAAACGAAAAATAAACAAATCAATTTGAGCTGAAACAATTTATTGATAAGAAATGCTAAGCTCTAAGCTCATCTTAATATTACATTGTACTTGAGAACCATGAGTCTTCAATTCTGCCGCACTAACCGCCGAGCTTTGAGAGATCCATAGGCAACCGTGCATAATGGACTGTGAGACTTCCCCTTGGTTGGGCAGGGCGCGTGTCGACGAATTCCACGAAGAAATTGACGCTTCCGAAGTGTAAATACATACAATGCTAATTATAGCCGACTCGACATATAAATAAGCTAAGAGTTGGCTTAAGGAGGTACGTCCTTAATTAACAAACATGCTCACCTACTCCCGCTTCATCTACCAGTATATTTTTTTCCTCTCTCTCTGGCTCCTCTCCCTCTATATCTCCTCCTTTCACTCCACCTGATTTCAGGAAACCTCCCATTCTCCTCTTTCCCCTCTTCACAATTCACACTCCCATAACCTCCTCCCTCACGTTTCCTATTGCGCCATCTCTCTTTCCTCCTTTTCTCCCCCTTTGTCACTCCCCTTTCACTCCTCTCCCACTTTCACTTACACTCTCTCCTCTCTGCTACTTCCTCTACTGACATCGACATCTCTACATTTTTCCCATTAACCTACCAATCATCACTTTTCCTCATTCCTTACCTTTATTCATCTACTTCTCCCCTCTCTTCCCATTCCTATCTCCCCTTCTCCTATTCTTCCCCTGCTGCACTCTTTCCTCCTCCCTTCTCACATCTCCCACTTCCTCCCCCACCTTTCCTCCTCCTCCCCCACTCTTCAAAAGTCTTACCGTTCACTCTCTTCTCACTCCGTTTACTTTCGATCTCGCTAACTTCTCCCCTCCCCCTTTCGCCTCCCGAAACCTACGCTCCTCAACACTTCTCTTTCTTTATTTTTGTCTTCTTTTTTCTCGTCGCTTCTTCCTTTAAATCATCTCTCGCCTCACGCATCTATACTCCTCTTTCAAAGCTTATTTCTTCCTTCTAATTCTCTTTCTGACATCTTCGCCTATTCACTGAAAAACCCGTTGCCTTGCATCACAGCCTGAAACTACTACCGTTCCTCCACTCTTCTTTAAGTATTCCCGTGTTTGTTTGTCGTATTTTACATCATTGCCTCACCTTCTTATTCTCTCTCTCACTCTGTCTCATACTCTTCCCACCTCCCTTCCTCCTCACCCACTCTCCCTCTCCCTCCTCCTCCTTTCCCTCTTCTCCTACTCCCACATCTTCCTCCCCGCTGTGACTCACCCGGTGTATACAGCCGCCACCTGGGCATCATACCCTTCCTTTTCATCAAAGAAGTTTTGCAGCCGAGTTCTTTCCGCGCTGTCCTTCGTAGGCTCTCACTCGCTCTCCCACGCATTATTTCCTCCCTCTCTCTCTCCTCTTTTTTTAGCGATAACTTTTTCCATGATCACTTATGGAGGCCAGGTTAGAGCGAAAGACGGAAATCTTGCGCCTAAATTAAAACCATTTTTCAAGCCCGATTAACTAGAGACGAAAGGATTTTATTTATTCATCGGCCCACCTCCAACCTCCTCTATAGACTGAGAATATTGTGCAAGCCTTATGTTGGTGTCGTGCAGTTAAGAAGTCGTCCTATTACTGAATACAAAAAGAGTTCATCCTGGCAGTTTAACTGGCAAATTACCTCGGGACAACAATTCCGATGCAATGATTGCGTAACTTCGACGTCCAGTTGTCTGTTTGGCTTTGGCTTCGATCGAATAAAACGTCATCGTAGCTGTTTTCAATCCAATCGTGTTTTTACTTGCTCCGTTAAGAAAACCTCCTTTAGGATTGCAAGTCATACGCGTTCCTCTTGAACCTTCTCCCACTGCGCCTTCCGTTTCTCGCGTTATTTCTTCGCAAAAAGCCATTAAACTTAATCATCTCAGGTCTCTCATAGGGTATGAGTTTATCATAAGTATCAAATGAAATCGCATTAATATTGCCCTGTCTTTAAGGTCTCCGTATAAATATTTAGTCAGGCGCTTTGGCGCGAGCGATTATTCGATCCCTTTGACCGTGGCAGTGATGAAAGGGCCGGCGAGTCATAATTATGGAAAAATGCGATTTACGCAAAAATTTCAAAAACTTTAATCACGAACGGTGACATGCAGTATTTATCGAGACATTACTTGTTTAATGGCCGGTGGCCCGGAGATATAAAGATCCATGCAGTAGATAAAGGCCAACAGCGTTACCATCCGGTGACTTGCATACTCGAGCGCGCAGGTCAATCGGTAATTAATTTCTAGGGACTGTTTTATACATCTGCGAAGGACTTTCATTAAGCCACGCAAGACATGCTCGAACGTCAAGCGCCTGAGATGGGAAACCTGAGGACTCGTGGATTAATGGTTTCAAATTCTATTTTTAAACGCTAATTCGAAAGACTTCGATTAAACATACGAAATCACTTCCTGACCACTCCCATACGCCTGTCATATGTGGGGTCATGTTAAAAAAACTTGCCTGCGCTGTAAACATATTACCAATGGTTAGTTTTTAACGAGATTTTCCCGTCCGCACGCGGGGAAGAACGTCCCTCGATTCCACCGAGTGATCTGTTATTCGTGTACGTAGGTGTTGCGTTTTGTGTTTTAAATTTCAATACGGAGTTCAACAAGAGAGATGTTAAGCCTACAGGTGCACAACTGATCCCATCGCAATAATTAACCTCAAACTGAATGATTTATCACGCGTTGAAAGCTAAATAAGAATAAGGGCTTTAAAACGTCATTTGCCCGATGGTAACAATGCTCGCATCACCAGGGGCTCGGAATGGGCACTATTATTGCGAGTCGCGAGGAGAGAGCAAAAAATACCCCCAAGATGGCTCCTCTTCCTCGCATTCGCTTTTAATGCTTCCTTTAATTATATATTCAAGGGCCTATAGTGCAGAAGTAGTCAGCTGCCACTGTTCCTTTCTTTATCTTATTCGCAGGGTGAATCAATCGCCTCGAAGCGACTGGAGGGGTGAGGAGGAGGAAGAGATGGAGGGACGGACGGAGGACTCTGATGCCGGAGAAGGAGACGAATACGAAATGTACAGGGCGGCCCTCTTACTCGGCCGACAGGGGGCAGGGTGCGGCGGCGGAGATGAAGGGGACGAAGAGGGGAATTTGGGGGGTGAAGGAAGGGTTGGAGGAGAGGGATCGAGAGGAAAGGAAAGATGGGGATGGGAGAAAGAGGGAGGGATGGGAGAGGGAGGAGGAAGAGAGGGAAAAGGAGAGGCAAGGAATGGAAGGAGAGGAGAGATAAGGGAAGAGGAGGAAGGGGGAAGGAAATGGGAGGGAGTTGGAGGGGAAAGGGATGGAGTGGAAGAGAATCACAAGGCAGAGGAAGGGAAGAGGAAAATAGGGAGAGGGAGCCTCGCAACCAATTGGTCGGGTGTGGAGAGGGAGAGAGGGAAGGAAAAGGAGAGATTCGAAGAGAGGGAAATGGGGACCCTCTTGGACGCCATGACCTCTTGCCCCACTGGAGCCAAAGGATTCCTCAACATGGGTGCTCTCAGATTGTGGAAGATAATATCACCGTTCCTGGAGATACGTCTTGTCGAGTAATATCCGTGTAAAGCAAGGTTTACAGGGAAGGGAAATGAAAAAACATTAATTTTTCCAGCAAATAAATGTTGAATTTCCAAGTGAGTGAAAGAAATCATTATCTGAGGGAAATTATTACGGCAAACAAATGTTGTCCATACATAGGAAGAAAGTACAGCCGCTATCGGTATTAATTTTTTGGTCATTTAAAACAAAAAAACAATTCTTAGCACGCTTTTTTGTATTTTATCGTGATTTTATTTGGGACATGAGTTGTGTTGGTGACACAAAACCCCATGCGGATGAGCACAATGAACCAAAATTTTGTTTTTCGTTTCTTCAGTTGAACATACGAGATTAGTTGATGCTTCATGTGATATAAAGATGATTACCTTTGCCTAAAACTGAGCAACTAATTCCACCGTTAAAGAAATGAGACAAAGGTTTTCTTAGAGTTGTCTCAGCTGAGAAAAGAAGTGAATCCAATTGGAGGGTTCTCTTTCGTGTTTACTCCATTATCGACTGAATCGGTTGTTTAGAAACGACGGTTGTTTTGCTGGCGTTTTCGTGGATTGGAGAAACCCTTGCGTAATAGGAAACCTCGACTGAGTTCTTTTTTAAAAGTGTTTACAGCCTTGTCCTAAGGGTTTCTGGATTTTCAAAGGGAACCGTTTCTTGTCATAGAGAAAATGTCGTTTCTTTGAGCGCCAAAGGGATTTCAAATTGGTTAGAGTTTCTAGGACCGTTCAGAAGGAAGAAAAACGAAAAATTGAAAATTATATGTAATTACAGCAACATGAAAGAGCTTTTTCAAAACAATACAGAATTCCTTTTTGCCTTAATATCAAGTACAAATAATATAGAAGAACTACTTAACATCCTGGAGAAGCATTGAAATGATTTATATTTGAACGAGAGTACACACGAGCAAATTTCATAACAGAGAAAATAACTAGGAAAAACTTGTCTTTTTATAGAACGCTTTTCTCCGTACGCTTAAGCTGAAGATGCAATGCTGCATATGAAATAAATGGGAAGGGGAAGGATTTACAGCGGCGCAAGTGAAGATAGAATTAATGAGGGAAACAACAACAACGGCAACTTGCGACGGGCATTCGCCCGTGAGACACATTTCCCTTTATCCTATCACAGTTCAATCGATATCATCTTCTTTTCTATAACCTTTCCCTTCTCTTTTCCCCTCTCTCTCTACCCCTGATACCTTACAATCTTTATCATCTCAAAAACTTCCCTCATCCTATTCCCTCATACCTATCTCTTCATCGCTCACTCTCCCGTTTCATTCTGTCGCTATTCCCTCCCTTCATTACTTCTCCCTTTTCTATTCTCTCTATCCCTCCTATCTTTCCATTTTCTTTCATCCATCCGTCTCCTCAAATCCATATTCGCTTTCTTCTCTTCCTGTTTGTCCTCGTCTTACTCCCTCTTCCAATTTCGCATTTCTTCTTCCCTTACTGTATCCTGCAACAACAGAGTAGATTCTTTGATGTTTTCCACGCTTCCTTCACCACCTCACAGTTATTCTCCATTTTCTCCTTTGTCTCTAATTAAAAAAAAAATGGTTACATTCTTCTTATTTTCCCTTAATTTGTTTTTATTTTCTTTGCTCTCCCGCCACTGTCCTCATTCTCCCTCGTTTTCGTTTCCTCACTCTCGTCCCTACTTATCTCCAGTCCTCTCTCTCCGTGAAGCTGGTCATCTTTGCCCGTAGATCTAATCCATTTCTCACTTCTTCCTCATGCATCCGTTTCCTCGCACTTCCGTGAAAGATACCTTTCTCCATCCTTCGTTCTAATGATCGGCGAGCTAACATCTGATTAAGCACAAATACTTTCGTGACAAACTTTTAAACTTTGGCCATGCATTACCGTGAGAGAAGAGTAATTCAAAACCTCGTGCGGCAGCAACTCCGGGTGTTCGGGCGCTAATCTAAGCATAGATCGTGCGGTGTCAGGAAGAAAAAAAATACTTTCCCGAGAGATTTATATTTAAAAGCTCTTTACACTTGTTTTTGCCTTATACATAGTATTTTCCAACATTCGCAGTCTCGACGAATATTTCCCACTCGCACCTATGTTCGCTGCGATTCAGGCAACAGGGATGCCAAGCTAGACAAGTGATATATTATTGCTCCTAAATCTTTTTGCACGTTAGACTATTCAAATAAATCTTATTGTCTTTGATAATTCATTAAACTATTGCCCATAGCTATTTGTTTCTGCGTATCGTCAGACTTTGGAAGATTGCGTTTCTGGAAACACACCTTCTTTAAGAGAAAATTGAACGAAACAAATTCAAGATGTTACATATTTTCAGCCGCTATTTTAAGGTCGAACTGAAAGGTGTTTACAAAGCATAAACATGATTTTATGTGGTGACTTGATACCCCTCGATCCATATATACCGTACATTTGAAATGGGATCCTGATAAAATGTGAAACATCCGTGGCAGCAACGTTTCTGTCTGGAAAAAACGAGAGCGGAATATATTGTAATCTATGAGAACAAATTTCTTGACACATTTTAGATACGACCATTTACAACACGAATCAGTGAGGACGGGTTTCAGGTTGATAATTGCTCGTTATCACGCAACGTCTTGTGGTTAAATTGGTGCCAATAAAAATTATAAGACCTAATCAAAAATAAAACTCATCTTTGCTTATGAAAAAATAAACTCGCAACATAAAGATATAATGGTTCACGTCGACATTAACAGGGTGAATTTTGTTAACGGAATCAAAATCCGGTGGTGTTCAAAATACGATTCTTACTGTTAATTAGTATTGCGCGTTCTTATTGCAAGTTAAGATGATAAAAGAGAGCTGAAAAGCTGGTAAGGTTAGTTTTAGCAAGTTTTAGTAACAGTTTTTCATTTGAAAATGTTTGAATATATTAAGAAATCTTGGAAATACTTATTATATCGGAAAAAGGACGTAATATATATAATATACACTACATCGACTTCAAAATCGCACACCTCCTGTATTATTCAATCACGATAAGAAACTTCGCAAAATATTTTCGAAACGCTGATATACATAAAGAAAAATTTAGCGAAAATCGTACGAGAGAATTCAAAATACAAAACTAGCTTTATCAAAATAGGAATTTACAAACTGAACGTCATACGAAATTTCGATAGTGTTTAAAAATTCCGCGTTGGAAAGCGCATTCGCGTAACGAGGCATCATTTTTAAGTTAAATGTTAAATTTTTTCACAAAAACAAAATTCTTGCTCATGACTAGGGTATCATGTACATACAACAGCATTTCTCAACCTTTTTCATAAGATGACACACCTAAGCTACAGTATATTATCCACAGCCCACATCTATACTATAAAAAAATTTTAGCGGCCCACCTATATATCAATAGATTAATATATAGACAGAAGAAAATTCTATATTAATAAAAAACATTAAGCAATATATTGAATTTTTCATTAGTTATTTATTACGTTTGATTTTTACATTCTTGCTTTACTTTTGCAACCGTTTTTATTGTAAACACTTCATATAACTTATCAGAAATCGGTTTGTCTGTTTAACCATCTCTAGGTTTTTATACGAGAGTTATCTTAACGAGAAGCAGTGCATCATAAAATCGCATTTAAAATTACATAGTACGGATATGGGACTCGAATCAAACAAAGAATGAAAATTTATTTTCATACCGTCGATTCTCAAATACGCATCGAATCGGTCCACAAATTCCTTTTTAAACAAATATTTTCGTGTTTTTGGTAAAAATCTATCTTTGTTAAGGACACTCGCCTTGTTGTTAATTTCGGCTTATAGTACATCGCTTAGAGCAAGCATGTCAAACATAAAGAAGCGTCTGGGCCGCATTAAAGTGATGGATGTTATAGAAGAGCCACAGTTGTTAATGAGGGTCAGAGCTAGAAGATTAGACGCTTGTTTAATAATTAAAACAATAATTTAGAAAATTAGTTCTTACGTAATTCGGTAACTATGAAAAAAATATCTTTTCCTTTTCGTGAAAATAATGTATTTATATGAAATTCCACACGATTCGCTAGACACAAAAATTAGCTATCGGGCCCCAGTAAGACACAGAAAGGGCAGCCAGTTTGACATACTTGGCTTAGAAGTTCCCCTCTCCTTTCTCTCCGGCGCTCCCAGTCTCCCTATCGTCCAATTTTCGAATTATTACTACTTCGTAATTAAATAGCTGTTATTATTTATATAAACGTATCCTATTATATAACAAAATCGGTTTCTTTGAATCAACATCTGTACTACACATGTGATATTAAGACTTCGTCCATCATATAATTTGTCTGCTAATCGACATAATTAACGGAATGTATAATAAAAAATCCAAAATATGAATTGTTTACAATACGTGCTTTAAAATTGTTATTAAGATACTTGTACAGTAAAAATCAACAAATAAATAAAATAAAAAATAATGATTTAAAATATTTTTTTAGTCAATATTTTTAACTGGTCTTAAATTTTTCAAACCAGGGGTTCGCGGTCCACCGGTTGGGATACATTGGTATCCAACATGCTCTCCGATTTATGTCCTAATCAGGGAGGCCAACCATAGAACGGACAATATGGAAAAAAAATTACGGACAACCCAACTTTTTAGAGGCATTTTTTGCGTAATATTAATGTCTCAAAAAGACATAAGTGAACAATAGTCAATGCTGTCATTCATATATTGCAACAGAAATGTTATTTACGTTAGTTTAGCGCACTTATTTGGATTAGGGAAACAGGAAATTTCGGATGTGTTCAGTAAAAATTCGTTTCATATGTTTAATTTGTGCCCATTGAAAAATAAAGGTTGATTTACTTTAAAAAATAACCAAAATGAGAATATATAGGATAAACATTTTTTAAATCAGTGGTATTCAACCTAAAGTACGCATATCCCTGGGGATACGCGAGATCTTTCAAAAATATACGATATTAAGGATATCTAATGTAAAAAAACTGCGAAGTAAAATCCAATAATTATCTCATGCATAAGATATACGTAAATCATATAATTAGGAAGCACATACATAATTGTAGACTCGACCCAATAATAACCGAGTTTGTTAACTTTAAAATATACCAGAGGACAAAAATATTTTAAGAGGTATGCCGACTAAAAAGGTTGAATACCACTGCTTTAAACCTCGGAAAATATTTTAGCATTTTTACGGGCATCTAAATATTTTTACGGATCTTATGGACACGTCCAATTTTTGCTTTTTTTGCGAAATGTCCGTAAATTTACGGACGGTTTGCAATCCTGGTCCCAATCCCCAACGAGATAGATTCTATGCACTAGTCTGGGCCACACTTGTGAATCACCGTAATCGAAAATTACATGCCAGCAACGGGTAAACTTCGCTTAAAGTTCATCGTGGTGTTTCCAAAAATGAAATATCGAACTCACCATGATGATCTCCAACAGCCACAGAATTATTGGCAACACCAGATCTATACTTCAGTTTCAAAGCATCCGTCAGCCTCGGTGATTCAGAAAAAAGAACAATATTGGTAAACACTGTGTTGTTTGCAATGATAAATACATTCTCTGACGTCGTTTTATTTGTATTTACATGTAATCGGCGAAAGAAATTGAGTTCATACTGGTGGAGGATGAATATTTATCACGTTCACCTATTGGTTGGAGTCAATGTTATATTTAAGATAATTCCAATAGCCACAAAACGATCGAGTAAATCAGATGCGCATTTCGGCTACAAAGCAATTAGATGAGAGACCAAGGTCGGTAGATCACCATTAGGAGCGTATGCTTTATAACTGGAATGCATATTTAGTTTTCCAACCATTTTTCGTTTACTTAGATTATCTTCCATCATCAGTTCAACGTGATTACATGCTAACCGACATGCGTATCGCTACCTTTCACTTTAAAAAATATTTTCATTTAGAAGCTTTCAATTATAAAACCTTTTAAATCATGCATTCAATGTAATTATTTTGCTCCACCTATCAAATAAAATCATCCAGAACGAATTGAACGCTCTTAATTTAAATTTGAATTGATATCTCTTTGCAAAGACCATTTAAAAGATTCTACATTCAAGCTTTTCGTCTCGACAAAAACATGCATTAAAAAGAAAATGTTCAACAAGAGGTAAACTTTACAGGAGAGAGAAAATGTCTAACATAAGTAAAATTTTCAGGAGCCCGTTTAAGATCCGTTTCTTACTCTCATTACATTTCGATGATTCCAATAGATATTTTTATATAAGATGTTATTTAAAAAAAATAAAACTGCTAAATTTTCGACATTTCGCACATACGCTCGCCACTTTCACTTTTCCTCGCAGATACTTCAGTTTTTGGCTGAGCGACGACATGGTCTTCGAGAGAGACTGATGAGGACGCGTCAAGTACGACAGCTGGGTAGTAGGCGGGTGTAAAATTAACGTAGGCGACCCTTAAATCCCATCGGAGGCAGAAGAGGGGGATGGGGGCATCGCTGGGGGGCGGCATAAGGACGACCTTTTAACGACACGAAGAACATCTTGCCAAAAATCTTCTTGTCGGCTTCTGTTGCTGTCAAAAGAAGATGCTCAGCAAGTGCCAAAAAAAAGTCTGTAACAATAAAATAGGCCAAGGGGCTGGTAAAGGTGACTTCTTTTGTAAAAAGGGAGGGATTAGGATAGGGGAAGGGAGGTGAGGATAAAGATGGGACGGGAGTCAAGGAAGGAAGAAGTTAGGGGTGCCGAGGCACTTGTCCGTCCCGGAAGAGCCTAGCTGCCCATTCCATGGTAGGAGCCGGAAAATAAAAAGGAAAAAAACACTTAAAAAAGAAAGGGAAAGGCAATCGATAGCCACTTGTCCTTGGGGATATTGGCTCAGGGAGTGTCTGTCTGTATGAGCGAGGCGAACGGCGTGCTGTTTCCATGTCAACTCCTCTTGGGAGAAATTACTGAATTCACAATTGACAATGGGAATCGTGACAGATTCAGTATCACCATTGTGCGAGATTCAAGACCTTTTTAACCTTGAGAGAAGGAACAAATTCGATTGGAAAAAATAATAATTTGGCGATCTTTAACAGCCGAACGTCTCGACTTTCCGTCCATTCGCACGTTTTCAGAGAAATTCTATTTTCGATTCGCCTAGCGTGGAAAATTCGAAATGAGTCACTTTGAGAGAATTATTTCCAAACAGGATGTGACTGGTCCCTTTTCATGGAACTAATGAAAACATATCTCCCTCTAAATCGCTTATAATTTATATATTTCCTTTTCTTCGAAGTCATTTACAAAAGAGAAATTTATATAAATAAACGAAAAGTGGAGTGATGTATGCTAGAAGTAACATTTTTATCAGATTTATTGGGGAACCCTTGGATAAAAATTGAGTTTAAGAGCAGAAATATGCCCTAGCGTGAAAACAAAATGATAAACCCCGGCATGTCGACAATATTTACGCGCTATGTACACGGTACCGACATAACGAGTAAGCCCCAAGGAATTAATGAGAACTCGAGATGCTAAGTTTACACCGACGCGATTTACGGACTACAAGGTCGAATTAAACCAAAACATTGCACTTAACTCATCTCCCACATTCATCCAACCCTTAAATATATCACGGCGATTTAGGCGTGGCTATTTGAATATTTCATCTGTTGTGGAAAGCCTTCTCGTTTCGCTTTGAAATATCATTCCATTTAAGATTCCAAGAATTTGTTCCTCATTGAGTAGATGCACGAACTATGGATTAAACCAGAACGAATGCACCTGCAATTGCTAGCTTTTGAACTTAACGAGACTCAACAAATTCTAAAAGCCGACAGGCAAAGAAATTAAAATTAATGAAGACATCTCAATGTATTATGAATTTTAATTGGCTATAGCAGATAATGATGAGCTAGCGTGATAATCTCATTTGTGTGAGCATAGCTTCATTTAAAAAAACAACAGCGATATGTTATTATATGCAAACGCAAAATACAATGCATACAACACATATCAAGTTCAATTTTATCAATAAAAGATTTCTATCATTTTTATAATTAAATCATGCAATTAATGGTTCTTATACAGGCTGTTTTTTTTTCAAACAATAGTAACATTAATTTTAAGTGCCCCTGATGATTATAAAAAAATAACTTTTAAGGTAATAAATTCATCCGCCGAATTAATGCGCTATACCTGTTATTTATCCTTTTAAAAATTACATCAAACGCTAAAGATTTTGTATTTATTTCCCAACAAAGTTCAACACGTATTACTTTTTCAATTAAGCATGCGCTGTCTTACTCGTGGAAGCACTTCACATTAATCTCTGGGTGACCTCCGTTCTAAAAACACCCTATTTTCGGATTTGCAGTATCCGCACGTTCCATCTTTACTGCCAATTAAACTCCCTTCTACCCCTCCAATAACTTCGGAGGTTATGGCTCCGGCGTTGCTCCCAGTGTGTTTTTTTCGTCGCGTATTCTTCCTTTTTTCTCCCGACGGAGCAATAACCCAGTGCACGGCCTGGATGGGAAAATCTACCGCGTAGACTGGAGAGGGAGAGACGAAGGGATGCCGGCGGTTGAGAGAGAGGCCCGCGGTTAGTGACTCCGGGGCCCCAGGTAGAAAATGGCCCAGAACAATGATACCGCACGAAGGCCCCTGCACCCGTCTTACCCCTGCCACCTTCCCCTTACACCTCCTCACTCCCCTGACCACACCCTCGCCAATTTTTAGCAAAGTCCTCGGGGTTTTAGACCCCCAAGGCCCCACCAGAGGCATTCCCAAATTAGCCTCCGTTCCCCTCGCCTCGCTTCTCCCTTCCCCACCGTTCTTTTTTTCCCCGTCCATTTCCCCTCACTCCATCTCCATCCGAAGAAAAACTCAAAACGTCCGGATGATCTCGTGTCCGAATTCACATAAGAAGCCAAAGCAATTCATTAAACAGAATAGGAAAGGAAATATAATATGAGGGTGGCAAACATGAACAAGTGACCGAAAACACGGCAATGATTGAACTAATAAACAAGACCCTTCGGACATCAATTGAGAAAATTGCAACACATTTTCATAATATTTTGCATATAATTGGTCGCCATTTGGCAATGATCAAAATGAAAGGAGTAAAATGTGAATGAAAACAAAAGAACTATGAGAAAGAGGCGAGGTTTGGTAAAAGAAGAACAGGGAGATTGCTTACGTACTTGACCTTTTTAGGAGAAAGAAGCACCTATAATTTTAAAAATCTCTAATAAGGTATTACGGAAATTATTCTATTTGGTAGCCGAAATTTGATTACAAGCTGCGTGCAATAAAAATCTGAAGTGTGTCAGTAAAAGATATGATGACCACTGTTCTTGATAAAGTATAAGGAATACCATAAAGTATAAAAAACACATGCAATTAAATATAAATTCTGACAATTGTTGTCGTATTTAATGACCTGATTTGAAAAAAATGACTGAAAAATATAGTGTTCGATTAATAATATAGTGGGTATTCATGAACTTACAAGACATTAATTTATCGGAATCGCACACAAACACAAAAATAGTCAAAGCCAAGCAAAAAGTTGCTTGACACAATATCAAAGCAGAATTCGTATTAGCACATTCCAAGATGAAGGTTGGACTATAAGAACAATTATGATTAAAAGGAAGTTATTGTACTTAATGACGGAAATATAAATCAAATATTAATTTTTAAGTGGAATACATTATTAGTCATTTGAGGATCAAGGACATCTACGATTTTCAAATGATAAAGAGAAATTAGATGAGCCAGAAAAAAATTGGTTACATGAGCCAGAACCATTCATGGAAATTGATTCTAATGTAGATTAAAACATTATAAACCATACCACTTCTGCGTAAAAAGGAGAATTATTCTAAAGAAATAGCGGGTTAAACAAACGTTTCATTTGCCAAGTTAAAATCTCAAACAGAGAATCCTTACTCCAACAGGAAATGTATGAAAATCTTGATAATAGACGGGAAAGGAAATTTCAGCTATTCACTCAGAGGTGGTCCAATTTCAAATGAGGTGCAATTATGTCAAATTATAATCACTTCCAAAACTTAAATGAGCATTGAATTGAGCGCAAAATGATGTAATGATGTCTGCTTTCTTCATCATGAAACCAAACGCAGGACGTAAAAAATGAAACAATAAAAAATACTGATTTAAAAAATCTTCCAATCTTAATACATAAAGAGGAATTCGTTTGTTTTTCCGACCACTCGATGTAAATCCCCATAAGAAAGCACTTACAATTCCCTTTTTTTCACTTGCAGGCTTTTTTCTTTTGTAAAATTAAATTAGAAGTAATTGACATACGATCTTCAGACAGGGACCATTTTAAAGAAAAATAAACAAAGATTCTTAATTTTGTCGTCGAATCTTACCTTCTCCTCTAAATCTTTCGAATTTTGCTTAAGAATTCAAAATTTCATCAAAATATTGCGTTTTTAGTGAAAGGTTCCCTTGGCGACAGAATAGATTGTTGAACTCGAGATCATCATCGTTATATGGCTTTTTAGGCGTTCTTCACCAGCGAAGCGGTAATAGCGGAACGCCTTAGACTAGCCTTCCATTGGCTGCGTGTTCGTCCGAAAACGCTCTGAAATATGTTCGCACGATGAGGAGCGTCCACTGCCTCCGGTTTCTCACGAAGCGTCAGTTTTTAAGATGTCGCTTTCTAAAGAGCAGGGTGAGTTGTATTTATTAGAAGTCTTTTCTCCTTAAACGGAGGATAATGGCTAAAAGAAGAAGTGTGGGCGAGTGAAATATTGTTAAAAAGAAAGTCACTGGGTGAATTTCATCACTTGTTCGGGAATCTAAAAAATGATAGTCAAGTTTTTAAAAATATTTCCGCATGAATTACGAAACATTTCAGTATGTATTAAGCAGTATTCAACAGAAGCTGACAAGACACTCAAATTTTCGTGAGACTACTTGACTTGAAGAACGACTGGCTGTAACTTTGAGGTTATTTTAATAGTGTTAAAATAATACGTCATTCGTAATATCAAATGTAATTTCATTTGTTATAAAACTTTTTAAACATTTCACTGGAGAGAAATTTGTAACATCTTTGAACAATATCTGATGATGCAAGTGACGGTGGAGGGTGATTTGCCAAATAGTGTTGATGGGGTTCTTACTGACCGGTCTATTGAAAGCTGTCTGATGCTGATTGGAATGATTGAGAAGGATACGGAGAGAAATGTTCTATAAATACCTGTTGTAATTTGGAACGTACTATCATTCTTATGGCTACGAAGACGTCAACATCCAATCTACCGCTTTCCTAACCCTTCAAACAATCGTAACTCTGCCAGTGATCGTAAAGAATAATTACTCCCTATTACTATTATCAATAGATATTAATTTTGTTTCTTAACCCTTTTTATTTAATTACTTGTACGTTAATTGATTCATGAATTGAATCCATGATATAAATGTTAAATGGAAAGATGCGGCCACGCGCGAAAATCCAAACTCAACGGGAGGGTTCGCACTTCGCAGAAGAGCTCTGCACGATCCGGGCTCGGGCTCATCTTTTGGAAATAATTACGAGCTCGGGCTGGGCTTTAGAAATGACTGGATGATTTAAAATTTTCCGACTTGCAGAGCCGAATCCGGGAAAAATCATGGAAAAAACAAACTACTCCAATAGACGCAAAGAGGAAAAAACATCATTTAAACGAGACCTCGCAGCATCAACAATTAAAAAATCAATCACCTTAGATGATACAAGTGAAGTAGCAGCAGGCTCGTCCACTTAAACCTCCCCCTCCCCCTACAAGCAAAAAATCCTTTTTTTATTTCAGTAGGTTTACAGATACGAGGTCACCAGAGGAACATGATGAGGACGAGATGGAGCGCTACCTGAATATAAATGCCATTCTCACCCAACTGGAGAGTTGCTTCCATGGTGGAAATCGCACGAAGCAGAGCTCCCGATTTTATCAAATTTAGCCAAGCGTTTTCTGTCAGTGCTAGCAGGTAGTGCTAGCAGTGAACGAAATTTTAGTGCAGCAGGATATATTTACCAAGAACGCAGAACATGTTTGTCTAGTGATTCTCTTGATTCCTCTTCCTCCACAAACATTTGAATAATTAAATAATATAGTCCTTTTCATAATTTACTTTTTATTTAAGATTTAATACAATTGTCCTGATAAGATTTTATTTGAGAAACATTTTTATTTTCGTCATGATAATTTGGATATAACTGTAATTTTTTAGTTTTTCACTGTTACTGTGACCGTTATTTAATTTTGTTTTATAAAGCCCTTTTTAAAAACACCTTTAAATAATTTTACTACTTTTATGTGAATGTGAATAAATTTTGTATTTCATGCTTAATATACATTTCATGTTATTAAAATACTTGTATGAAAAATGTGAATTTCATTGTCATCTACACATAGTATTAAAAATTGTACATTTAAAGGTTGTTATATACCTTCTTAAATCCAAATATGCATATGACAAATAGCAAATAAATTCTTTTATTACAACTAATTGACATTTGTTGAGTTTATTGGTCCAATAATTGAATACCGAAAGGGGCGTTAAACGGGCCATGTGTAGTCCCACTGGCAGGGCCGGCAATTTCTTTAGCGCGTACGGGCCGGGCCTAGAAAATCAGGCCCGTGCAGAGCTCTACTTCGCAACTATTCGTCCGTAAACGCGCGAATGAAACCGTGTTTAGTGGACCGTCCGTCGTAACTTTCATCTCCTAAACTGCTGGACGGATTTTAATTTAATTACGTATGAATGATCTTCATTAAAAATTATCGCCCAATTGTGATTTTCAACTGAATCTGCCAATTAAATTTAAATAATTACTTTAATAAACTTATACTCGTATCTCGCTAAATGGCATCCGTCAGGCAACAATGGAATATCAAACTGTTTTCTCCCTAGCTCTTATATGATCTGTAAGGTATAGATTAAAAAATTACTCGGATATAGAACAACATTTACTACAAGAAAGTCCACGAGGCCATGTAATTACGTGTTATGGCTTCGGAGATAAAAATTCGAGAAATCCCGAGCAAAACATCGCATATAATTGTTTACATCGATTGCAAAAACGGTTCTCTCAGCAAACAACAATAAAAAATCCATTCTCTTATATGATCTGTGAGGAAAAGATTAAAAAATGTATTTGGATAGAGAACAACATTTACTACAAGATAGTCCCCAAGACTATAGTTTCGAGGATAAAATTTTGAGAATCGCATAATCTTTCGATACCGTTTCATACGTAATATTTCCCAGTAAGAACGCCTTTGAAATCTCTGTGAATTCTATTTATGGAGTATACTTTTCCATATTGTTATATGCATATGCATGTATATATGGGCTTAATAGGAAGTAATCGATCATTCCTTAGGCAGATGTAATGTTTAAGTGGAAATTAGACGAATCGTTATAATTCTATCCTGAAAGATATAATTCATTCCTGAACTCAGCTATATGTCGTCATTTACGATACGTGCCTCTATCAACCAAAGTAATGCGATGATTTACCTTAGTTTTTAACTTTATTTTTGCATTTAACCATTGAGGTCTTAAACTTACGAATAACTTAACATTATACGAAAAGATTTTTGAATGACATTCCATGAACATTGACGGACATTTTCTCAAAGAAATTGTTTTTAAATTTTCCGATTTATTTAGCACTAGCTGAAACGCCCGGCTTCGCTCGGGAAAATTTTCTTTTAAGTTGTAAACAATTTTGATTATTTATTAATTGTGGTAGCCCTACTCTTAAGCTCCGCTTTAAAAATCTTGATTTTGTTATGCTATTTTGTAAAAATCATATCTCCATCTATATAAAACTCAACCTGTCTGGCTGGTTGGGAGTCTGCCGTTTCCTTCAAATATTTCTCGCTTAATATCTTCAGATCTACTAAGCCTAACAAGCTGAAATTTTCACAATCGTCAAACCCCCATGAGATGGTCCCTATAAAAATCAAACAGCCCGGAAAAAGTACCGGGTTCGACTTCGGGAGACAATTATATTTTCCCATAAGTTTACACGGGATTTTTTCTTTCATTCATCAAAATACGTAAATATCGACCAATTTTCTCCATTTTCTTTATTCGACGGATAAAACTATAAAATATCTTATTCCTGCAATGTCTAGATGTTATACGGAGGAATTTGTCAGAAATACGCATTTCTTTTCGAAATTTTATCGCTTTTTCGTAATCTTTCCGGGTGTTGCCAAGGCGTTGTTCCCTCCAATTGAATTAGCGTCTATTAAACCTTCAAATAGATGAAAGAATTACATTATTCGCTTGGCGCTTTTTATGAAGCATCGAAATTATTTTTGTAGCAACGTCAAACGTAATAGATTGCTACTTAATTAATTGCAGATATGTTTGGTTGTATGGTTCGCCCGTGTGTATTGCAGGCAGCAAATTTTGGATTTTTATAAAAGTGGTAACCCCCAGAGTGCACCAGTCCTTTAGAGTGTTACATTTGTGCCAAAGTTGAGGAATAAATCCAGGTTAGATTTTTATTTTAGATTTTAGCCAACGTAACTTTACCATCCTAGCACCTGGAGGAAAAACAACAAATATTGTTTACAAGGAAGTGTTATAAACGAAAAGTAAAGTATGATGATATATTACTATTTTAGATTATTTTCAGACACCCTCCGGCATCTGTGTTTTATTTCGTTCTCGGACTTCTTTTTCAGTTATGTTATTTTAACATTCAACAAAATAAATACTGTGCCGCTTTACTATCCCGAGCGAAGCCGGGTACATCTGCTACTATATATATAATAGCAGAAGTGCCCGGCGCTGCTTCCAGTCAAAGTTTGTATACTAAATTTTTTTATTAATTAATTTTATTGCAAATTCAATTTACTTAATTTTTCTAACTTCTTTTTAAAAATTACAATAAGAATAGCAACTCCAAGCATAATGCAAGTTAACCTGAATATATTAACTAATGATAATATCATTCTACCTAGTCTTGTAAAGGAAATGAATTTTATTTCATCACAAAATTTGAATTGCACGTAAATAAATAAATAAATGTATAATATGGTAATTTTACTTAGCGAAATGGTAATATTCTAGCATTAATGACAATTACATTGCTTTTCTATGTATTCTTGAAAAGGAAATTAATCTTATTTCATCACGAAATTCGAATCGCACGTCAATAAGCATAATAAATATATAATATAATAATTTTATTTACCAAAAAGGAAATATTCTATCATTAATAACGATTGCGTTGCTTTTCATATATATTTACACGTTGTTATGTACCTGTTGCTACGATGATGGCAAAGAAAGCGGTAAGGGAATAACGCTATTATATTGTCCATTATATTTACAAGTTATATACCTGTTGCTACGATGATTACAAAGAAAGCGGAGAGGGAATAAGGCTATTCTTTTGTCTATTTTGAAGGCTAAACAACTGCAATTGAAAATTTAAATTACTTTTTTTAAGGCTTTATTCTGTAGAGAAAGGATTAAAAAGCAGTGCATTCGTTAATTTTTAATAGCATGATTGATTAAAAATTTGGTGAATATAGGTGAAGCCGTTCTTGATTTTTTAGCGAACAAACATAGCCTTGAAAAGATATGAGATTTTGAACTAAATTTTTTACGTTTAATGAATAATAACGAATCTTTCCGAAATAGTTATATTCGAGAACAAATCTAATTACTACATTACTTGTTGTAATTTTAAAGTTATTTACGTTAAGAAGTGAAGGTATTACTCAAATTTGTGGCTTAATTATCAATATTGGAAATAGAATGTTGACATATTCGAGATCGAAATAGATGTTTTTAAGTATGTATACATACGAGAGCCGTATTTAACTAAAATGATATACAAAGAAAAATCCATGGTCGTCCGCTGAAGGGAGCACTGGGGGAGGGGGGGGGGGGTGCACTTATATTTTTTATTGAATATTATTGAAATATAAAGATGTAATCAATAACGCTGACACAGTAATGAACTTTTTTGCGAACTTTTCGCACGGGATTCGCTAGTAATTTATATAGTTAAATTAACGTTATAATATTATCCAACGTTCTAAAAATTAATGTAATTTTTCATCAAACGCATAACAGGAAAACTTGAATAAATTACAAACGCATTGTGTCAACTTTGGAAAATGTAAACCTTTCCTTCCTTCGCTAGATCCATTCCCACCTGCGTTATATCTACTTTCGAAAAGCTGAAATAAATTTCTACCTTAATATGGTGAGGATAAAATTCCAAAACTTAAAACGCTTTTGAGACACACCTTTCAATTCCATCAATGATTCCAAATATAGCGGCAACAATTAACTCAATTAAAATATTATTTGCTATATATTCTATGCAACCGTTCAATTTATTTTATCAATGCCTATATATTTATTAATTTTTTGCAAGGGTTGCCATGCAACATTTTAACGTGTCATTCTCACTATGAAATGTGCCTGAGGAAAACACTGTAATAGCAATATTTTTTGTCATTAATTTTTACAATACCTAAAATAATGATTCATTAATATTTTTAGCACCAAGTAAGAACAATTTCGAATTCATAAAGCTACTCTCTGAAATTTTACATATTTTTTCGAAGAAACACACCTCAAAACTGTTTTCTAGAGACAGCAGGGAGGCAAATGCAACTAACGCTGAAGTCTGTACTCTATTAACAATCTGCAATAAGAAATTTCTTCTAAGCAAAACCCCTGTCTTTTCCCACTTCTAAAATAATAAAAGCCTCTCCATTTTTGGCAGAAATTTTAGATATACATATTAGCGAAGTAAAACCGCGTATATCGAATTTTTTCATCTTTGTCAGGACGTAATGGCAAAAAAATCACGTGGGACACCTATATTGCTAATTTCTAATGCGCAACTGAAGTCCACAATTATTACCAGCGCTTCAGAAACAGGATTGGATCAATAACTTCCAGTCCTTTCAATTAATAGACTACGTACTGAGAAAACAACTTTTAACCTTTGTCCAGTCGGTTAGATTACACGCTAGTAGGTGCACTTCAGAAACCCTGAGAGCGAACGAAAGAAACGAAACAACCTTGAGAGCTCAGAGGAAATTTTTGTTTCAGTTCGAAACTTGTTCGAATTGTTTAAACAAAATAGGCCATAGATATATTTTGGTTTAAAATTTCTTATCTCAAGTGTTTGCGTTTTTAGCGTATTAATCCGATATCGCCTGTGAAAAAGACCGACGAAATAGGCCACAATTTGATTTTTTCGACGGATTTTATATTTTTTTCTGAATCCAAAGAGTTAAATGTACGGAGTTTGGGAACAAGGGAACTGGTTCCTCTAAAACCGCATAAATTTAAAACGAAAATTGCAGGAAATGATTGCTCGACAGGGAGAGATTCAACGCTAAACTATTATTTCCCGAGTATGATGGCTCTGTCAAATTTGATACTCAATTAAAATCGATGCAAACGACGAATTTTACACTTTTCCCTTTTTGGGGCGATTCCACAAAACTACGTCGTCTCCTCGCACGCACCGCATCGCGTTCCCTCCTACATTTCCCTCTCACTCTCTTCAACTCCCAATTTCTCTCGATCCCTCCTTTCAGAACGCAATCTCTCCCCCATACTCCGTCCTTTGCAACCCACTCTCTCGCCGTCCCTTCCTCCCATACCCCGAACACTGTCAACAACCTCCCTAAAATACCCCAACCTCGTCCGCACCTCACTGTTCTTCCCGTCCTCTTCCCTCCTTTTCTGTCCCTCTCCTTTTCCCTTCGTTCCCTTCTTGAACAGTCTCCTCTCCCCCAACGCCTCCCTCCTCGCCCCTCCTCATTCTCAGGCATCAAAACCTCCATACCTCACTCCCTCGCCGAACCACCTTGCGAACTCCCTACCCCAACAGCAATCCCGCCGGCTAGAGACAACAGCTCGGTCACTTTACGGGGGGGAAAAGGAGATAGGGGAGTGGGGCCCTCTGGAAGCTCTCATCGCTCCCTCCCCCTCTTTTGCCTTCTCTTAACTCCTCTCTCTCTCCCTCCGCACTCCTCGCCTTTTCTGAATCCCTTATAATTCCGTCCGCATGTCTCCCCACTCACTTTCTCTCATTCCACACTCCCTTACTCGCAGTGATCCCAGATTCGCCATTTTTACTATTCTTATTACTTTAATTTCATGTGTATATTACTCGCCTTTAACTTTCAACGACTTGGGCGGATGCGTTATCATATCATAAATTAAGTAATTTATCAATGTCCTCCTGGAACGAAATTTTGAATTTAATGCCGGTGAAATGAAAATTATCTCATGCATAAAGTATATGCAGTCATCTCAGAAATCATTGCTTTGAAAGCGGATGAGTAAATATGCTCAAAGGCAAATGGTTAACAAAATGGATACGGCGCGTACTTTTACGGAAATTTTGCCCAGCGATGCAGATACTACATCTGGGTTGTGTTTGATTAAGGCTACTGGTAAAAACCCACGAGAAATACGATTAGACATAGTACGGATAAATCAAGTTTGTAACTAAATATCGACTAAATATTTTATTAATATGCCGATTGACGAGAACTAAATGCATACATACATGCAGTGACATAGCTAAAACCGAGCGGAGTGTAGTTAATTTGGCATTTGATCGAATATTTTGATCGACAAACCGAATTTCTGGTCAAATTTATAGTTTGGATGTTGTAAAAAAGTAATATGTTAAGAATCAAGTTTTTTAGGCTTAGAAAAGTCTTTTGCATATTTCGTAGTGGATACATAAAATAATCCACAACTTTTAGGAAATCCCAATAATAAAGACAAAAACGTACTATATGAGTTAAAAGATTTCGTGTATTTTAAATCGTTTACCACCAAAAAATATCTATAAAAAGGCATTGTTAATGGTTAGGACGCAACATCTATAAGTTTATATATCTACTTAAAGTATAATCGATTAGAAATTAATTCTGGAGCATGATGGATATTTAGCTCCAATAACCAAGGTATTTCACAGATTTTATTAGAATATCGTCAAGAAAATCGCTAATCCCAATTAAACCAGCAATTGTCAAAAATATATTGAAAATAGACGCTCTTGCTTATAATCAAGTTCCTTTTTTGTGGAATTCGCGAAAAAAGCAAAAGATAAGGAGAGACCCATTATATCATCATAGCAGTCTTAGCTGCACAACAGGCATTCATTACTGTCACTCAGCACCCGATCCGACGTCAAATCTTACTTTACAATGATCCCACAATATTCACTCGAAAGCCTTAATTACGGCGCGCCGTCCTGTAATTAAACTCCAACTGAAACTGATCGTTTCCACAAGTAAATTTGCAACTTAGTTTTTTTACTAATGTTGTAAAAAAGGATTAACGAATTCTACCAAATAATCTTCCGGGCGAACTTAATAAGTAATTGCCATACGAATATGTTAATAAATTCGTACTCACTGGCATTCAAGAAACACCAAAGTAACCAAGCTCCCGGATGTAGTTCAGCCCAAAAATACGAAGCGTTTTTATTAAAAAATAAAAAACGCAAAGGAAATTATGTTATATCAAAATCAGATTTATATCTGGTAAAGTAAAAATTTTCCATATATAAATTCCTTTGACGTACATATTTCCCGTAGTAATAAGACGTTCCGAGGTATAAATGAACGAATATGTTTTATAGGTTTTTTGCAGAAGCATTGACGAATAACGTCTTTAACAGCTGAAACAGCAATCAAATAATAAGAATCACTGTAAGTACAAAAAAAGTATCCAGCGAATCTCAAATTTAAAAAATCTTTTAAATAAAGACTTCGATCGCGTATCTGATATATATTAAGCATGAGAAATCTGATTCGAAGACATCTAAATATAAACAGTATTTTCAAAATTGAAATCCCTTGTGAGTAATTTAGGCATTTTTATCGATTACTCGATTATTAATTGAATTATATCATGAAGAAATCAAGTTTTATAATAGGTAGCTTTTACTTTACTTGCTCAATCGTCTATCATGAATGCTTAAAAATAATTCATTGTTCTTTAATCTCAAAATGACGTGCGGAAGAATTCTACAAGGTTAGTAGCCGAAACTGTCTCTAATTCAGCCTAAATTTTTTTATTAAGTAATCACATACTCAACATCAACTTTGGATTATCTTTGGTTCTTCAAGGCTTTGTTGCGATGTTTCAAGAGCGTACTCGTTACCTAAATGGCACCACTCCGAGGAACGAAAATATCTCCAGAATAAATAAGAGGGCGCTTTAAGCGTACATCAAGGGCTTTTATCAAGGGGTTCCGATCTCTGAATTGCACTGCCAAGGAGTGCACGATGCGAAATTGCTCGGGAAGTAAAAGTGGAATACAGAAACGTATAAGACCATCACCCTCTCTCTTCTTCTGTTGTGCCAGTCATTGCGCGCCGTTGTTACATCATTCTCCATTCGCAAAAAATGCAAAAATTGCAACCAACATAACCTTGGTTATTGCTATTTTTTTACGATCAAACTTAGTTTACGATTCTCATATACGAAAGCGAAAGATTTATCTATTTACGGATTCCGGACGAACAGTGGAAACACGTTAAAAAGATTTCAAATGATCTTAAAATAAGATTGTGCGGGAGAAGGTACGTGGAATATTACTACCTAAATTAATATATCCTATCCCATGGGAATCAAGAATTTCCCTTATTATGAACAGTCTCTCCACACACAAAACTTATACTACATCCCTGAAAGAAAAACGGGCCTTTTATGTAAATAATAGTGCGGGGGTCGTCAATTAGTTTTCTTCGGGGTCCGTATTAGAAAAAATGTAACCCATCGCGGTCCGGATGCATGAAATTGGAATAAAATTTATAAATCGTCAAATAAATAGTATGTAGCATTTATATTCCTTTTCTTATTATTAGAGATACAATAATTATAAATACATTTATGTAGACATATATTAATGAGAAAAATGACACTTCTTTTCCACAATAAGTTTCGTAAAATCTGGAGTAAATTTTGTACTTGATATTTGAAGCAAATTTCGCAATGTTCGTCCGTTAGCCGAGATCGAAACTTGTTTTTTATAAAGTTCATCTTCAAAAACGTAGATTCACAGGTATACGTTGAACCGAATATTGTGCATAATCGAATGCACACTTTCCTTATTTCGGGGCACTTCTCATGTTGCACATATTTTCCCCAAAATTGTTGGAAATCAGTGCTAGTCATTTTTTTCTTTCAAAGCGAAATCTTCTTGGAAATCAGTCATTTCCAACTGCAGTGCAGCTTTATCACTTTTTAACCATTCGGCTGCCTCACTAGTCCATTCCCCATATGGTTCTAGTAAAAATGGGTTAACTAGGAGTTTATATTATGCGGATTCTATGAGTACCTTGTGTTGTAGGAGCTATAACTGTGATAGAACTATAATACCTAATATAAATAACATTTAATCACGTCTGATCTTGTCGTGTTACGTGTTTATTTTAATTGCATGCGATTTAAGGAAACAAATAAAGTGTTTTAATGCCCTATTCTTTGAAATTGTCTTTGTTATTTTTGGAAATATTGTTTGTTTGAAGATATTGATTTCCGTGTCTTGTAGATCGACTAGTAAATTTATGATTTCTAATAATCTTTAGTGTATCAGCAATTGGTTATTTAATTTATTTACTTCCCAAGTATTTTATATATATAAATTATTGAGTTAGGTTCAGATCATTCGCGGACCGCCAATTGGTGACCCCCGTGCTAGTGTATTGCCCGTCATATGACGGGTGTGAGTTACTATACGGTTGAAAAACCCGTCGTAAGACTGGTAACCCTACTGAAACTATGCATCTTAAGTGATCGCAAAATCATTATTACGGATAGTCACAAAATTAGTTTATTAATTGTTGGAATTTCACTGAAAACAATATTTCTTGTGAAATATTTTAAATTATTACAAAGATTTCTCTGAGTTGCAGTCTCATGTATCTAAACTTTTATATTGTTTACTAGCGTAATTTCCCGTCAAATATGACGGGATTACGATAAAAGTATTCCAAATATATATGATTTCGATATGAAAATCAGTAAGATATGCTATGATCTGGTTTGGCTTTCATGCACAATCAAATCAGTGTTTCCGAAAGTTATCTTTGTTTTAATTATACTGTTTAAGTAATTATTAGTAGAGAGGCCAAATTATTATCCAAATATTTGCTGAAAATAAGAGGAAAATGGAAATAATAAGATATAAGTTATTTAAAACGTATAGAATTTAACTTAATAAATGAATTATTTGACTCTTATTAACTCGTAAAAAAACAAGATAAAATGTGAACGAACTGTCAATTTACCATAAAAGGAAAAATGTGTAGTAACTTACTTACAATTAACTAAATACTTACATGAACTGCAATGAGTTGAACAATATTTTAAGATCGCCCTTTTCTTTTAACTATATTAGTTTTCCCAGAAAAATCATTTTAGTTAAAGAAATTTAAATAAAAGTCATAAAATGTTATTTTTTCAATCCTACTAGAAATTCGGTTCGAAATATTTCCTGTATTATCATTTAAAGAAATCCATTGAAAATTGCGTTATATTTAGTTTTATGATTTCCCACCATTTGGCAATGGCGCATGGTTCAATAGTACGAGTATAACATTTTTCTGTCCCTTTGTAGCTCCCTCTGTCACGCTATAAAAATGCAAAAAACTCGATAATGGAACGAATTTCATTTTAGATACTTGGCAGGAATGATCGATTCACATATTGTAAGATGATGACTAAAAGAAATCTCGAAAAAAGTCCTAGGTTCGACTCCAAGGTAGGCATTTCTATTTCCCATATGATAACACGTAAAAATCGACTTTTTTGAATTGCAGGTTTTTATTCTAAATTAGAAATAATTAACTTATGATCTTCTGATCTAGCCCATTTTAAAGAAGAAACTATGAAGTTTCTCATTCTGTTCATCTTTTTCCGCCCACAGCTCGAAATTTCTCATGTTAAACGTTTAATTAACATATTTAGGGGAAATCTAGCCATTTAACGGGATTATTGCCATGCCAACCCATTACATTGTTAAACCTCGAAATCCTATTGTTATTTCAATCTTAATGGGTGAAATCGTGCTTTGAATGCTCTTGCAATTAGTACGAGAGAGAGAGGAGAGAGAAATTCTTTTCATAGCAACCAATGTAAACAACATTTGTTGCGTTATTTACGAGAAGGAGTACATTTGAATGTAGAATATTAATCATTCGCATATTAAAATTAGTTGCTTAGAATCATCGTAGGAGTTCGAAACTTGAAACAACGAACGTCTAAAAGAACGAAAGCTTGTTTTATTGCCATCCAAAGAAAGTCAAGGCAAATTTGCCCATTTTTTATTTCACAAAAAACTTTCCCGTTGAATTTCAACCGGCATCTCCCAAGTCAATTATAATTTATTATTGTTAATTTGTACTGGAGCTTCTTTTAATCTTATACAAATGCTACGTCCTATTCCTCTTTCTTCATTTCTGCTCGTTCCCATTCTGTTTTCCTTCCTCCCTCTAATTACGTAATAGATTCAGTAAATAAGTTATGCCCATGTATAAAGGTCTGCCTCATGTTAAAGTACTAAATTGTGCATTTGTTATGAGGCCAAAAATATAATTCAACAATTGAGAAAACAGTAGCCAAATATATATAAAATGCGTGAAAACCTGAAAATATCGTATTAAAACGTAATTTTTGGAGATTTAAGAATTAGATTTAAATTCTTCTCTTCGCATAACAAAGTTAAATATGTACCTAATCCTTAATATATTTTAAAATGTAAACGAAAAAGGTCTGCTAGTCAAGGAATGGCGTTTTGCGCGATTCATATATGCGATGCGAATTTATAACTCCGGTTAATTTATAAGATGTACTGCAAAAAAACTATGAAAATAACTATGAAAATAGTTAATTACCAAAACTTTCAATAGGAAGTTAACTGAAAAGAAATTAATGAAAAACACGATTTTAATTATAAATAATTTGTTGGCTTTTTCGTACTCTTTCCGTGTGTTGCCTCCGATTGAATTGGCGTCTATTAAGCCATCAAATAGACGATAAAATTGCGTTATTCGCTTCGAGCTTTTTATGGAGCACCGAAATTATAGTTGTAGCAACGTCAAACTTGATAGATTGTAAGGTTAATAATTACATATTATTATTATTCTGTAATCTGCGTGTGAACTTTAACGTTTGACCAAAAGAAAAAATCTTCTTTCTTTATTTCAATACTGGAATGTTACCTTTTTCGTAAAGGTGAAGCAATTAAAATGGCACATATAAATTACAAAAACAGACATGAAATTCAAAATGTCAGTTGTCTAATTTTATAAGGAGAAATGGGCTATTATTACTTTTGAATATGCAGATTTCTGACTGACTTCGCAAAAGTTTTTGCGGGTACCACTAGTAACCTCTTATCAATTATTGTGTAAAAAAGTTACTCTTGATGGGATTTGAATTCTCACACGATTATTTTACCCCATTTTTCTCAGATTGAGACAATGAAAGAGGGAAAAAAAACTTTTAGACAATATCAGAAGCACATTTCAACAATTACTTCAAGTATTCAGGGACGTATTTGGATTGCAGAAAATAATAAGCTATACAAAATGCCTGCAGACTACCATATATTTTTTTTCTTTTTCTTTTTGGTAATATATGCTCAATTAAATCATTACAATAAGGAATCCATAAAAAAGCTAAAATAACAAATAAAAAATTTCTCTTAATTATTTTCTTTTCTTGTTAAGCATTGGAGACAAACAAATAAATCCGTGGGGATTGCATCGAAACTAATGTTCCTCGATCTTTTTGGCGAGTAACCCAACATTTGCCGTTGCAAAGTTTTACTAAAACAATCAATCGCAAAGTGTTCCGAACAAGTTGTAGCCGATATTGAAAAAAAATGTTACACATGATGCGTATAACTATTTTATAAATTATAAAAGGTATTATTGATAAATACTCACCGTTGTTAACGTTAAATTTATCTTTTCTACGTCTAGCCTTAATCCATTTTGCCTAGAAAATGACGTTTTTGGAGACTTATAGTACTTTAATACTTGCGGCATTATTATACGAGATTGAACCTTTTTTTTGGAAGTTTTCTTCCCGCAACTATCTCAGCACAATTCATCGAAACGTACCTCGACGCAAAATAAATACTTCTGAAGGAGATGCACACCCTGACATGTCGGGAAAAAAATACCCTAGGATTTTCAGGAATGAGAAAATACAACAACCAACCATAAAAGTGCAAAATATACGTAAGAGGGGTTTTAGATCGTTAAAAGTATGCGCTCCCACGAAAAGAACGACAGATATAAGTTGGCGTTTGGGAATAATATTCAACGAATCACCCAGAGGAACGTGAAGGAGAAGAAGAGATCAAGACATACTCGGAGGAACGGAATTGAAAAATCAATGCGAGAGAAGAGATTAAAAAGATATAGATGGAAAGCGAGACACTTGCGCAGACAGACAGAGTGAATGAGTGACATTTCTTTTGCAACGAATAAGCAAAAAAGATAAAGTTTGCGGAATGTTTTTCGCAGAATTCCACGAAGCTTCTCGCATATTTTTTCCCTTCGTTTCCTTCCTCTTTTGGGGAATGACTTTGCCGCCTCTTTCGCGGGCGCACTTATCGCCTTTGCGCCTTCGGAAGAGGCAAGATTTTTCTTCGGATAATTTTCAAGTCTTTTTTTAGATAATTGTACTACGTGGTAATGACGGACATGACTGGGTTTCCCTTCTAAAAATATACGCAAAGCCTTGGTCGTGGAGGACGTGCATCATTTCCAAATAATAAAATTCCTGTTTGTATACTGCCGTTGGCATATTCGTATCCCTTGTTATTGTTGGCGCGCCGGATGTAATTGCTCGGAAGTAATGATAAAAAAACAGAAGGTTGGCCACTTTATATAATATTATGGCGCGCTTATCCGAGAAGTAATTAGATATTTAAAATACGAGTTTCTCCTTGAGAGATACGTGCAAGACAATATATTATACATTCTCTTTGTGAAAAACGCTTTATAAATTCAGTCAAAATTTCATGTCGCATTTTTTCTCAACGTCTACATTGATAGACCAAAAAGCCAGTAGGGTAAATCAGGGCGAATCGGGTCAAAAAATGAAACGTTTGGGACTGCTTCTTACTCTTTAATTTATCTTGTAGATACTAATACGAACTGACCCATGAGCAATATATTAATACAGTAGATATTGTTATAATCGCACTCAGATCTTATTGAGAGCTATTAAAGTGAACTAAGTTGCACTAACCTATTCACCCTCACATTTGCTATATTATCAGGGGAAGCGCGACCCATTGCTCTCTGCTTTCTGTCTGAGCAGGCTGCTTGGTTTGTTTTGAAAGGATATGGACCTTGGTGACTATGACAATGCTTCTTCCGGCGTCGTTAGGTGATAGAAGGGAGAGTACTTTGGGAGTTGGTCAGTGGATCACGAGGTTCGCAAACTGGGTGCCGCGGGGCGCTGAGGTGCCGCAGATGAATTT
Organism: Tanypteryx hageni; assembly: GCA_028673005.1. Taxonomy (NCBI): domain Eukaryota; kingdom Metazoa; phylum Arthropoda; class Insecta; order Odonata; family Petaluridae; genus Tanypteryx; species Tanypteryx hageni. Next base: position 149,917,790 of record CM054113.1, on the reverse strand, counting down.
AGGGATACCGCGAAAAACGTTGTTTAGTAAAGAACTCAAGGATTTGAATGTGTTGATAGATAATTATGGAAATATATTTATGAAATGAATTGATTATGGTGCAGTATCAACGAAAACATTTTTCCAGGACTGGGGTGCCGCAAAATAGTGTTTATCTTTGAAAAGGTGCCGCGCCTACAAAAATTTAGGGAACCACTGATATAGATAGATAGAAAAATGGATAGATATGCGTCTTTATCTGTACGAGATTGAGACTAAGCAGTCTATTCTTCCATCTAATTGGATGGTTGATTGGCTGACGGAGGAAGGTTAAGTGTATGAAATTAGGAGATGAGTGATACCTGGGCAGATTTATGAATATAAATAACGAGCTATACGAATGCATTTTGTTGACCCTTTTCACCCATAATTTTGTGACACTATTTGACCAAAATGTATGTACGTGTGGGTATTAAAGAGTTGGCTCGACTATGGCGGGAATGAAGACGGCAGAAACTTGCGTGATATCAGGGAACTGATTTGTGCTAATCATGAAGGAGACTCGTCCTAAATTAAAACAAACAATATAATAAAACATACCCGATAAATTTATTATTTTAAAGACGATATTTTTTGACTCTGAAATAACTTTTAATAACGTGATCTCTAGTATAACTAATGTTGTATGTTCCAACGATTGACAGAGGATGGTAATACCAGTTTGATGTTCTCTGGAAGAGAGGTTCTCAACCTGCACCCAGGGCCGCTTTAAGGTAATACTGAACCTTGGGAAAAGTATGATATTGGGGTTCCCCTCTCTTTACTTTAAAAAAATCTGATGTGGCCACCACATGACTTTCCCCATAACTGTAATATTTCTAAAAATTCCAAATAGGTTAAATGATAATGAATATTTTAAGAAACTGGGAGAAAAATTTAAAGACTTTACAAAGAACAGAAATAAACTCAAACCATAGCCTTCTGACGTTGGATACAGCCACAAAGCTCCAAAAATTAAGAAAATAAAAAGGAGCGTTACTATATAAGATGTAACTAAGCGTCAATTGTTAACAATAGTCGTCGGTAGGTGACGTGGTGGTGGCAGCTAAATAATTTAGTTTTTAAGATATCTCTTAAACAATGCATTATATGGAAAAATATTTCGAACAAAGTTTGGAGAAAATTAAAATTCCTATAACTTTTATTCCAGTATATTTTTAAATATTTATTTATTTTTATTTATTTATATACTCTCGTTGCAGGTTGGCTACTTGCCAGGTGGCAACGCTACATCAAATGCTGTCATGAATTTAAAAGATATTTGAAAATATTAAAAACTTACACCGTGATCATAATCACTTGTCAAAAAAATTTCAATTTCTATAAAAATATGCAATTTAAAATCAAATTGCTTTTCCATTTGACTTTAATGCCATATCCCCTCGGAGCCGAAGTTTTCGGGGTTCATGGTAGGCCTTCACGGTTACCGTAGCGGTCCCGGGGCCCATGAAATCCCCACCGTACTTCACCCTACCAAGCATTCCCTCTACTTCCTCCGGCTCGATCGTCACCCTCAAAAAAAACATTTACATTTTAACTTAAATTGCTTTACCGTTTTAGGATAGAACGTGAAGATTTCCTCATGTAACTCATTCCATTCACAGTTCCCTCGATTTACATATCAACTATTAAAGCAAATATCTCACAATAACGGATGTGACAAGAGTAAACACCCACTTCCGTTTGACCGATTTTTACCAAAAACTAATCAGTTCTTGTGGCTTTCATAAAAATGTTAAACGTAAAATTTCGCATTGACCTGGTTAATAGTTTTTGAATTAGAGCACCCACAAAAAAGCTGTCAAATACACATACAGACATAATCGAGAAAATGGTCATAAAGTGTTCAGGGGATCTCAAAACGTGTATTTCCGTTGAAATCTCGAAATCGATTTTTTTCATGAAAAAACTACTGTATGGAGAAAGTAAAAATCAAAAATAAATAATATGCTATGACATCACTGAAAAAGGTTTTCCGGCCATAATTTGAAGCTACAAATATGAAATTATCTGTATTACATATTGAGGTTCGCTTTCATAATGATATCGCGAACCGTTGTTTGCCCACCCCTGCCTTATAATTTGATACCAGTCAATAATTTATTTATATTAACAAAAGCGAAAAGGGTAGGAAAAGATTAAAAACCCATCATCTAAAAGTTATCTTGGTTTAAAATTAGTTTTCAAAACCTATTACTTAACATTTATAGATTCAAACCATAAGTATGAAACGCCAAACGCACCAACACAAAAAAAACACTCTGTACGTCTTTTGCGTTTCTACCGCCTAGATATGTGAACAGAATTTACAAGCTGATCTAGCTATAAAATTCTAATGAAATTCTCTAAATAAAAACAAAAACATTCGTTTTGATCCTGCAAATTGGAATGGAACTTCTTTATGGCTTTGATTTTTGTAAAATCATCGATTGTATAGTTCGAGTTTATCAGCTCCAAAATTTAGGGCATAACACTCGTGATGGTAATTCTTTTATTTTTCGTTATCAATAAATTTTACAGCGATAAATGAATGAACATGTACTTTGTAAATCTCATAAAACATTTATAAAGGAGGGCAATGGAGTGATATCTCGTCCGGGGCGTCAAAATTCCTCGAGCCGCCGCTGGTTGTTCAAGTTATTTTTCATTTTAATAAAAGTTTTCATTTTACAAATATTCTTTCCTTTCTATTTAAAATTAAAGGAGATGAATAGAAAAATACAGTCAATAGCTATTTAAAATGTGTCTAGTATTGAAGGTAATATTATTTACAACTTAAATAATTTTTTATGGAGTCTACCAAACTTTTTCTCATCGATACTGTGTGCAAAAACAGCGATATAGAGTTCTATACAAATCACATCCTTATCTCATCGCGTTACGTATGACATCGACATGAGCGATCCATGGCGACATTGAACGAACAACTTGTTGCAATATTTCAAGTATTGGCGGTCCCTTAAAGTGGTTGGTGCTTTACATGGAGTACGCGAGGGCGAGTACTCTTCGCCGAGCGAAGATGTGTGAGACAAGAATCGTGAGTGTTCTGGATCGAGACAAAATATTATCGTTTCCTCTCATCGGTTATGGCTGGTGTGCCAAGCATTCTATATGATCGCGTGCCGCTTATGGACACGCGGCTTCCGTCGCAATTTGCCAAATCATATCTGCAACGCAATAATAAACTTAAATTTGGCACACAACCTATACTGATGTAGAGCCGATGAAGTTGCACCAGAAGAGAATATTATGAATATGACTCGTTATATATAACGTTTAATTCAATACTAAGGAATAGTAATGTGGTAGTTTCACTTTTATTTATATAACTCATTATTATAAACTAGCGTAATTATACGTCAAATGTGGCTGGTGTGCGTAAATAAAGTGTTAAGTTAAAATGATATTTAAATTAAAAATTACCGAAACCAACTTTTGCATGCATTAATAAGTAAACAATAAAGATAAAATTCACATAATTGAATGTTCCAGAAAGTAAAAATAGTTTTGGGCTAATAAAAGTTGTGTCAAAGAAATACTGAATCATTAAAAATTACACTACACAACTTTTATATCCCCAAAACCATTTCTACTCTGGAAGATTCAATTATGTGAGTTTAAGATTATTTTTTTAATTTTCGTGCATACAAACGATACTTCTTTAAAATAAATTTATATAAATTTTATTTTTTCTGATTTTAGTGAAAGATTACAAACTTAGCCTTCTCATGAAACGTCCAAAATGACCTACAAAAATTCATCTTTTTAAATCTATATACCTGTCTTAAATAACACAATATCAAGGAATAATTGAATATTTGTTTATTTTCGTTGCCACAGTATTATTTATCGTAACCAACGTACATATTGTATAAACTTGAAAACAGCGTCGAAATGTTGCGAATATGTGAATCCATGTGACGAGAATTTATAATCCCAATCAATCGCAATCACACGAAACTTACAACAATACAAATCACCTAGGCGACGAAAAATTTTCATCTAAAAATACGTCAAAATTTTCTTGTTTAAAACTAATTTATGTGCATATTCGACGTGTATTCAAAAATCCATAGAAGAAAAATTAAATATCGTACATTCAGGCGTTCTTTTTTCAAGTCCCAAATTCATAGGATGATTATAAGTAATTTTAATATGCGAATGACTAATATGCTACACTCACGACCGGGTTAATCAAATGCAGAAAATATACAGCCATGGAATCAAACCTTTGGTCTTATGATATGCCTAAATAGTGCAAATGGTGGATCCCAGTATATCGCGAAAAAATTGTTGAAAACCTGCCAACCGTTTCCTAGTTATTCTACTAAATGTCCCGCCCAATGCTTCCCAGAAAGAGGATAGTTCATTGGGAATGATTTTGAAAAGAGAAAAAATTCTGCTATTCTCGTTCCAAAATTATTCTCAACTTTACAGCGCATACCTGTCTGCATAGGATCTTATGACCGTATCATTCCATCAATGTCTAGGATCGTTCCTGATAAACACACAATCAAACAGATCAAGACAACTAAGTATTATAATCCAGATATCTTGGAAGTAATACGTAACAAGAGATGCAAATTGCAAGCAGAAAGTAATGATTAGAAAAACAAAATTCGCCTTCAAAAGAACGAAACCTCTAAAAAAAGTAAAATAAATTTGGAATTAGTTGATGAAATGCTATTCTTGGAGTATCAAAGCGGATACATGGAATAAACACCGTGGGAGGAATTGGTAAGCAAATTACATAATGCACCTTTTTTTCTTGTTTTAGAATTATAACGTCATCATATACGATATCGACGGCCACATACTATCTATGATAATAATATGTTAATGTAGTGCCGGATAACGGATGCGGAGAAGCACATTGCTAAGGATCTGTGCGCGTTTTGGTATCACGAATTATTAAGACTCATCCGTCCGCTATTGCTTACTTTTAATATCGCATAGGTGGATATTGCATATATTTTCGATTTTAAATACTGTATTTATTGTCTTATTCCATTAATTTACTATTTTTACTCCAGTAATAATTTTATTCAAACTTCTTTGTGCATGTCAGCTCAGCGAACGCAGCTTTTTTAAAGAGGAACTGTTGTAACCGCAGTCATTTATGACATTTGTGGTTATTTACAATACATCCAAAATACACGCTTCTTTTGTGAAAAGGACTAATGTTCAACACATCTATTCGTTTGGAAGACTTTCAAAATCTAAACACATGAAGGTAATTTCCAGTCTTTACATACCTATATAAATTTAAAAGAACACATTATAGTTAAGGGATGACGCAAGTGAAATGGGTCTGTTCTGTGATATGAATAGCCGAAACTCTTACTCGAGTTTCTGCTTTGTAACACTGGGCAAGTTTTCGTTCATGAGTAGAGGGAAGTGAGAGATGGAACAGTTTACCTTTTCCTTCACAAGTGGATCTCTTTGAGACAAATATTGCAAGAACAATTCTATAAATGCTTACTGTATGTTACAATTAAAAAAATATATATACTGTCATGTTTTACGTATATAACGACTAAGTGGGGGAGGGGAGTAGGGGAATGCTTGGCAGTGTGACGTAGGGTGGAGACATCGTGGTCCCCGTGACAGCTACGGTAGCCGTGAGGTCCTGTGATGATCCCGTTAAATTCAAAATAAATTACGAACATCTTGTTGGATTTTTTTCAAACTTTTCAAGAATAATTGGCATTAAAGTGGAAAGTCAAATTTAAAGCTTGCCATATTTTACACCTTCGGAGATATTTAAAAATAAACAAATTTTTAACAATCCAATCCGAACTATATATTTTTCAAAATTCAAATCTAAAGAACAACAAATGGCAGTAGTATAGAAATCTACCCTCCAAGTGTCAACTCTATCGGTTACGGTTTTGTCACAATTTAAATTCAAGCAAGTGCACAGAAATTCATTCAGACAGAACCGTCAAAGTGAAATTATAAGCGCATTTAAAAAAACGCGCTAAAAATGAATTCATCATAGCTCCCTTCCACACGATCTTGAACGTGTATAGCCTATTAACACACGCTTTTACTTCTGACAAAAATTGTTCAGCTAACCTCTTATGGATTTTCTCTTTTATTATACAGCAATGTCAGTATTTAACAAGCGTTGAAAGCTAACTCCCGAAAATTTTATATCGTCTTATCAAGGATTATTCTTGCTTTCCCTCTCAAACTACTCGGCAGAACTATTTCTTAGGAACTTCAGAAGCGAAAGATGTTAATCGCACGTTGCGTAATACGCCGATTAGGAATTTCAAGCCCAAAAAAACGACAAAACTTTCAGACGAGAATCTCCACTTAGAATGAGCCATCTAAATTTCTATGGATTTCTCGAGCCAGCATAATGGATGGGGAGAGGTAAGAGATTGAGAAGATGAATAGGGACAGGAAACATGTATAAGAGAGAGCGACGACGAAGGAAAAGATGGATAGGGACAAAACGGGAGGAGATAATTAAGAAAGAGAGAGAAGATAAAGATAAAGAGGTGGTTGGTAAGGCAGAAGAGAGAGAGAGAGAGAGAGAGAGAGAGAGAGAGAGACATTTAGGTGGAGAAGAGAGGTGAATGAGTTATGAAGGAAAAGCGGCATGTTGAAGATAGGGATTGGCTAAGACAGGGGATAAGGAATTGTTTAGACAGAGACGAATTCAGAAGACGTGAAAGAGGATGAAGAGAAAAGGAAGGACGAGAAGAAAAGGATTGAAGGGGGATTAATTGAGAAAGGCAGAGAGTGGACGGGAGACGGGAAGAGAGAGAAAGAGGAAGAGTGCGTGGGAGGGAAAGACGTGAAGGCAGGAGGGAGAGATGAAGCGGAGATGGGAGATCGAGAGAGGGGGATCGAGAGTGGAGAGGATCGAGAAATGGGGGATCGAGAGAGGGAGGGAGAAAGGTTACGTAGCCGGTCCTTTTTGCGTTTGGCAACAAATGCATATGCCGATGGAGGGCAATGACTCGACTGGCAAGTCGCCTGGGGATTGAGTCTTTTGAACTCGAATCTCTCCTACCTCAACCCTCCCTTCCTCCTTCCCTTTCTCCCCCACACAACTCTACTTCCTCTTATATTTCTTTTTTCTTCCACTCTCTCTCTGTCTACATTATGATTCTCTCACTCATTAACTCCTATTCCTCTTCTCCTTATCTCTGTTTTATTTTTCGTTATCCCCTTCTTTCCTACTCTATCTCTTCAATTTAGTTTTTATCCGAAAATATTTTGTATATACCTTCCGGATGCCATTTTTTCACTACCCGTTCCTTTATCTTATAGCTATTCTGACGTTATTTGCGATATTCAGCCGACAGATTCCTTTTCCCCCAGCTTTGCCTCATTTCGCCCCCTCTTCTTTTCATCTACTCCCATATCTCGTCACTTTTTTCACCCTTTCTCCCTGAATCCACTTTTTTAAAAACTGTATTGCTTCTTTGGAACTGGCTCAAATTCAGCAAGAGGTTGCGCAGCTTCGAAACTCCATTTTTCCCATGGCTCTTGCAAGCGCGGTGATGCAAAATTATGGCTCGAGTCCAGATATACAAATTCCTAGATTTTGAGCGCTCATTTATTTATACGATCCAACCGAAACGTTTTCAAATGTCATTGGATTATCCCTCGAAATGGATGCTATTTAAAGCTGTAGGCTGGCAGCGTTTCCTTCCATGAGTCAAAACGTCGTTCAACGCCCTCGATACAAATGCCAGCAGCGTTCCTATTTTGTCGATTTTCTAAATAGATTCAAGTATAATATTATTGTAATGTTGTAGGGGATATTACTATAAACAGTGATAATTCGAAAAAAATTTCTTCTCTGATACCATTTTTAACGTGTTCATAAAAATGCGCGTATAGTTTCACTTCGGTGTCTGCCTGGCTCTGTGAACTTGTTTAAAGTGAAATTGTGACGAAACCGTAAACGATGGGCTTCATTGCAAAAGACAAAAATAGTCATACATTCAATTTGATAGCTTCTAAACAATTTCAGGGTTTCTACAATTGGAAAAAATAACATAAAGTCCTCGTATTTTATTAGAGGAAAAGAATACAAATAATTATCGGAAACTTTGTTCGCCAGCAAACAACACCGAAGAAGACAAGAGAGCAATTTGCATTTTATAATTTGCCTGAAAATTTCAATTCGTGATTGACTGTGTCATTCACCACGTTTTCGTTTAAAGCTGATAAAGGAAAGGAATTAAATAAAACATTAATGACAGCGATCTAAAAATATCCGTGTATCTCATTCCCTCTTGCCAACCAAATTAATCACCCAAATTGTCCCTTTTGCTGCCAGCCTTCCCAAAAACAAACAGTTAATAGACGGTATAAAATGCTAAATCAGTCTACGGCTACACCCCGAGAGATTAACCGATCATTCAAAGCCACGACATTGAATTCAAGCTGGTGAAAATCGATCCGGAGGAGTAGAACTCTTGCGAGGCGGAGCGAAACAAATCAATTTTGCGGTTCGAAACGCTGACATCTCCTTTGTCACAGAGACCGATCGATTGGAAGGGAGGAGGCGTCGATGACCACGAAACACGATGAGAGATTACGAAAGCAAATGTCCCAAACCAAGCCCGCATCGAACATTTTCAACGAGAGAAATATCCGAAACTGCGTTGCTTTCTTCGCGAGATTTTTTTTACTGACTTGTCACAGTCTCTCGTTCGTCACGCCTATAAGACGAATGACTCGGAATGGTAAACAGACAACGTCGCAGTATTTTTTTCTAGAGCGCGCGAATGCACTTAAAAGCTAAGGAGTCTAATGGAAGGATTGCGAGGGACGGGGGGCGATAATTCGTGCGAGCGTCTCGCAGCGGCGCGCGAGCGAAGCGTCGCCTCCGTTCTCTCGTTCGCCCTCGGTCGCGAGACTCGACCCATTTTAGCGAATAAATCAACTTGCGAGGCTTTGCGTGCGTGGGATTCGAACACGCGTTATCCTGGGATAGAGGCGCAGTGTGGAATGGGAAACGTGGGAGGCTGGGAGACACGATTCGCGCTAGTGCATTTGTCGCTCGAATCTCGCCATCTGTAACAGACTGCAGTTCACTCCCCGTGTATCTCCCCCCATCTCCTCTCTGCAATCTCCTCTCCGCTTATTTCCCTGAATTATTTCTCTCTCTCTCTTTCTTAAGAGGTGAGTCGTCCTCACTCCTGAGCCAAATTTTCAAAATATCTTCAAAACGGAAACATTTCTTCACTCCTGTAGGGAAATTCGAATGAATAATATCTAAAAGATCTAAATATAACGAATTATTTCCTCTCCCGGATCTAAGGGTAATAACGTTATCTTCCTCCACGACCGATGATGAGACGCAGAATTTCTTAATTTCACAGTAAAGATGATGGTGAGCTAAATAAGAATACTTGGAAAGAATACGCGACGACGTATTTTTAAAGAAGAGAATAATTTAGAGCATATGCCTAGTGGTAATATTTTTTCAGGCAATGGAACCGTATTCTTGTATGTTGGGTTTTGTCATTCATTGGGAATATCTCTTAAACATATACGATGATATACTTTAAGATTATTAATTTCCTTCGCAATGTCGTATTTAAGCATTTTGGGGCCTCTGGCGCTAAACATCAGAGTGGTCCAAAAATAAGCACTTAAAAATCAAAAGATTGGAAAAAATATCCTTATCTCAGGTATCTCCAATAGCCACAACAAGGTTATAGAATGACTATAGGAGATATCTGAGATAAGTACTTTTTTCAATCTTTTGATTTTTAAGCCCTTATTCTTGAACTTTTTTTCCATAATACGGGCTGAATATTTCTCTTGTGAATCGGGGGTGGCAATATTAACATGCTGTGAAATCTCTCCTAACATCTAAAACTTGTGACAATCCTTAACCATCGTTGTGAATGCAACCATAGTTAAAAATTACTAACAACAAATATAATGAATGTTTTCATATAATTGATAAATCATACTTTGCGTTATGTAAATCAATATTATTTTGAAATTAACAAATATATAAATGGAAATAGAAACAACAATTTACCCAAGAAATCCTACTGTCTTGGTCTGAGGACACACAACAGTTTACTGAGACTTTTTCATATAGATAAACATTTAAAAATATTTTTCTCATTTATATACACCCTAGTCAACGATAAATATTTTTCTCCTGTTAAATATTGTATATTTATCATTATGTTATACTCAACGAAAACATATTACATAAATTTAAGAAAAATTTCCTGAGATCTAATGTGCTAAAAATTGATAAAAAATACATTTCATAGCATGCATTTTGCAAAAAAAAATAAAAATAATTATTCTTTTAAAATCGTCAAAAAATAAAATCCAAACCATATATTGTATAATAGGTATAATAACTATATAAACGGTATCAAAACTTTATAAGCCTTCTTCTACACATTTTTAGCAAACTTACTGATTTTTTTAAATAAATCTATATTATGTACTTAATTTTGAATTTGAATGCCCAGCCGATGTACTTAAAATGTCTTTCTAAATTCACTAGAGAATTAGCGCGTTCGTCTCATGATTGAAAATCAATTCCAGAGTAAGTGTTTAAGTAACAAAAATATTTAATTTAGGTATTTCCAATATCCATAACAAGGTAATAAAAATCTGATGCGCCCAGCACATGACTTTCTCCTGATTATGATTGCAATTGTAATTACAACCAGCTCTCAACAACAGTGATCTCAAGAACAACTATCGGAAACAACGCTTGTGAATACTATTAAACAATTTGAATAAGTTTTACAATGAAAAATATCTTTGAATAACCTTTCACATTGAAAAAATATAAGTAAACAAAATTGTTGTTCGTTGCTATCGGTAACAAAAACCAATGTGCGATTAAAATTACCGTTGGTATCGCTGTCAATGTCTACACGAAAATTTGTCTCCAAAATATGACGCTAAATGGCACCGATATATTTTTATCGCAACTAATATTATCCATGGCAGCGTAGGCATCGCTATCAACAATTGAAAAATTTTTATCATAGCAACGAAAGCAAAAGTATCACTTAACTACGTATTTAAACTAATAAAAATAATCAAATATCTCTTAAACAATCCGTTTTATGGAAAAATATTTCAAACAAAAGTTGTAAGAAATGATATTTTCTACAACTTTAAAAATAATAAATATTTACATAAATTTAGTCCTAAAGGAGACATTTGGAAAAAAACGGAAAAATGGCAAGAACAAAACCTCCACTTTCGGTTGACCAGTTTAAGCCGAAAGCTTTACAGACCTTGAATTACTAATAAAAACCTTAAATTTAAAGTTATGTACTGTTACGATTATTAGTTTTTGAATTAGTGTGTCCACAAATTCCTATCATACACACAGACATCGAGAATATAGTGAAAACATACTCAGACGAGTATTTCCGTTGAAATCTGGAATTCGATTTTTTTCACGAAAACACTTTCTCCTGTAAGTAGTAATTCTCTATACTACGTATGGAGAAAGTAAACAAGTAGGGATGTACACGGGTTTCCCGGGGTACAGAAGTACTTTTCGCCAAATTCGCCGTAGTATACCAATATATTTGCTTTATTTTTTCTTATATTGTGGCAACCCTGCTTCTTAGAACCGTTTTAAACATGTTCATTTCGTTTTGTCATTCTATACTCTCCCTACAAACGAAATATCTTTGAAATCCGTTCAGCCAATACCTTCAAAATTAATAGTTACAGACAAATTCTAACTTTGATATTGTGGTAGCCCTGTTTAGTCGACCCTGTTTGAATATAATAATTTTGTTATTTATTTATATAAAGATTATATACATCATATTTGGTTCAAATCCATGCCGTCAGTTATCTAGAATTACGTGTAAAAGAAATATTATTTTACTTTTTATTGTGGTAGCCCTGCTCTTTAGCTCACAGCTTTAAAGAACCAGATGCGCATTTCGTCTACAAAGTGGCCGTCTTTAGTAATGATTCGCCGAAAGTATACTCTAAAGTTTGTTTTTAGAAATTACTTTCGGTGAATCACCACTGAATACGGCTGCTTAGCAGCCGAATGCGCATCTGTTTTTTCATTTTTAACGTTTAATATAGATAAAACGTTCAGCCCAGTAATAATAAGAGAAATACGTCTATTGGGATACTTAATAGTTCCGAAATTATATAAACAAACATTTTTCCGTTCCCTTACTTCATGGGGACCGTGGCGCGTGTCAACTGCGACTCCCCTTAAATCCGCCACTGCTGCTTCACCGTGACGAAATCACTGACGTGGAGAAATGGGGAACCTTTCACCTTTAGGAGTTGACGTGCAGTCGTAGATTTTTAAAGCTTCATATAAACCTCTTGATCCGAGATTCGAGACGCATTATTCCCAAAAATGGTTACATTGATAATTACAAACGTGTATCCATACCTTATAAGAGGAGACATTTAGGACGTTAAATGCCGATAATCATTTTACACCGCGATATTGACTGACAAAAAAACCGCGGCTGATGCGATTCTTTGTGGTAATAATTAAACATACGTATATCCCGCCATTATTTTCTAATGCTAAATTTACGCTCCTATACTCTCTTCATCGAATAAAACGTACTTGTTTTTTTCATCAGTATCCTGATGGAGGACTGCAAAAGGTGTTCCTCACTTTTTGTCCTTATTCAACCCTTCCATTCCGTTCCGAAGTCTTCTTATTGTATCCTCTTTATCAAAATCTTTCAATTATCACTACTTTCTTTTTCGCCCCCCATTAATGTTTTTGTCTCCTCCGTTAATTTCATCGTTTTATTTTCAATTAATGTCTTCTCCAATGCTATTACGCTTCTTTTATACGATTTTCCTGGAATTATATTCTTTACCAAAAAGTACTCATTCAGGATTGCCGTTCTCTAATCCTCTGTTTTTTCTAGTCTTATTCTCGAGCTATCATCCATCCATTTTCTCTATGAAAATAATTTTCTTCCTTTCTTTCCATCTCTGCACGTCCATCGAATCTAGTCATTCCCTCCTCGTTTCTGCCATTACACACTTTAGATATAAAATCTTACATTATTAAAGCTCATTTCTACCGTCACTAAGAAACCCTATAGCAACGTTTCTCAAGCTAGAAGTAGAAGTTACTTCAAAGGTGAGAAAAATGAGGCGATAGAGAACAAAAGTTCAAAATAAAAGCTAGGGGAAAACGCATAGAAGCAGTAGTTGAAGAGACGCCCTGAAGGTATAATAAACAAAACTGGGAACATCAAAATTAATTAGGCATTGCAATTGTAAAGAGCAATTCAGACTCAAGATAAGAATTCGGTATGAAAATGTGTCAAAAAAGTCCACGTGCAGATCTTAAAGTTTGAAATGATTTCAGCAACAAATTTTGCGGCAAGAACAGAAGTTGATGCAAAATACCATTCAAGGAATCAGTAAAGCAAACTTGAAAGGGATTTATAGACAATATTTAAGATAAGAAAAGTCTGATATAATGAAAGAAGTAAATTAATAAGTATAATAAATATGTGCGATAATAAATAAAAACATACGTGAAGGAACGATGGAAGGGAAAGAGGAAAAATAATCTGTAAACGATCTAATTAACCATGATTTAGAGCAGCCTGGACTGCGACTGTGATTCAATCCCAAAGTCACTGTTCATTTTTAATTGCCGAAAAGAAACAACAAGAAGTTTACGGACAGTTAAAAGACCGACACGAAGTGATGATATAAAAGGAGATGGAGTCGTTCTGGAAGAAAACAAATAGATGTACACCTCGCACCTTGAGGGAAAATTGTTCGAATTATAGAAAATTGGAGTTATCAATTTTCATTTTGACATATGCGAGTACGGGACGGGAAATATACATTCTTTGAGTTGTCGGAAAGACGTAATCTTCGAATAGCTGGAGTGTAATAAGAAAGCAAAATAAGGACTTTTAAATTTTTTAATGAAAAGTTTCAGAGAGCTGACAAATGATTGGCGAAGAATACAAAAATTAGTCAGGGTTACGCGTGAATTAAAGCCATAAATACGTAATAAAAGCGTATTACCAACGGGTAGAAAATGATCAAGAGAGATTAGCCTTTGTTATTTGTACTCACCTCATGGAGCACAGAAGTTTCACACTCATACGAAAAAGAATGCTATAAAACCTGCCATTACGACGGAATGATAGAGCGTAGGCCACTATGCCGCAAGGGAAGAAGAAAGGAATATAAGGGCTTGAAATGAGGACTAGTTTGGAATAAAGTAAGAAATTTACGAGTGAGAATGCTCCAATGTGGTTAAAATACGGTATATAAACGAAATATGAATTTATCTTAAGATAGTTAAGAAAATGTATTGATGTAGAAATCCAGAAAGACCGACCGAAGTTAAAATCTAAAGGAAATAAATTTGTTTCAAATATGAAGACCGCTGCTGTTAACCATCTCGTAAGACGCAAGTTAAGCATAATGAAGGAGAATCGATTTTTAAAAAGCGACATTTTTGCGGCAAACATTTCTGGAATGTAATCAAATTTATCATCGATGGATTCATCCGAATCATTCTACATAAAATGAGAACCGGCACTTAGGCCCATAGGCTCAATCCTTCACTATCGCTTATATCGCATCTAAAGTTAACATAATTTTGCGCTTTTACAATTTGTCGTCCAGGGCAAGTACCCTACTCTTGCGTCGGCATTATACTGCGGAATGGGACGTTTCAGCGCCGCCGTTTAATCGCCGCCAGTTCAGCGCCGCCGTTTCACCGCAGGGACGGCTCAGCGCAGGCAGTTTCATCGTAAGTAGATAAATTACTATTCTATTTCTTTATGGATACAAATACAGTTCTACGTGCAGTTGCATGGATACGTGCTATTAGAAATAAATACATTTATTGCTTTAGATGAAATTATTTTAATAATGTATTAATAGATATTTTCTCATTTTTACATTAAAATTGTTTTTACACTTAAAATTATTGCTTTTAATTGCATATTAATTTACATACGTTATCATTATATATAGACGTTTCTTACAGAGGAGGAGTTACATATAACATATATATACGAGGATACTAATGTTTAGGCACTTCCAGAAAAGCGGCAGACTCGAAATTTTTTTGTCGGCAGGAATATGTGCAAAACCGACTTGAAAAAACGAAAATCTTGAAAACGTTCAACAATGCGGCCGCTAAAAATTCGAAATTGTTTAAATAAATTTTCAAGGTTTACCTATTTCCGAATGTGCTACGGAACTGACATTTGTTATAGGTAGAATTAGTAAAAAAACGCTGTATTGTTTTTTAATTTTAAAATTATATTTCTCATATTAAATTTAAATATAGTAAAATTCACTTTATTCTGAAGATTCAAACTTTCAAAAAAACATAAAACATAGACTTATAAACTATAAATTAAAATTGAAGGACTGTTAGAAAAATATCAGTTGGCGACCCTACGTTTGAGAACCACTGTATTAGGCTATACCGAATCCGAGTCCAATAGTATTTGTTGCTATGGCAAAACTCTCGTAATGAGTGATAAAAACTCAACAAACTCCAGTAGTTATGCGAAATTCGAAGATATCCGATCGATATGAAATATTCTACGATATAAATTAGAATCTTCATTCCTTTCCTCAGAGAATAGTACAAATCCCGCCCCGATATTACAATTCTAATATATTTTCATGTGCAAGAGAAAATTACCCTGTACGATGGATTTCAGATTTCCCATGTAAATCAAATGGAAAGGATAGTTCCTGGAATCGAACCCGGGACTTCAAACTTCGCAACAAAACTATCTATTAATACATTATTCAAATAATTTCATCTAAGGCGATAAAAGTAATTATTTCTAATGGCATGTATACATGTAACTGCACGTATAACTGTATCTGTATCTATAAAGAAATATAATAGTAATTTATCTACTTATGATGAAACGGCCTGCGGTGAAACGGCGGCGCTGAACTGTGAGCGATGAAACGGTGGCGCTGAAACGTACCAGACCCTTATACAGAGTGTTCAAGAAGTCTTGGCTGACCTTATGCATACTATTATTATGAACACTTTAATTATCTAGTGCAGTGACATTTTGAACGCCCTGTATAAAGCCTTGAATGTAAGCTATGTCACAATTAAGTGACCTCTTCTTATTAAAGGTTATTCCATTAAAATACGAATGGAAATATATACATACACAACAAGATAAATAAATTATTTTTTCATTGTTGAATTAAAGGTGTTAAAAATATACAACAGTAAAACATTATTAGATGATTTATAATTAGCATAATGATACGCTATTAATATAACACTCATCTCCCATCTCCTTTGTGAATACAAAAGGGCGGAACCGCAAAAATTGGTCGCTTGATCTATATCAGGAACACTGTGAACGGAAACGACAAAAAAAACTCCGCAGAAACTATGCGATTTGATTGCTCCGTGGAATTATATATTAACTCTCGCGACAAAAACGATGTCTCTCGGCGTCTTTCGTGACGGAATTTAGGAATGTGTTTATGGGGCGGAAGGAGATCAGGGAGTGGTTCGGAGGGACAGAATAAATGCGTATGGATAGGGATGGAGTTAAGGAAAGATGTTAGGGAGATTGTGCGAGGAGTATGGGATGAGAGAGAGAGAGAGAGTGGCAGGAAGGGAGAAAAAGGATTGCCTGTCCTTGAGATTGTTGGGAAGGACACACGTACGCTATAGTCAGCACCCGTGGCAGGGTCGTTTATCCATAAGACGACATGGTTTGGTCTCGATAAGGAGAGCAGGATTCCCGAAAAGAAGAGAGAATTGTGCGGGTTTTGTTCGTTCGGTGAGCTTATTAAGGACGTAAGCGTCCGAAAAATATTCAGGGCGCAACTGAGCGATTCGACATTTTTATACACACCCATAACTCGACGAAATGAACATCTAAAACTACAAAAATATAGGTTGCTAGGAAGTTCGATAACTTAATTTAAATAAATATTTTTTGTTTATGCGCCTATGAATATTTATGCGCTACCCTTTTTTCTGCCAGAAACCTTTTCCGGTGCCTTTTCTAAAACGAAAAGAAAACCTTAAGCTTTTATCGTTCACGTGTTACTTTACAGCCAGTTATAATATACTAGTGAATATCTATTACATAGTATATTAAAGAGAATTCTGTCCTTCTTTCTGTGTGTTTGCACGTTTGCACAGCTGCAACACATTTTTAATTTGAATTTTAAAATCACTTAGAATTGCTATATGAATACGGGACTTGCACCAAACGACGCCTAAAAGAACGGATATTAATTTTCCATCCATCGATTTTCAAATACGCGTCGAATCGTTCCACAGATTCGTTATTAACACGAACATTTGGCTAAATTTTAGACAAAAAAAATTTCGCCGTCAAGGGCGACGGCATTGTTGCTGATCTAGCAAAATTACGTCTATATATAAACGCAATGACATGAACTTTGATATTGTATTTGAAATCAATTGTGAGAAGTGCCCTAAATTTAACATTTAATCCACGCATACCCGTCATATTGGGGGGCTTTTGTACTAGTAAAATAAAATAAAATAAATAGTTGTATAAAGAATTATTTTCTTATTCATATGCATACACGCGTACACACAAACGCTTTTAGTTTGAACATTTTTATAGCGCATTGTTATTAAAAACAACAATGAAAGCATTTGGTTCCATTCTACTACATTTTGACTTCAACTTGCATAATATCAATTCGATAAGTTGTAGGGAAAATTAAAATACTATAAAGACCCCAATACTTCCTATTTTCTTTTTTCTATTTGTTTCCATATAATCTATATTTCGCATGTAATTATATAAATGGTAGTCCTAAATCGTTAGCAAGATATATATTTCCATATTCAAACAGATTCGTACTTTCAAGTTAGGAGAAAAAAATCACGAGTTAAGGAACCAAAGCGTCTCCCATTATGACGGCAGCTTGGAATATTACTTTTGCCAACGAAACTACTACTTATTTTTTTAACTAAACGCCTCGGAGTGTCTAGTGATATAAAAAATTAAAGACTTTGGTGTGAGGAAAAATACAGTGTTTGAGATTCGAGGGAGGGGGCGAGAGAAGAATGCGGAGGAATGGAGACAAAAAGGAGCTAAGATAAAAAGTGAAGGAAGGAAAAGTGAAGATAACAGGAGAAATGGATAAAAATGAAAGGAGAATGGAACCTCAGGAAGAGGTGAAGAGAGGAGTAAATGGGTGAAAACGGAAGAGAAGAAGAAAGAGTATAAATCGGAGAGAACGATAAAGATAAAATGGGAAATGGGGGAGGAGGAGAGTGTTAGCATTAAGGTAAGAAGGAAGACAGGATAGTACAAAAGGAGAAAAGAAATAAAATTCCGTTTCAGAGACATCAGAGAGATCGGGCACGTAGTAGTACAAAAGAGAGAGAAAAATGAGGATAATAATGGAGAGATTAAAGAAGAATGCGATAAAGGAGGAGAGGATGATGGAGGGACGGTAGGACGGATGAGTGCAGAGGGGGGGGAAAATGGAGATGGAGGGGGAGCGAATACGAGGACTGAGGCCGCAACTACCGGGAAATCATGCGAGAAGTATCCAGTGACGCAGAGTTCGGGAACGCGATGGGTGGTGTTGGGTGGAGGATGAGGGGAGGTGAAAGAGAGGGGAGGTAGGTGAAAGAGAGGGGAGATAGGTGAAAGAGTGGGTAGGGAAGAGGAGGGAAAGGGGAGAGGGGGCGCGAGAACACAATGGCAGTACGGTAGGGTGAGGAGAGGATGGGAAATGTCAAGGGGTGGCTTTCAAGGGTATCCTTGTGGTAGCGGAGGAGGAGGAGGAGAGGGTGTGGCAGTGGAATGGGGAGGCAAGAGCAATGAGCAGGGATGAAGTGAGAGAGCATAAATGTTGGATGTTTTCGTAGTCAAAACACTGATATGATTTCCTGGCCGAACGTTGCCTTCCTCAACGCTCACAATAAAAGTCTTCGAGGAAAGTGTTCGCTGCATTTTGAAAGGCAATAATTCGGCTTCGAATAAATAATAATGCTTACCCTAGTTTGTGACTTTAATCGATATTTCTACTTTACAGAGCTTCAATCGGTATTTGTGTTCGTCGGTCCAATACCAATATCGAATCACATCGTTGGCTCCTAAAATTTCATTTAATTTTTTTATATATAACAGTGCGGTATTCACGCTAAGCATGCAGAAAAATTCCAAAAGGCGATGAAACTAATAATTATAATTAAAAAAGTTTTAAAGCTTGGAAAACGTTATCAACGTATTTTTTTTAAATTCCTGTTTTCAAGGTTTGAAAGTTTCCAAACAGGTTTCAAGGTAGTTTGTATAAAACTTAATTGCTGTTCCCGGCACAAAACTTCTTTCATGAAGCAAGGACTTCTGCAACACTCTCATGGTTTGGTACTACACTTTCTTCATCAATGTCAGCACATAATTCCAATATCTTATCAAGTATAGAGTATCGCACCGTTATAAATGAGAAATGTACCTAAAATACGTAAATCTACAGGCTACGTTTAACTTTTAAGAAAAGACTGCACATACTGATTTCTATATGCCACAGCACGAGATTTATTCTATAACCAGTTTCAGGAAGTTTTTAAATAAATTTAAAATATCTACAAAATAGAGCCGAATTTAAAATGTGAATCTGAACAATGTGACCGAAAAATAAATTTTCCGCGAAAATGCGTATAATGACTAATTAAATTAAACGTATTTTTCATAAAACTCTATACCTGATAAAATAGACCTAAGCAGGTATATTCAATTTATTTGCATTGATATATGAATGGTGAACAAATTTTTACTTTCTCCATACAAGTAGTATAGGGGAAAGTATTGTACTCGTGAAAAAAATCGACTTCGAGATTTCAACGGAAATACACGTTTTGAGGTCCCCTGAACACGTTTTGATGTGAGTGGTTTATTGCTGTGAAAAGGAAAATAAGAACTACACTGGCTAATGTTAAAATGTAAGGCGAAGAAAATCTCTGATATACATCTGGAGAAGACCCGCTCTTCAACTCCCTCCGGCGGGAGGATTTCTACCAATTATTTGCAGAAACAGTTTACTATATACGGCTTCAGGATATTATATTTCGAATATCAATAAACCATGTAAGGCGAAGAAAATCTCCGAAGCCAGTTAATTAGAATAAAAAGCCGATATGTATTTCGGTTACGAAGTAACCTTCATCAAGGGATGGGACTCTTCTTTCCACCAGTTCGCCCGCTCTCGAGTCCCAGCCCTTGATGATGGGTACTTCGTAAACAAAATACGTATCGAACTTTTATTCTAATTAACTGGCTTCGGAGATTTTCTTCGCCTTACATAGTTTATTGATATTCGAAATATAATATCCTGAAGCCGTATATAGTAAACTGTTTCTGCAAATAATTGGTAGAAATCCTCCCACCGGAGGGAGTTGAAGAGAGGGTCTTCTCCAGATGTATATCAGAAGGCAGGGTGCCGCAGGTTACCAAAACGGTCGGTAAGAGAAAAGTTAGTGGCGACAGGTTGCTCTCGGCTGCGGGTGGTGGCTCATGTTGGGACTAACGACGCCTCGAAGCGCGGGTCCGAGGAGATTTTAAGTTTATTTCAGGACTTGGCCTCCGAGGTTGCCCGTGTTCGATAGGAGTCGGGTTCTGATGTGCGGCTTACCATCTGCAGTATAGTCCCTAGGATTGACCGCGGTTCTCAGGTTTGGAATAGGGTTGACGCTCTGAACCGGAGGCTGTGGAATTTCTGTAGAGACTAGGGAGTGGACTTCGTCGACCTACGGCCGAATATCGAATCGTGCAGGGCACCACTGGATCACTCTGGTGTTCACTACACGCCCGAATCGGCTCAGATAGTAGCGCGTAGGATTTTTTAGACTAGAGAATAGGGAAGGGTGTAGGTCAGTTTTGGGTAAGGGGATAATCGAAGCGTTCGTAGAAAATAAGAATGAAAATTAAAATAAGAATGTAATGATAAAATATACTCCGAGCGTGAGGTAAATACACGTAATACGAGAGATAAGGAGGAAATGCATAGTAGCATGCAGCTCCAAAAAGGTGTTATTATGCTCGTTTTACAGGCCACCTAACGCTGGTGTATATTGTAATTTAAATCTCGAGAAGCAACTATCAAAGCTTAGACTGATAAATCAAGATGGAATCGTTATAGTCGGTGGTGACTTTAACTTACCCTCAATTGATTGGGAAAACCTATGTTTCGAATCTAGAGGTAAAGAACGCGAATCCTGTGAGGTATTAATCGAAATATTCTGCGAGCGCTCTCTCGTTAAATTAGTCAAAAATCCAACGTGATCGGGAAACATACTTGATTTATTAGAACTAACGCCCCAGAAAGAATAAACAAAGTCAACATTGAAGACGAAATTAGTGATAATCTGGCCGTATATGCAGAGTGTAAGTAGAAAATCGAGAGGCACCCTAAGCCTCAAAGAAAGTTTTAATATACGAGTTGTCGGTGCTTGCATACAGCAAGCGTTTAAAAAATCACCATACACCAAGATATAAACTCGTAAATAAACCAACGCGACAGCATTTGAACTACACAGAGCCCATTTATATAAGAAAATAGTTTTCATTTTCTGCGAAATTAAGGCATCTATCCAGAATTTCTAAATTCTCTGGCCATCGGCTTCGCGTCCAAGTTTTTAAATTTCAAGTTTCATGGCTCAGAAAATTCTTTTTAAGCAATAACTATAATCATCATTAAGACAATAGCTTATATGTTACACTAAAATTTATGTAAAATGAGGAAATTTTGTGTGTTAGGATTATGGTTTAATCATCCGTGCCTTTTAGTACGTATCTGGATAAAAAACTTAATTTAAAATTATAACGTCGTCATATGTATACGTCGTTGGCTGAAATAAAATGCATTATAATGCAGTCTAAGCATTAAATAAATGCTCTTAAAGTATGTAAAACCAATTGAAAGGCATTGGAGTCGTTGCTATGGCAGTTAATATTTTTCATTGTTGAAGCCCGAAAACATTTCATAATTTTATATTTAAAATCAAATTGTTACGCAAATTCAGCATGAATTTGAATTGTTTTCAATAAAAATAAATTTCATTCTTTTGTCCACAGTATAGTGCATGTCCCAACTTTGTATCTTAATTTTAAATAATTTTAAAAAGAAATTATATATAGCCCTGCACAGTTTTCAATGTTTTTCTTATGGGTGTTTAAAATTGGACTTGGGGGTCAAAAACACCCCTTAAATATAACATTTTCTGAAAATTTGGATTTTTCCTATAGATTGTGCTCATTGTTCTACATTCATGCCAAATTTCAGCTCTGTAGCACTTGTAAAAGTACCTTAGGTTTTATATTATATATATCCTATCTTATAATTATTTTGGAGTGTATGTATGTATGTTCTTTATACGTTTTCACACCATTGAAGCTAACGAATTCAAAAGTTTCATGAGCCATCCTATGGACCAAAGGAAGAAAGGGGTCTACTATACCCCATAGGGTCAACAAAATACTATTTCCATAAGAATGCATGGGAAATGGTGTGGAGAATCCAATGTATATATACAAATATATACAAATATAATTCCGTATTTTTAATTTTCTATAACTCGAATGATTTTTACTTTCCCTTGAGATTCGAGTTATAGAAGTTCCATTATATTTTGTTATGACGGTATTAATTTCTATTAAAAGCATTCTAACATCTTTAATTTACATTAAAAGCATTCAAGGTTCCTTTAAAAGCAATGAGGTCGTTGCCATGGTTTTTATACATTTCCATTGTTGAAAAGAGGAAAAATTCACACTTTTTTCCAATTTAAAGAAGATATTTGCACTAATTCTGTACGTATTTGAATTCTGTCGTAAAGAATAAAGAACTCCGTTCTTTCAGCTAGACCAGTGGTCGGCAACCTATGACCCGCGTGTCAAAAGGTGAACCACCAACATGATTTAGGTGACCTGCAGTCGATCATCTCCCCGCAGACCCAGACTGTCGAGAGCTCGAACACCAAACGCTGTAGGTTTGGAGTTTGCGTGTAACATCTGAGCTGATGCATGCGCTACCACTTTGCTTGCGTCGGCCGCTACTAGTCTGACGTGTACTAGTCGGCGCAAGTTATAGCCAAAGTTATCTCTCTGTTTTTACTTGTTTTAAGCATTTATTGAAGTTTTAAATAAGTATGTACTTGTAATTACTGAACTAGTTAAATTATGTATTTATGTGTTATAAAATTTAATTCTTCGAATATTTTTAGCCATGTCTGAACCGAAACCCAAGAAAGCTAGGTAGTTTCAAGTTATATGGGAAGAAAAGTTTGGATGTATTCAAAGTGGAGAGCAAATTGTTTGTACTCTGTGCAGTGAAAGTATAACTGGTCGCACATTCAACGTGGAGCGGCATTATTTAATGAAACATGTCAGTTCACTGGGAAAATTGTGTGCAAAAGAAAAATCAGAATATATAGAAAGAGGTGTACTGAATTATGAAAAACAAAAAGGAAGTTTGCAGAAATATGTAAGTCAAGGTCATCATTCAACAAGAACAAGCTTTGTTGCATCGTTATGCATAGGCAAAAAAGTAAAGCCTTTTACGGATGGAGAATAACTGAAGAAAACTTTTCTGGATTGTGCTGAGGAACTTTTTAAGGATTTTAAAAACAAAACGGACATTAAATAGAATTAAAGAAATGCCCCTGCCCGCTCGTACTGTACAACGTAGGGTCGATGATATGCCCAAGGATATTGAAAACCAAGTGAAAAACGACAATTTCCAGTGATGTTATTGGCATTGCTCTTGATGAAAGCACGGACATAAATAATATAGCTCGTCTGGCAATATTTGCTCGTTATGGTGAAATCAATTCTCAACAAATTCATGGGGAGTTGTGTGTATTAACATCAACGCTAGATACAACCAAAGTATGTGACATTTTCAACAAATTACTGGAATTTGTGGATTTTGGTGATGTAAGACAATTGGATTTAAAGAAAAAACTTTCCTGTAACAACGGACGGTGCGCCAGCCATGCTGAGAAAAAATATTGGGTTTATAAAACTATTAGAATATGCGATTGGTCGCCCAATTTTATCATTTCATTGAGTAATTCATGAAGATCACAAATATAATTGTAGCACGTTCAGCTTTAAAACATAGGAGGTTTAAAGCTTTCTTGGAAGAAATTGAATCCGAATATGGCGATTTATTGCTACATTCTGAAGTTCGTTGGCTGAGTAGGGGTAAAATTTTTAATAGGTTTATCGCTTGTATCGATGAAAACAAAATATTTTTAACTGAAATTGGTGAAAGTTACCCACAGTTCGACGACTGTACCTGGTTGATAAAACTCGGGCTGTTAAGTGATATTACAAATCGTCTTCAAACAATATTGTAGAACTAATCAAATAGCATATGTTTTGTTCAGTACATTTTTATCGAAGGAGCAGCCGATTTCAAGAAAATCAAACGAGAATGCTGTAAATCACTTTGAACTTAGAAACATTTTCCCGTTTTTTATTTGTAAAAGAAAACAATCTTTGTGGCAACTGAAGTAAACATCTGCTTTGAATACTTAATTAAGTTTAATTTTCTTTCGTAAATGAAGGGAAATGGATTATCGACGACTAAGAAATGAGCGTAAATATGTACGCCTATTTTCTTTACGTATATACAGCGTTTGTAAGTGAAAAGAAGTGAGTAATTTGCGAAGAAGCAATGAACATAAATATAAAGTTTATATTAAACTATTCGAGTGAGGAATGTTTTAAATAATTGTTGATTGTTTTATTAATTAAAACCGATTAGAAAATAAATCAGTGAATCAAAACTTCGATATTTCCTTGGCATCACTGCTGGCATATCATTTTTCAGTTCTTAGATATTATACTACGTCATCAATATTTATCTTTTTTGACATGATAGCATAAATCGTAGAGAACGCCTCTGCCTCGCAGCAAATAAGAAGTTGGCTTTTGTGCGTAGGATAGTCAGGAAAAGCACGGAAAAGGTGAGAGAATCCTGTTATTTATCGTTGGTTAGACCTCAAATGGAATACGCAGCAGCGGTTTGGGATCCATATCAGAGGGGACTCATAAAGAATTTAGAAAAAATACAGCGGCGAGCAGCTAGATTCGTGAAAAAGAATTACGATAAAAAACAGAGCGTTACGTTACTCATTGATGAGTTGAGTTGGCCATCGTTGAAAGATCGTAGATTACAGGCGAGACTTAAACTTCTAGATAAATATAGGTCGGAGATATTCGTAAATGAAATGAAGGATATTATTCGACAACCAACGTATATCGGACGGAGGGATAATGAGGACAAGATTCGCGAAATAGATAGTAGGATGGAGAGGTATAAGGAGTCCCTTTTCCCTAGGACAATACGTGACCACAATAGATAACTGTGAATAATAATTAGTTAGGAGCTTGGTGCGCGGCACCCCCTGCCATCCACCGTCAAGGTGACTTGCAGGGAAATATGTAGATGTATGTATGCATGATGTGTGCATCTTTCCACTCTTGTATATCTATAAATATAATATTTTTGGATCCTAAAACTCTTTTGTAAAATGTGATTAAGTCAAGGTAAAATTAGCTGACCGAAACCTTTATTTCGTTTAAAATAAATTGTGAAATGGTACCGGTTGAGTATTTTTGTAAATGTTTTATAACATTATTTAAGGTTCCGCAATAAAAAAATCTCTATTAAATCAATCACCTTTTTCGAAGAAATACATTGTTGCATTTATAAGACCGGAGTATATTTATTTACAAAGTAAATGTACTTAAGTGTTGAGAGAGCAATAGGCTATGAGAGTTTACTTTGTATCTCCAACGAGAAAATACAACTGAAGAGCTAATGTAAATCGATGAGCTAATTGGATCTTATAAATTTGATCCGATAAATGCCGGTGGAATTAGTTCCATGGATGTAAATGGCATCCTTTTGCATATCACGATGATCACCCTCATAAAAACATGGAATAGAACTTCAGAATATTGCCCAGAACAAAACAATCACGCCCAAAGGAATATTTTACAATCAAGCCGCATATTCCAGCTTATTCTTAGGTCGTCGTAAACTTGGGAGATTCAAACAAGAAACGGCCAAAAAAAGGTTTTTAATGAAACGACGCGGTTGCTATGAACGACTTTACCGGTGACTTTAACGCCCGCGCCGACCGAAAGATTGAAAGGGAAAAGGAGTTAGATATCTTAAAAGGATCAGATCGCAATCGGAAGAGGGAGATGATCCCCCAACAGAGTAAGATTAACGCACGACAGAGAAAAATCCCTTGAATGAAAAACTTAAGTAGATTGGAGCAGAAAGGGCTTGTTTTTCTTCTTGTTCGCTCTTTCCCCACCCTCTGTGTCGACCCCTTCGACGGTCTGGCGAAAAATAAGAGCTTTGCGCAATGGGACAGGCCACTTAACAGCTGATAAATTGTCCCTTAGATTTACTGCGATGCGCAATGGGGAAAGGGGGTGGATACGGAGAGGGAGAGAAAGAGCCGCATAATTCACGAGAGTACTATTAACTGGCAAGGGAAGCAAGAGCGAATGAGTTAGAGAGCGGGCGAGAGAAAGAGAGAGAGGTGTATGGTGGCGCCCTAGGGCGAGAAGAGAAGGAACGAGTGGGTGGGTGGTTCGCCACGCCCTCCGTTGCGGCCAGCGCGCCACACCCTTATTATGGCGACAGTCGTCGGTCACTAATAAAAGAGGATTCCAATAAGAAAAATCAAGCATCGATGCCAAAAAAGTGAGAAAATCTATTGGGTTGGCGTACTGAAACAACTTATTTGAGGATTTAATATTCGTTTTGAAGAGAAATAACTATGAAGGAACGAATGCAGGATCAGTTAGAAACGGATTTTTATGTCGAATTTGAAGCGCTTTTTCTATTTCTGTAGTCAATTTCGGGAAAATATAGAGAATCACATAGAAAATTAAAATATCTAACATAAAAGGGATTGTGGCTGTGCCAAGTTGTAATTAAAAACTAAACTATTACAAATAAATAGGGTATGGATTTTTCGGGTTTTACCCGATTTTTATCAGATATTTACCCTTCGATTGCCTTTTTAAAATTTTGGGTAAAACCCGAAAAAACCCGAAATTATTAGTTTTGTTTAAACATTTTTTTTGTATTTTCTAACATTTCTATTCTGGCGCTTGCAAACACCTCAGCACTTGAGTTTCGTCCGAGATGTTGGTGATCAGTCTGTTTATTCTCTTTTTAAACAGTTTATTCGTAAGTTTCCTTTGTCACACAATTTTAATCTCCTTGGTTTGCTCGCGCCATGATAGTCGCTGTTAGATCTTTGATAGGATAAGGAAAAAAGGGCCCAAGTGTCTGTTAGTTGAAAACAATATGAAAGAAAAATTATTTCACTAATATCTGGGGTGTTTTCAAAACAAGTTGAATGGGAAGCCTGCGAGGTGTTCCTCTCCACCTGGAGGCGTTTAACACAAAATATCACACTCTCAATTATACTTAAGGTATAGTAAAAAGTTTTTAATGTTGATAAAACTTTTAAATTTTTAAACAAGATTTTTATTTTAAAATAATTTTATCCGAATTACAAAATAATAAAACCCGAAAATTACCCGAGATTGAACTTCTTTTTAAAAACCTCGAAAAACCTGTAGCTTATTTATACCCGATTTTAATCCGAATGAAAGGGAATATAATAAAACCCGATATTTACTCTCCGAAAGAAATTTTTTTTAACCCGAAAAATCTATACCCTACAAATAAATAGTAGAATATTTATTCATGTAATAAATTAACTCTATACATGACATTTTGGTAATTATCTTTAATACTTCTATTTTTATCAGTTTGCATTTGCGATAAAAAATAGCTTTGATTATACGAACCATTGGATTATTTATCTTGATCAATACGTATTGTCAAAATAGTCCACCATATTTTCTCTAATTAAGAATCATCAAGTAATCTGTGCTTCCGCGTAGATAACTTGAAATTTTGGATGAAATCATTGGAAAATGAGATTATATCGAAATTTATTCGTAATAAAACAAAATCAGACCATAGGAAAAAATTAGAGATGAACTGTTTAGAAATAGATTAGATTGTTAGAAAGTAAAATTTGGAAGTTAGTAACAAAAATGATAACTAACAAAAAATGAACGTGTATGGATTCGCCAGTTTTTGACGAAGAAAAGAAATAAACAAGTATTTCGGCCTGTATTTCGTATATCAGCTAAGTGCTCATCGCGAAATTTTTAAAGTTTAATTTCTACAGCAGTTATTGTATATTCATAAAAGGTCTTGTTGGAAGTAATGGGGCCCATTTTTTGAAGTAATTAAACGCGCTTCAATATGTGAGAAGAATATGAAAAACAGTGAATAGGAGGTTTTACTGCAAAACAAAAATTTAGTTAAATACCAATCACGCAATGTCGCATTGTTGAAAAATTATAAAACGTAGTGACTTCATCGACAGTTAGTAGAAAGTGGCAAAAGTGGAGTCATCACTGAACGAGGATTTCACTCAAACAGGGTGCAGGTGAAAACGGGGATTTAGCAAGTGGCGCAGCATATACAAAATTAAATGAACAGACCTAGAACTAACAATAAGAGATGTCTATAGGGCAAGAATGAGAAGAGAGATTTAAGCAGCATACATATTCTACAGAGAATGGGTAGGAGGACAGAGAGAGGGATGAATAATGAAGGGGTAATGAAGGATTCGGTGATGAAAGAGAGCAGAGAAGCGGAGTTACTGTAAACAAGGATTGAGGACTGCCATGACTTGGTAATTGTTTCTCCGAGTTCATAATGAAGCAGATGCACAAGTATCGTTTCCAAAATATATCATAGTAAAAAGTGAAAACAATTATGGTCTTAGAATGTTTTCTTCGTTAAAATAGCCATTTAACGACTTTTATATAAAGAAACATTAACTTTTTTATATTTTGTAGTAATGTATAAATAACAAATGTATATGAGAAAGAAAACATCTAGAATTTCATTGTAAACTCGAAGCTAATATTGCATTATCAGTCTCTTAAAAAATTAAAATCACTGACGATGGCAATATCTTATATTTTGCGTCAAAATTCGATTATCAATTACATTTAAAAATTATATACAAGTAATAATTTAATTTTTTCCCATTTAAATAACAAGGGAATGAGCGTATTGTTGGATTAACAATCTACGTGAAAACCGTTATAAGCAATACCTAATATTAACTAAAAGAAATAATATATACCTAATATAAACTAAAGTAGGAAAGAAAGAAACACTAAGGTTATTCAAAGAAGGAAAATCACCAAAAAAACTATAAATCTGGCTAATTTTTTCAAAAGGTAAGTGGAAGACAGTTTTAATGTGCAATTTTAAGTGCTTTCGTTCTCTAAAAACTTGTTATGTGTTCTGTATATTCTCTATACTTTATATACAGCGAAATGTGTTTTTCATTAACATTGACAAGTGAAGGATATCTCAGAAGGTACAATTAGAAAACTTCTATAACAATTCTTTAATTTCGACCAAAATTTTTAATCGTTAACTCTTCCTCCCTTGAACATCTATATGTACATTTTGCTAAACAAATATTTATTTAATAGTACTCGTTTAAATGAAGTCACATCTTTACTACGTTATAATGAAATTTGAAAACAAATCGGATTATTTAACCAAGTAAATCTTATCTGCAATGCTTGTTGCGTCATATACAACTCGTAAATCAGTTTATATCCTATTTAAACGAAGGAATCATCTAGTGAAAAATGATGCCATTGAAATAAATTTCTCCTGGCTTAAGTTATTTTTCAGCAATTCACTTTAGCAACTATCATTTAAGTGGATAAATAGCGCTCAACCCAATCTATTTTTCTTTCCCTGAAGAGAATTTAGCGTAAATAGGAAATGGAGTAATAATTACTAACATTACATAGCACTAACAAATGTTCCAAAGCATGCTTGTCAACCCGGCTGATATATAGAGCCTGCTCGTGCAATAATGTTTTTGCGCTACTTTTGATTATCATTCAACTTCCACTTCCATCAAATCACGTCGCCTATTAGGAAACATGGTTGAACTCGATATAAACAGTGCTCAGTTCGCTGTAATTCCCACCTCTTCCCTTCCGAAGATCCAATAGCAGCCAACCAATTTCAGTTTAGCCGTGTACCTCCATAGCATAAATCCGGAATATATATGGTTTCATGTTTCAACGATCCTCATTTCGTAAATATTCCAAATCGTGAAAAAATTCGTATTTAATAAGAAAGATGGACGGAGGATATGCTAGCGTATTATAAAGACGTAGTAACGTTGGGTCTTAATGCGACTCCTTTCGGCCAATTCATTATTGTTATTAAAATTTCCGGCAGGTGTGTGGGAGGAGTGCGCGAGTAGGAGGTAGAAAAAACCAAAATGGACATGAGTGGGGTGAGAGTGCGGAAAGGATTGCAGATAAGGGAAAAAGGGGGAGTTTGATGGAGGGAAAAGGATGGGAAATTGAAGAAGTGGATGAGCCTAAATTGAGTTGCTCTCCAATCATCTCCGCCTCTCTCACTCCCTCCTTGGGGCAGGTTCTCCACCTTGAATTTTAAAATAAGGGTACAGCAGCTTTGACCTCAAACGGTCATTTCGTTTGAAAACGATTAGAAGAGAGGGAGAATGTGAGTGAAGGGGAAGCTAAGGAGCGAATGATCGCCTTTGCGAGCACGGAAACGAGGAGGAGAGGGAGAGATAGATGAGACGAGTAGGTGAACGAGAAAGATGGGTACTTAGGAAAAGAAATAGGTGGTGTATACACTATGGCTTGTAATAAAGGGAGACAAAAATCCTTACACGAGCATTGTGGCTTCATTTATTCAGGAAGCTAATTTCCTCTTAAAAATATAGACAATTTAATACAAATATATTTCTACTAGCGCAATTGCCCATCAAATATGACAGGAGAATTAAGTATTAAGTACAAATTGAAATAAAAATTAATGAAACCAACTTTATAGGCACTAAAAAGTAAGCAATAAATATAAAATTCACATAATTGAGTGATACAGAGAGTAAAAATACTTTTGGGCGAATAAAAATTGTTCGGCACAGAAATACATTACGCTATACAATTCTTATACGCCCAAAATTATTTTTAATTTATATAACATTTAATTTTGTTTTTCATTACTACTTAAAAAGAAATCTACAAAACCCTTTAACTATCAGTAATTGAGTAAATACCTTAATGTTTTATTTTGTTCTCCTCAGGTCAGCAAATGGGTCTTATGTATTACTTGTAGTATCAAAGTATATTGTAATATCAAAAGTTTGTTAACACTAATGAAGCAATTTTTAGGAATAACAATTTGTTTTGTTTTTGTTTTTTGTCAATAAGGATCTTAAATACAACAATCCATTTAATCGTCAAGGGAACCTTTCGCTAAAAACGCAATATTTTGACCAAATATTCAATTCTTAAGCAAAATTCGAACGACTTTGAACCGAAGGCATAAATCGACGATAAGAATAAATATTAATGTTTATTACTTTCTCCATATACGTAGTATAGGGGAAAGTATAGTACTCATGAAAAAATCGACTTCGAGATTTCAACGGAAATTCACGTTTTGAGGTGCCCTGAACACGTTTTGACCATTTTCTCGACGATGTCTTTGTGTGTGTGTGTGAGATAGCTTTTTTGTGGGTGCTCTAACTCAAAAACTATTAATCAGGTCAACGCGAAATTTTTTATTTAACATTTTTATGAAAGTCAGAAGAACTGATTAGTTTTTGCTAAAAATCGGTCAATCGGAGTGGGTGTTTACTCTTGTCACTTATCCGTAATTTTAAATATTTGCTTTAATATTTGATAAATGTAAAAATATATCGGAATTAACGTTGTAGGAAATTTAATCTTCTACAAACTTTGTTTGAAACATTTCCCCATATAATGCATTGTTTAAGAGATATCTTATATTTTTAGCTGCCACCACCATGCCACCTACC
This sequence comes from Tanypteryx hageni, assembly GCA_028673005.1. Classification (NCBI taxonomy): domain Eukaryota; kingdom Metazoa; phylum Arthropoda; class Insecta; order Odonata; family Petaluridae; genus Tanypteryx; species Tanypteryx hageni. Next base: position 149,885,797 of record CM054113.1, on the reverse strand, counting down.
AAAGACTATAGTTAACAATTGACGATTAGTTACGTCTTAGTAACGCTCCTTTTTCTTTTCTTAATTGTTGAAGCTTTGTGGCTATATCCCATATCAGAAGGCTATGGTTTGAGTTTATTTCTGTTTTTTGTAGTCTAAAATTTTCTCGCAGTTCTTAAAACATGTGTTATCATGTAACTTATTTGGAATTTTTAGAAATATTACAGATATGGAGAAAGTCTTAAGGTGGTCACATCAGATTGTTTCTTTAAAATGGTGTCTGTCCAAAGATAATAGGTCAATTACTTCTAATTTAATTTTGCTAAAGAAAATAGCCTGCAAGTGAAAAATTCTGATGTGGCCACCACATGACTTTCTTCATTTCTGTAATATTTCTAAAAATTCCAAATAATAATAATAGATATTTTATGGAACTGCGAGAAAAAAATTAAAGACTACAAAGAACAGAAATATTGGTTATAGCCCCGAAACTCCAATAATTAAAGAAATAAAAAGGAGCGTTAAGACGTAACTAAGCGTCAATTGTTAACAATAGTCGTCGGAAGGTGGCGTGGTGGTGGCAGCTAAAAATATAAGACATCTCTTAAACAATGCATTATATGGAAAAATGTTTTAGTCAAAGTTTGTAGAAAATTAAATTTCCTACAACTTTTATTCCAGTGCATTTTTACATTTATCAAATATTAAAGCAAATATTTAAAAATAACGTATAAGTGACAAGAGAAAAACCCACTTTCGGTTGACCGATTTTTACCAAAAACTAATCAGTTCTTCTGGCTTTTATAAAAATGTTAAATAAAAAAATTCGCGTTGACCTGATTAATAGTTTTTGAGTTAGAGCACACAAAAAAGGTATCACATACATACTCAAACACACACAGATATAATCGAGGAAATGGTCAAAATGTGTTCAGGGGACGTCAAAACGTGTATTGCCGTTGAAATATCGAATTCGATTGTTTTCACGAAAATAATACTTTCTCTATACTGTATACTTCGTATATGGAGAAAGTAAAAAGGGATCTTTAAGTGTTTTCTTATTAAGATTTGTATAGAGCGTTCTGGACAAATGTACCAACGTACTTACCAACAGAACCTGGGCTTTTATTATATGAATTGACCAACTAGGTTTGAAATACTACGGCACGTGTGCCAAATTCGATCGCCACTAGCCGTATGGACGAATATGCATGAATGCAGTGAATTAAAAGACTTCGCCAGTTATACATTTTCCTCTACATTTCTGCACAATTTAAAAGCATTGTTGAAAAAATACAATAACATGTGTCTCACTGTCGATTTACATTTGAGATTATGAATGAATCGTCTGCCTTTCATACTATGCTAACTCTGTCATTGCATACACATGTATACATACACCACTGTTGATGCTTTTTATAAATTAATGATATTACTTTAGGACATTAAATAATAATAATTAATTTCCGAGTAAATAACACATAATAAGAGTAAAAGGTTTCACGACCTGCAGCCTTCTTTCAAATTATTCCGCGTTTATACCGCACATATTCCGTATCAAATGATGAATGTGGTGACGTGTTCGTCGGGAGTCTGGCGAGCATCGCAATCCCGTTGGTTACAGCTGGACTACGGCGTAATGGCAATACGGATAGAATTCTTTTCATGTTAAAATATTATTCTGTTAAGAAAATAAATATCGAAGAAATTAATTTTAAGAACTAACAAACTGAACCCAATGAAGATTATAGATTGCTTACCGAAATACCTGTTTCGTTCACCAATAAGTTGACACATTAAAGAGGAATATGGCCATGCGCAATTACATAAAATTGGTTCACTTACGATTACCGCCGTGTTAACTATAATATATAAAAACATTTATGGTACTTTTAGTTGTGCCATTCAGACATCATTTCAAGGTATTTTAATATTTTGTGCTGCTCGATTCTTCTAATATCTAACAAGATATTTTGTTTAGGTTGTAATCGGCACCGTTAGTTCTTTTTTATCACATACTTAGTTCCATATTTATTCGAATGTGCACACGCTCTCGGATAAGACAAGCACTACCTGAGAAAAGCTAAATGGGAAAAAATATTAAATTTTCCATTTGAAGAAGACAATTAGATAATTATCGAAATGTATCCTTCTTCAATATATATTCTCTATATTATCCGGTCGCATTTGCCTCGCAATGGTAATTGTCTTTTTTAAATGAAAAATACGTATAAGTTTGAAACCCTCGAATAAAGACATGCACCCTGCTTTTCGAGAGAAAATTTAAAAAAGATGCTTTAGGAATTTGAATACATATGACAAATAGAAAAAGTATTGTGATCACGAAAAAGGTCGACTTGGGAGCATTGATGAATATGCACGTTGTAGGTGCCCATATGTCTGAAAAAGTGTTTCTTTCCAATGCCGTCTGTCTTTAGTCTGTCATCTCGACCCGGCTGTAATGCCTAAACGGTTTCATAGAACCTTATAAAAATTTCATATAACCCGGAAAAGAAACCTTGTTGAGATGAAACATCATACAACAATGGAAGTTAGTTTATTCCTGTCAACTTTCACTATATGGCTATAGGAATTTGGATTGAAATTAATGTACGCCATATTTTTCAACAATAAGCATATAAGTCCAGTGAATATAACATGTCGAGTTTTACGTACAGATACCGCAAAGCTCTCAATACAATGACCCTCATGGCCGTCTCCTAACCCCTTCCCTGAACCTATTCCTTCCTCTCATTGACGCATTGGCTAGCCTTCTAAAAATAACACTGTTGCTGCTAGATAAAATGCGAGAAAATATTTTCTGTGCGCTATTATGCATTTATGTAAACAGGAACAATATCGTACCTATTAATTATAAGCGTACGGATTTGATAAAATTTGTACAATGAAATTTGCACCGATTATTTTCATTATAACTCGGAAAAATACTGAACAGTTACTTAAGTGACTCTGATAGCCGTTCAAGAGAGCTCAAATTCAATTTCTTGGTAAACATAACCTCTCTACGCCAAATTTTCGAGGAATCGAGGCCGAAGTTAAAGCGAAGTAGGGAGAAATATAGGAGAGAGAGGTGGAGGCTGAGTTGCAGTGGGCGGACAAACTGAAATAGCCGTAGAACGAGAAGGTATGCAGACGGAAGAAAGCATGAAGCAAATTGAATATCTCGAGAGCTTCGCGAAATTCGGGACAAGAGAAAAAGTGGGAGAAAAAACTAAATAGGTTCCCCCCACGAATTAAACTGCCTTTCATTCTCTCTTGCCGTAATTACACAGATTGCTGGGGGAGGCTCTGGGGCGGGGAAAACCAAAGGAGCAGGTGGAAGAGAGAATATCAGCGATGTTCGGAGTGCGTGTGCGATTGGAGAATAGCGTTGAGTTGTATGGTGGGTCGGGGGAAGAGGATGAGGGCTGTAAGAGCGTGAGGGGTGAGGGGGAAGGACAGTTGCATGGTGAGTCGGGAAAGAGGGTGGGGGATTCGAGAACGAAAGGGAAGATGGGGAATTTTCGAATGGACAACGATCGAAGAGAGTTAAGTAGGAGGTGGTGAGAATATATAGGCACTGTGAATGATGGACGGAGGGAAGGATGAGGAAGGATTTAATGGGGTATAAAAACCGTGGAATACAAACGAATTCAAATGAATAAGTTGGTCAAGCAATTAAATTAGCGAGTAAAAGTGAATCTTGATGACTTTAAAGAAAAAATAACAAGTGATGGTCACGCTTTTTCGATTATATAAAAATAAATTTTCAGATTATCATGCTTAGACTGTATCAAAAAAGAAACGCTACATTTTTCAAGTTTCAAATAAATGCAATCTGTTTTTCCAGATAAAAACTTGAATAGCATCTACAGCAGCGGTTTCCAACCTTTTTCACTTCACGAACCCCTAGAGATAACCTATTTCTTGTCGCGAACCCCTTGGATTATTCTTTTATCTTCGCAAACCCCTTGAGCAGTAAGAGTTTTGGCGGCGAACCCCTTATAATGGAGAGTAAATTTTGTAAAAACATATTTTTTTGAACGCGTTTATCATGAAAAATAAAAATTTTATATAGCACATAGTATGAAAACATTTACAATAAAATCAGAATCTCTGATACTGTCATCAGTTTCTAGTTAGTACCTCGTAAAATTCAAATATAATAATTGTTGAAGAATAAGAAAACATTGAAAATAAAACCATGCAAATAATTTGAAAGAAATTAAAATATTGGTAAGGATTGTAGAACCAAGAAAGTGAAAAATACGCCATTACCAAATTTTTCTCGCGAACCCCTCAGATTTATTTCGCTAACCCCTAAGGGTACGCGGACCACCGGTTGGGAAACGCTGATCTACAGGGTGATTCATGACTTTATATAAATAGTTCAGGATCTTGTTCCTAAGGCCATTCCCACTCAGAAATGTCATATTAACATAGGTCCGATTCTCAAGGGTTACGGTACTATGGATATTTTAAAATTAAGATGATTTGACCTTAATTAAGCTGTTTATTGGAACAAGTTCTTATATTATAAAGTTCAGTTTTTAATAAATGTTGCAAATGGCCGACTTCAGCATGGATACACATCCTGACTCGTTTAACTAATGAAGAACTTCAGAGTTATTTACGCGTCTTGCAGCATCTAAAATTCGATGAAGTAGTTCATCTTTTGTGTCCACTTGGCGTTCAAACACCATTGTTTTCATGTGACCCCACGCATGTAAATCTAGCGGGCTTATTGTTAGTCTAAGCTGCACTTCAAATATCCATAGCTCCGTAATCGTTGAGAATCGGATCCATGTTTATATGACATTTCTGACTGGTAATGACCTCAGGAATAAGCTCCTGAAATACTGACATAAAGTATATAGCAACCTGCTGAGTATAATCGTAATGGTTAAATGTAGATAGACGAGGACCTCGCGGTGGTTAATCCTTTAGACCCTCATTACTGAACGAGGTCCTTCAAGTCATCGGCTGTGCGAATCCTTCCTCAACTCCTGAGCTCACCCTTCCCAGCGGGATATCCCCTGATTAAGCAATTAATAAAAACTTTTTAAATGCATTTATGATGAGAATGCATCTCTGTTTAACACTGTACGTAGTTTCCCGATTATGCACGTCTTTTAAACGGCTTTCTACGTCAAATTTTAAGGGAGTTGATATTTTTCATTCAGAAGTACCACCCCAGCGGTTTGTTTCCCGCGGTTTCTGCCGCATTTAAACGCTCGTGATTGGCATACCGAAGTACAATTCAAAACCACTTAAAGGATTTACAGGCGGCTCCGAAAAGAGACTTTTCAGTGTACAATTAAAGCGGACTATACACAAATAACATCTTTAAGGACCCTTGTCAAGAAAAAAATTCTAAAAAATCATTTCAACCAAAGTTCTTTCGGGTAGAAAAACTTAATAGCGTCAATGAAATCAAATAATAGCCCTACCTTCGTAGCATGCTTGCTTCTCCACATCTATTCTATGAGATATGCCTCTAAAGAATCTGGTGACATTCTTCCTACTCTTCTTATATCTCTCTTTATCACCGACCAGTAACACTCGATATTTTGAGTACGAGTGTTGGTGTCTTCTGGAATCACAAAATTCTTAGAGTGGTTCATTTTATGCTGGTGTTATTCCAAGTCTTTTAGCCCCGAGTATCCTCGCCACATCATCATCATCACAGGTAGTCTGTCCGTAGACAGGTCCGTGATTTTTCATGGTTAAACCTGGTTCTCCATATACTCCTATTTTCCGCTGTCCTCTTCATATCTTAATAACTCTCTTTCCCTATCAAATCGTCTATCAGCTGAAACCTTTTCCTACCTCTTTCCCTTTTTCCGTCTAGTTTTCCTTCTAACGCGTCTTTAATCATACTCTCTCTTCTCAGGTAATGTCCAACCCACTTTGCCTTCCTCTTTCTAATAGTCTGTATAATCATTCGCTTCTCTCCTACTCTTCGTAGCACTTCATAGTTTTACATCCTATCTGTCCATCTTATCTTCAGCATTCTCCTCCAAGTCCACATTTCAAAGCTTTCCAAGTATTTGATGTCATTTTACCTTAGCGTCCATGTTTCTGCACCGTACAAAGCTATACTCCATACATAGCATTTAATTAACTTCTTGCGGATATCTTCCCTTATATTCCCCGTAAATAGGCGTTCCTTTCTTCTGAAAGCCGCTTTTGCTTTTCCTATTCTTGTCCTGATCTAATCCGTACATTTTGCTTATCTTGTTATGATGCTTTCAAGGTATTTATAGTCTAAAACTTGTTCTAAATGCTATCCTCCAATACTTATGTTCAGATTATCTTCTTTGCCCGATATTCGAATGACCTTGGATTTTTCTGTATTTCCTGTAGTCTGTAATCCCTAGCCACATATCGGTCTTGAAAACCGATCCTTTGGCAACGAATCGTCAAATAAGACTTTCCCGAGTGTGAATTCTTATTTTTAACCACACGTGGAATATGTTGCGTGTCGTCCTATCAATTCCGCCGACTACCTATTTAGTCTTAGTCAGTCGCCCACGGTTATATTTGCGAAGGCCAAAAGCGCTCTCATCAATCTCAACTGTGTCCTGGGCCTCCAATTATGGGGTGCTGGTGGTGTAGTAGTTAGGACGCTGGCTGCTACTCGACTACTGCTCGAAAGGGCAGCGGGCACGAATTCTGCGAAAGTAGGATTTTTTGCCAAGCTCGCCCGGCCCACTATTTATGTGGTTTGAGGATACCGCGCAAAGTGAGCGTTCCGTCCTTCGGAAGGGACGTTATGCCGTTGACCCCTTTGGTGCTCTCCGTTAAGAGCAGACTAAACCACGGCACCAGGCTTCTCTTCTCCATTGCTATCCAGATATTCATTGCACTACCTCTTAGATAGCCATTGCGCGTAGGAAAAGTTGAATCAGCTGGGAACATACATTAGAAAAAGACCTACAATTTGAGAGGAATTCCCCTCCAATCACGCGGACAAAAGTTCCCTAAAACAATATATCAGTCGCCTGATTGTCTCGTGGCGATGTCTCGTTTCCCTAACAATAACAGATGTTAGATACTTCAATATCCACGCCAACGCTACAGATAAAATAATATCTACTCCAACTTTCCGCCCAGCAAATATAGTCCCGCTCCGATAGATATGCTCTTCCTGCAGGTTTTCTTCCCGCATCTGTACTGTGGCTCCCTCGTTTCCCGCTTTCTATTCAGTGTATTTCCATCGTCTCTCACACGGGATATCACGTCAGAACATAAACTGAAACATCCATAGGGTTGCGATAAGTTCGGTAATAAGTTGGTTGAACTTGATCATTGATCTTTAAATCTATTGCTTTGTATAACATTTAAGGAGCCTGCAGAAATTTCGTGTCACATTTTTTGTATTTAAAGGCAAAAATCAAGCGAGACGAAATTAAAACTCATGGTGGCTGGAATGAGAACAAAATGGTGTCATGTCGCCTCGTGATAAATACGAGCGTTTAAATGCGGCAGAAACCACGAGAAAAAAAACACTGGGTTGGTACCTCTGAGCGAAAAATATAAACTTCCTTAATATTTACGGTAGAAAGCTGTTTAAAAGACGTGCATAGTCGAGAAATTACGTACATTGTTAAACAGAGAAAAAGGTATCTGAAAAAAACTACACTGCTGATGAAGAAAAGAACGGAAACTAAGAAGACTAATGACCCTAGGGAAATGATGTGAAGAAATATAATTATGAACTAATCGAGAAAACTATAGAAAACAATAGAAGTTATAAGAAAATGAAACAACATCTCTCGATTGGTAGGAGACAGCTGGTGGCATTGATGTTAAAAGATGGCTCGATTACTTATAGCAGGATCTTAATTCTAAAACGAGTGAAAGAGTTCTACAAGAAACTATAAAGAAATCCTTTTACCAATGAGGAAATAAATGAAGAAGGAAACATGGTCACCGAAGCGGTTACAGATATTCTTCCAGAAGAAGTGAGACATACAATCAAAAGCATGAAGAATGGAAAAGCATCTGGAGTTGATGGCATCACGGCAGAAATATTCAAGGCACCAGGTAACTGTACGGACAAGATCCTCTCCAAGATTTTTACGTATTGCTTAAGGAAGAGGAGTCGTGGAACCACGCAAGTATCATACTTTTGCACAAAAAAGGTTGCAAGGAAGATTTGAATAATTATCGGCCAATCAGCTTACTCCCGGCTGTCTACAAAATATTCACAAAGATTCTCACTGCGCGCCTTCAAAAGAATCTTCATTTCGTCCAACCCAGAGAACAAGCTGGATTTCGCAGTGGATACAATACGATGGACCACATTCATGTTGCCAGAGAGATAATTAGTAGGATTAAAGAGTAAGAGTTGCCCCTCTGTATGTGTTTCATCGACTACGAGAAAGCATTTTACTCTATTCGTACTTTGTCTGTGGTAAATGCACTAAAAACATAAGGGGTAGAAGAAACGTACATTACTTTAATCAAGAACGCCTATAAAAACTCGTCATCCTCTGTCCAGCTGCATGAAGAAGCAAGTGTCCTTAAGACCAAAAAGAAAGTGAGGTAATAAGACACCATGTCTCCTAAATTATTCACAGCAGCTCTAGAGAAAGTAATCAAAACGCTAGACTGGGAAGAAAAGGGTATAAAGGTAAATGGATAATATGTGAGGCACTTGCGATTCGCTGATGACATCATACAGTTCGCAGGAAACCCAGAAGAGCTCCGTAGAAGAACTGAGGAACTGGAGCAGACAAGCCAAGAAGATGGGCTTAGAATGAATCTTAATAAAACAAAGGTCATGTACAACTCCTTCACAAATCCCAAGAAGATATCGATCAACGGGACAGAACTCAAAGAAGTAACAAATTAAGTTTACTTGGGTCAACTCATTACTACCGACGGATCACTTCTTCGAGAAATCAACTGGAGAGTGAAGATGCCATGGAGTGCTGTTGGTAAGAATGCAAATATTTTTAAATCGAGGATCCCAGTCTTTCTGAAAAGGAGATTGTACAGTCGCGAGCATAGATAATCTAAGTTCGACTTTGCGATCGTGGCTGTTGACTCGACGATTCTGTAGAAGCTGAACGTAAACATACAGTAGTCCTGTTGGAGGGTGGGAAGGGGTGTGAGAGTCAGATCATGGTATACTAGGAGGGAAGGAAGGTTGCTGAGGGAGGGAAGGAAAGTTGCTGAGGGAGGTTTGGCGGGTGAGGAACGTTCCTATCCTATACGACGTCTTACAGTGGGATGGGGGAAAGTAAGGAAAACATATTAAGCTAAGAGTGAAACGAACATGTGTCTCTCATGTGTTTACCTGAAGAACTTCAAAGACGCAATAGGGGGAAAGAGGAAGGGAAAGAAAAGAAAAAAGAAAATGTTTAAATAGATGATCCTCTCGTAGTTGCGGTTTTTGCTTGGATTAAAATTACGTGTTTCAACTAAGCTTTCGTCCCATTCTCGACAAATAGAATTTCTTCTTTTAGTTATGTATAATACGCATGTGAGATACTAAGTTCCACCTTTCTAATTTTTGACTGGAAACTCTTCTTCCAGTGGTTGTGATTAAAGCAAAAAAACTCGTCCATCCAAATTTTACAAAAAAATTCTTCAGATGGTTTGATGAAATCAGCTAATTAAAAAATCTTCTTAGTTAATAAAGTAACAAATAAATGAAAAACATTCCAAATAACTTGCTTTAATGTGTTATTGCAGTAAATAAATAAACGTCTTTCTTTTTCATCCTTGTTGAACAAAAAGCAGTCTTCTAATATGATGTCTACCAACCATCATTATCATGAATAGTATTCACTCTTCCATTAATTGAATTCACAATGAGCTGACAAATGCCAGGCCTCCTAATGCTGTCACAAACTTCCCGAACATGATTGGATAGAGCCTCTGCTGTTCTTTTCCGTCGAGGTTCCCAGTCAGTCAGTCCCAGAGCACATACATTCTCGATGGGATTGAGATCCGGAGATTTTGATGGCCAGTCGAAGACTGAAATCTCAGGATGAGTTCGAAACCAATCCTTAGTTCTTCGATAAGTGTGCATACTGCTGTTGTCTTGTGTGAAATGTATAATAGGTATTTCATTTTTTCATTAGAACTTGGACATATTCTTCCGAGTCCAACATAGTCGAGACATGGGCAAGTTCTCCGGGTCCAGCAGCTGATATCCAACCCCAGAAGGCGACGCTTATTCTACCGCTCCTTGCAGCAGTAACAATATGCTAGAGATCGTAGCGTGTGTTGTCGGGGCGCCAGAGATGGATTCGTTTATCTTCGTCCGATGAAAACTTTTTAATCGGACCATATCACAAAATACCAAAAGGCTTCGGACATGGGGATATGCTGCAAAGCAAATGCTATTCGAGAGGCCCGAGTTCGGCCGTCATATTTTCCTTTCTCGCTGCCGTCCAATGGTGAAATCCCGCAGCATGTAGACGCCTTCTGATTGTCGTGGGGTGCACTTCCAGGTTTAAATATCGGCCAATTTTTGCGGCTGAAGCAAACGGTTCCTTCTTAGTTGCTTAGAAAATTTCATCATCCACTTCAGGAGTTGTCTTTTTGGGCGGTCTAGGTTTTTGGCGAATTTTCAAGCCTTCCTCTCCCTCCTCTTGAAATCGACAGATCCAGTATTTTACAACATGTTCTCCCCTTCCAATGGCATTTAAGATGTCAGATACAGGACGTCCAGCATCCCACATTCCCACAATGCGACCTCGGGTAACCTCTGAACTGTATGCCATCGTGGTGTTGCGCTGAAAGCTTGATCTGTTTTGCACCACTGGACACGTGGATAACATTACTTGACCTTCCTCAGCCACCTTTCCTCCTTCACCCACCGTACCTCCCTCAGCAACCTTCCCTCCCTACTACCTGACCCTCACACCCCTTCCCACCCTCCAACTGGACCACCGTATGCTTACATTCAACTCCTACGGAATCGTCGAGTCAACAGCCACCATCGCAAAGTCGGACTTAGATTATCTATGCTCGCGACTGTACAACCAATGTGTTTTGCCTGTTTTGACCTATGGATGCGAAACATGGACCATGAACGCCAGAATAGTCCAGAGCCTTCAAACAACACAGAGGAGAATGGAGAGATGTATGCTTGGGATCACCCGAAGAGACCGCAAAAGGAACGATGGGGTAAGAAAGAAGACGGGGTCTTTGACGTAATTAAATGAGTAAAGTGGCAGTGGGCGGGTCATATTGCTAGAAGAAATGATTGACGTTGGACGTCTAGTGTCATAAAATGGGTCCCAAGAAACATCAAGAGACTGAAAAGAAGACCGAAAGACTGATGGGACAGAGAGCTTGTGAAGCTCGTAGGGTCAACTTGAAGGAGGGAGGCAGTTGATAGGGAGAACTGGAAGTCTAGGGGAGACCTTAATCCGTCAATGGATTGAATGATTATAATTGATGATGATAATGACACGATTTGTAAGGGAAAAAGAGCTGTCAATGCAAGAGGAAGACTGGGGAAAGTAGGAGTATGTGAAGAACCAGGGTAAGCCAAGAATAATCACGGATCTGTCTACGGACATACTACCTATGATGAAAACGATATATCAACGCACAGTCGAGCATCTACCACTAATTTTCAATAATTCGAACTAAGATAGTTTTTGAACAAATTCTCAATCACTTTCACGTTATTTTTTCAATAACCTGAAGAATATTCCTTCTTGTACATATTAAATGAGCTAATTTGAATATTCACAACTCTAATTTTCTAAATAAAATTATTTTCGTCTGAATATCGTAGTGATTTGATTGTGGATGAAACATGATTGAGGCTTTTTCTAATTGTCACATAAAAAACTTTCCATATTCAAATGCAATAACAATTAAAATAGTACTTTCCCACCATTTATTTTACTCCAGGATGCATCATACTCTTAGTAATGTTATTCAATTTATAAATAAGCAACGGATATATTATTTTAATGACATAATGTATATTTCAAATCGAATATATGCCAACACCGATGCAACATCATTCGTGGGGATTGCGTTGAGGTTTATTTAAGATGATGCAAGTCAATAGATGTCGGAAATAAATAGATCCACAGAACTCTAGCGACCTTTAAGATCGGAGGCAGCACATTCTAGACGGTAAAAACTGAAATCATAGGTAGTTTTATCGCAAAGCATTTCCGTGGTATTTGATAATTCTCAATTGATGTATTCTATCCCTATTCAAAAATTCTTTACTTCGATTTTCTATAAATTCACTGCGTAGAAAATGATTCAACGATGAAATTAAAAGAATAATGATTTCGAAAGTTCCAGCCATATTCCAAGAAGATAAAATTACGGAGGAACGTCTGGCGATAATCGAATTTGTTCCTATAAGACAATTCGACACAGATGACAAGGTGCATGGGCAGGTGGGACAAGGAATTCAGGAACTCCATCAGAGAATTTAATGGAAGAAAGGATCATAAAATAAAAAAGTAATTGAATCCGAGGAAGGTCTTCACCCGGCAGTAAGTCGAGAAAGATGACGGTAAAGATGATGATGCACATTTATATATTCATGATAAGTAATTTCATTTCAATGAGTATCTGCTAGATACAAGTTACATTACTTGCGTGTTTCATCGTGAATTTAGTCACTCGTCCTAATGCCAGAAAAGTGAGTCATCGCGTTTTATATTTCTATTTAAAAATTAAAATTCCAGCGCGATAATTCCAGCGCAAGAAATAAACCCTGCTTTAACGTCAGCGTCGTGGGAAAAATAAATTAGGGTTAGCTAAATTTCCGAGGTAGCTAACCTATTGAAATACAAAAAATCAAATTCACGGGGAAATATTATGCTGCAGTGCGTGAGAAACGTTTGGCGGACACGGTCGTGTGGCCAAAGAGTTCACATCGCTTGGGCAGTTTGAAAATAGCGATCCCTGACTCGGACGGGTTTCTTAAATCGAAGAGGTAATGCTGCAATTGGTGGTTTGGGGGAAGCACAAAGAGATAGAGAGAGAGAAGGGAAGGTAAGAGGGGGTGGGAGCGAAAGACGGAAGGAGAGGGAGAGCAAAGAAGAGAGGGAGATCAAAGAAGAGAGGAAGAGAAAAGAAGAGGGAGAGCAAAAAAGTGAGGGATAGGATAAGCAATTTGTCGCGTGGCAAATTCGTCGCAAATCGTTGAGGAAATAGGAAATCCGGCGATACACTATATTTAGTGTATGGGAAGGGTTGGCGATGCCTCCTGTGCAAATTATTCACAACAATTATCCTAATAAAAATTTCTGAAAATATAATTGATGAAATATTCGTATCTTATATGATAAGGACATTAATAAAAGACATTCCTCTTCTCATATGTATGACGCTTTTTATACGTGTTTTGAAAAACTTCCCGTCTATGTAGATGATTGAGATTTTGCAAGAATCCAGCGCGTGCCCGCTGCAACTACCACTCTAAACCAATTTGGGAAAAAGTTTAATCAGATTTAGCATAAATTTTATTATAAGATAACGTTAGAATTTGAATCTGTCGTACATAAAGATTTCTTTCGCATGAGGCGAACTGAGGAGACTTTGCTGTGAGTGTTATAACAGAATGCGAGTTGAGATTTGGCAGTAATACTTGAGTCAATGACGAAAAAAATTCCCGAAGAAGTCTCTGGTTCGAATCCCTTCTCTGTTTGAATAACTAGGAAAGAGTTGAAACGTAGCATGCAAGCTTTTTTTCGATAAAATTGAAAAATATCTATAAGATGAGATATCGAGATTTGCGCATTTATAAGAAAAAAGGAATGAAGATTAGTTTTCTTATTGGGAAAATTGAAATCGAAATCGCTAAACTTACCGTTTAAATAACATATTTTGGAGAATCTTGGCATTTTAATGGGATAATACTATTCTGCGTTTTATTTCGCGCATTACGTGTTCTTATAGGAGAATCGTTATCCCATGTTATTTCCCTATACTGCTAATTCCTCAACGATTCCTGAATTTGCAACAAATTTGCCAAGCGACGAATTTGTCTTGCACGAATTTGCCTTGCGACGAAATTTCCATGCGACAAATTTGTATAGCGACGAATATGCGGAACACCGAGGGAGAGAAGAGAGGGGGAACAAAGAAGAGAGGGAGAGCAAAGCAGAGAGGGAGAGAAAAGAAGAGTGGGAGAGAAAAAAGAGGGCGAGCATCGAAGAGAGGAAGAACAAAGAAGAGAGGGAGAGCCAATATGAGAGGGAGAGCAAAGAGGAGGGGTTGGAAAGGGGATAGAAGGGGAGGAATGGAGAGAAGGGCAACATGCAATGGCCCACTGACCCAACCCACAAGGAGTCTCGCTTCGAAAAACCACATCCTACCCGACATGACATTCCCCCTTACTCTTTATCGAATTTTTCTTTTTCATTCTCTCTATTCTTTTGCCTTACTTCCTCTCTCCTCTTCTTCCATATTTTATATACATTTTTCCTCTCTTTTCACTGTATAATCACTCTCTTCCTGCACATTTCCTTTTCTTTATTCCCATCTATTTAACTTTATCGCACTCACTCACTCTCAATGCACGTTTCACGTTTTCCGCACTTTCCAACCCTCTTAATATTTTTCTATTTCTCTTTGACTAACCTCTGCCTTTTCACTCTCACTTATTTCCCTTCCTTTTGATTCGGCATACGTACAATAAAGGAAAATATTAGCTAGGTGGTAATAAAGATCTATTTCTCCACCCAGCTCAATATCTTTCTCACTCATTTAACCTTTACCCTCGCCATTATTGTCACTTTCGCATTCTATGCCCATCCTTATTCGTGTCATTTCCCTCCATCCATTTCCTCCTCCTATACCATCCTCCTCGCCATCATCCGCAGACCTTAGGCCAGCCACAAAGTGACCAAGCCCGTGTGATGCAGGAGGCCCCCAGCAAGGTCATCTGGAGGCGTCCTCATGGCGGGGAAGCTGAATGGGAGGAGAGGAGGGGGAAGAGGAAAGAAAAGAGGGAACTGCCAGGAGAAAAAAAGAGGGAGGAGGGAGGAAGTTATGGAAACGTGGGAGGACGGGGGATGTGCGTAAAGGAGTGGTGTAAAAGAGTGGGAGGAAAACAGATAGGACAGACAGAAAGAGATAAAGAAATTTGTTTTGCCAAAAACAAAGGGAAACGTGATAATGCGATATTTAGAAAAAAGGAAATTCGAAGTTTAAAATAGCAACAAATTCCAGCGTGTTTCACACTACAATATAATCCTTCTTCAATTCAAATGGGGTAATAAATATGCCAAACCGCCTATGAAAATAATCAGATACCTTATAAAAGGGTTTATTTGATATAATGATTGCGTTATATTAAAATGTTCACTTCACTGCCCCAATTATTGGGAAACGTACTCAGTTGAAATCCTTTTCCTTTCATACGACCAGGATTGATTTTCTCAAATTGAGGTGTTAAGGTAATCAAATAATAGGAGTAAACGTGATAAGTAAAAAAACCAACTGCTTGATGTAGCCATGAGAGTGAAATAATGGCAAAGTTCACGGTAAATTGAGTGAGTTACTGTAAATATGAACACCAATTCTCTTCAGGAAACTTTACAGTACTTAGAGTGATGGCGTAATTTGAGCGACTAAAGCTAACATATTATTTTTCCACTTCAAGATTGATTATCAGTCAAAAATATGAACTGCTGAATAAATTGTCTAGCGCACCTCTATAGAACGCTTTTCTATCAAAAAATAAGAAAAAATTCGTGCATTTTTTCATTTAACAACATATAGTTTTTAAATGTTGGTAATATCATCAGGTGAGCAAAAATAATTTATTAAAAATGAGTTTTTAGCTAAAACAAAGCGCAAATTAATCACTAAAAGCCAA
This sequence comes from Tanypteryx hageni, assembly GCA_028673005.1. Taxonomy (NCBI): domain Eukaryota; kingdom Metazoa; phylum Arthropoda; class Insecta; order Odonata; family Petaluridae; genus Tanypteryx; species Tanypteryx hageni. The sequence continues at coordinate 149,869,992 of CM054113.1, read as the reverse complement.
TAAATCAATGTACAAAATATTATTGTATCATACACCAACATTACGAAATTTTAACAAAATGCTATAATCTAGAGTTAACTACGGATCTTTCGAGTTACACATGAGCTTTGACTAAAAACCTAAGCGAAAAGGTAAGATACGAGGTTATTGGCAAATTTACTTACAAACACAATCCTCGAGAGATAGGTAAATATAAAAATTATTTTTGAGAAAAAAATGTGATTCGCAATCCAAAATACGCGATTACGATGATCGGTGGAAGATAACATGTATTTATCGCAAGATAATATAGATTCGTCTACTTCGAAGGGAAAGCGCGGTAATGGAGGAGGGATCGGAAGGAAGAAAGAAATGGAAAGAGGCTATTTAACGTAAAAAGCGAGAGGCGTAGAAGGAAATGGGAGGCGAGCAAGGGGGAGAAGTGTGGTCGGGGAGGAAAAGTGAGAAAGCGGTGGAGAGAGAAGTGGATAGTCGAGGAAGGGGAAAGGGCGGAGGAAGTGAAGGTTGCGTGGAAGGAGCGAAAGAGGATATTTTGAGCGCGTGTATGCACATTTCACCGTTTTGACGAAGGTCAAAGTGAATACACTAAGCGTGACGGAAAAATCAACTTTTACAAAGGAGACTATTCAAAATAAAACCGTGAAAGCGCCAGTTAAACTCGCGTAGGAAAAGGCGGTATCGCTTGCTTTAATTGCTTAATAGATAACGGTAGCCGAGATTAATTACGACAGTTATTTGCTTAAATGAAAGTTTCCACGCGTCACGACCTCGAAGTAGTAGTGACTCGATAACAGTTGTATGTGTACGAAAGGAGATTGAAGAGCAGTTCTTTTTTTCATTCATAAAAGTTTGGTAAATACTTTAGATTCCATCATTGTTTCTCGAGAAGCTCTAAAAACGAACATTTTTTAAAATGCTGCATACATTTCATGCACATACTACAACCTCGACTCTAAATATGCCTTCGTTCGCTGTGCATCACGCTAGAATATAATTGAAAAAGTAAAAATTACTTAATAAACAATTTCTAAGAAATGGCAAAAAATCTATTTGACTTTCTTATAAAACTTTTCTTATTTAGATGCCATTAAAGTTTTAAGCGCATGAAATAATCACAGAGAATAATTTTATAAAATCAGGGTTAAAAAACTAACGGAGGTATGTAATTTTGTCTTTAGATTATTTATTATTTAAATATTCAGAATGGAAGCACTTATATTTCGAAGTTTATATTAAGCATTAAGTAATAGTGCGTACTTAAGTCCGAACATTTGCGGGGGAGACTTCATTATGCCATTGAAATGTCTGAGAACCAAACTTAGTTTGAGGGTGAACCCAAGGAAGAACTTTTAAACATAGTTTGATTTTGTGTCACTAGTGCAGTGTTATACAGACAAGCTTGGGCATTATGTGGTGTATATTAGCGCGTGAAATATTAAAGGCATATTTAATACAAAAGAAATTGATATTTTTTCAAACGAGACAGCGAAAGTGACCAAAAAATAGTGTTACTTTTCAAATTGTTGCCCTATACTGTCCTCACAATATTAAAAGTCATTTCTCCGGCATGGAATAAAATAAATAAATTTTATTTTAATTATTATTTGTTGTATACCTCATTGAATTTAAATTATTTTCATATTATCACCACAGGTTGTTGCTAAGAAACGTTTTAATATAAATGTGCACATTTTGAAGAACTAAAAGTGAGTAAAAATGTTAAAAGTGATAATATATACATTTTGAGGCATCGATGGCGTTACATCGAAGTAACCGATAGAGCAGATTGGACTGATGACAACTTCAATTTTCAACATTTTCAGCTAACAAGCCAAACAAAGTACGATCGAAAACTGCTGAACTAATATGCGGCAAGCAGATTTCCTTGAGGCTATTTTTCCACATGAATTAGTTACTGTCATTTGTATCGAAGCGAGTTCATTCAATTGTATTAGACAGTAAAGCTTGTTGTTTTGCTCTATTAAGAAATAGACACCCTCTTGCCTCGAACCACAACAACTTCCTAACAAATATCCGAGGTATTAGAACACCGTCTGTATGACATAAACTACTGAATGCAAAATGTATTCCTTGGATGTAGATGAAGCTCGTGGAAAGGAGAAACAACAGTCGTGAATAACATGGTATAACATTATAGTACATAGTATATGAAAACTTAAGATATTGGAAAGCTGCCTCTAAAATCAGCAGTTTTTATCTTGGGTAATGAATCGGTCCTTGACTGTTACATTTAATTATTTTGCGTGGTAATGATATTTAAGTACAAATTAAGATAATTTTACAGACATAGACAAAACTACGTCGATAGAAAGAAAAGTAGTCATTTAAAATTAAATTTATTTTATATCATCAAGAGTTGTGTATAAATAGAATCCTTGGTTATTCGAAATTGTACGCGCCATGGTTGTAACGGATATAAATGCCAAATCAGAAATAAAAGAGCTGTCATCCATTTAGAACTTCTCAAATCATACGAAATCAACCGAAATCCATTTCTAGGAAGTTGCTGTGACAGATGCAGTATTTTCAACCAAAGACAACGCGGACCTTCCATGATGTAGTCACAAGATGGTTATCGGCACAACAATAGGACAACATCAAAAACCAACCGCCCGTTAGGATGAAGGATGTCGTAGTACAGTCAAGGAGTTATTACCCTCGATTTCTTTTAACAAGAACTCAGAAACGATTAATAACGATACGCTGGTATTACAACGTAAAATTGAAACCCCGTACCAATATGATTCAGCCAGAAAATTGAAGAATCAAGATACACTGAGACTACACACTAGTCAGAAAATCAAAGAAGAAATCCTTAACTTGGGAAGGACTCTGGTGCACTTAACGTGAAGCCCAAATCTCAGATACTTTTATTATTTGTTTAGTTAATGAATGCACTTCCCATGCAAATTTTGGACAATTTCCAAAACAGCTAAAAGGAAGTGAAACTGGCCAGAATATACACCGACGCAAAATCTGATTGACACTTCATAGCAGGTAAAATATATCAAAATCATGAAAAAACTACATTATAAATTAAATAGGAAACATGTTAATGTGTATCTATTTATAAACTCATCTTTTTGGAAAACGTATTTGGAATCAATTGTGGACCACATCAATAGGCAGACAAAATATGAAACGTATTGGGTAATTCGTAAGCACAAGCTACTAAAACTGTTGAGTAACTATTTATCTGCCTTTTTAAAATCAAAAAGAAAACCCATTTGACTTTCGCCCCTATTACGAAGCTATGCGAAATTACATATTACTAAAACCACTCTCTCAATATGCAAAGATGTTCCTTCTAACTTCTGGTTTCCTTCGTAACTCGTGCTCGTGAATGAGCATATATATTATAAATTGTTCGCGAATGAATCTAATGCAATTTATTGCTAGTGTTAATCTTCAAAGATTTCATTGTTATTATAAAAAATTTCAGCCTTCTTTCGAACATGTTAACAATGTAAGTATATATTCACATCTTAACTTCAGTAACCCATACTTGAACATTCATATAAATTTATGTTATTTAACTCACTCTGCATTATCATTCAGTACTTTTGAAGCATGAAATCTGAATGTAATTAAATATGTTACAGAGCTTTAAATGTTAAACCTAACGCTATAGCATACTAGTCCATAAATTTAAAATGTTAAATACTGCAGGAGTACAATGTTCTAGCTGTTGGCGCATTATAGCGAGACACTGATCTTAATTTTCTATTAAAATACTTTTGTCGGATTCCATTTCTTATGGTCACCTCGTTTTACATATCTTAGCAACCAGTGGAAAATTACGTGTTGAACTTATATTTTTACTTTCTCCATACGTAATATAGGGGAAAGTATTGTTTTCATGAAGAAATCGATTTCGAGATTTCAATGGAAATAGACGTTTTGAGGTCCCCTGAACACGTTTTGATCATTTTCTCGATGATGTCTGAGTATATGTTTTTTGTGGGTGCTCTAACCCAAAAACTATTAATCAGGTTAACTCGAAATTTTATATTTAACATTTTTATGAGTCGCAACAACTGATTAGTTTTTGGTAAAGGTCAGTCAACCGGAAGTGGGTGTTTATTCTTGTCACATCCGTTACTTGAAATATTTGCTTTAATATTTGATTACTGTAAAAAAAATGGAATAAATTTTGTAGGGAATTTAATTCTCTACAACTTTTGTTTGAAACATTTTCCCATAAAATGCATTGTTTAAGAGATATTTTTAAAACTAATTTTTTAGCTCCCACCACCTACCGGCAACTATTGTTAACAATTGACGCTTAGTTACGTCTTAGTAACGTTTGTTTTTATTTTCTTAATTGTTTGAAATTTCTGGCTATATCTAATATCTGAAGGCTATGGTATGAGTTTATTACCGTTTTATGTCAATCCTTTAAATTTTTCTCGCGGTTCCTTTAAATATTCATTAACATTTAACCTATTTGGAATTTTTAGAAATATTACAAGTACGGAGAAAGTCATGTGGTGGCCACAACAGTTATTAATACTAGTAGTTGCCCGTCGATAAATCGGCTGGTTGGTTAGATTAAATATTGTCTTGGTAGTTAGACTTCTTTCACATTACCATGAAGGTCAGCGACTACAAAGTTTATTTCCTTTTACTAATGTACGCTTGGAATGCCACGTTATTTCCTACAGCGTATAATGTCCACTAGCAGCGCCACCTTAACATCAACCACTGCAACTACGTAGAGCAGAGCTTAAGCGGTCAAGAAAAACCTCAATATCTCGCCAACGGTATGACCTATTTCAATTTCATCATTTTCCTGCAAATCTGCAGGTCAAGACGTTTAATTTGATGCATCTCACGTTAAGGTAGCAGTTACCTTCGCTTTAAGAACCTCATTTTATTACGCTATTAATATATAGATACCTAATCATGAACACCAATATTTTTGATTTATTTGCCTAATGCAAATAAATGCAATTTATGTAAAATCCGCATGACTACGCCATGAATAATACATTCCTTTTGATCATAAAAAACAAACAGTGTAATTATGTCCGCCTTTCAATGATATTAGAAAGCTTTCATTTTCTTGAGTTCCCTTATAACTCGTCAAGGTTTTCAAGGGAGATTACAAAGGTCACCTTATCCAATTTACAATTTTAAAGCACTTGCACTGCTTGCGATATTAAGGGGCCTATTTAATCTGATATCCACAACATCCCACCCCTTTGTCTTCCCTTCACATCCCTTTTACAAGAAAACTGCAATTGCATAATCACTTTTAATTCTTATTGTATTGTATTTATTGATTTTGTTTATTTTAGTCGTAGTGGACTGATTAACTACCGCTCTTTGATGAAATTAATGTTCTCATTTATTTTATTTAAAGATCCATTACGATAAGATGATTCATTTTGAGATATACGAAGAACTGAAAAGATAATCGAATGTTACTTATGGGAGTACTTCGAAAAAGTATGATTTAATCTATAACAAAAGAAGAAAGATGCACACATCATGCGTGCATACATGCGAGGCAGAGGCATTTTCTACGATTTAAGAAATTATGTCAAAAAAAGATATATATTAATGGCTTAATATGTATAAGAACTGAAAAATGATATGCCAGTAGTGATGCCAAGAAAATATCGAATTTTTTATTCACTGATTTATTTCCTAATTGGTTGTGATTAATAAAACAATCAACAATTATTTAAAACATACCTCACTCGAATAGTTGTGATATAAACTTTATATTTACGTTCATTGCTTCTTCGCAAATTACTCACTTCTTTTCACTTACAAACGCTGCATATACGTAAAGAAAATAGACGTACATATTTACATCCATTTCTTAGTCGTCGATAATCCATTTCCCTTCATTTACGAAAGAAAATTAAACGTAATTAAGTATTCACAGCAGGTGTTTACTTCAGTTGCCACGAAGATTTTCTTTGACAACAAATAAAAAAATCTGATGTGGCCACCACATGACTTTCTCCATAGCTGTAATATTTCTAAAAATTCCAAATAGGTTACATGATAACTAGACCGCGGATCTTTAGGTAAAAACCTATTTATTTCCTGAGTAGATATCTGAATATAAAATTGTATATATACGTTTCATGAATAATTAACCCCGAAAATGTATATTTTATAGTGCCTAAAAATGCCTATTTTGACATTAATGTCTAAAAATGCCTATTTCGACGTTAATGCTTATTTTTGCCATTTACATGCAAAAAAAGCCTAAAAAGGGCTAATTTTGTAGAAAAAATCGACAATAAAAGCAGATTTTGGTACTAGTCGTATTTTTTAAACTGACTGTACAATGTTCAGTTGATGGTTGGGAAAATGTCTTTCACACCACGGTCATGATCAGGTGGCGAACACCAGCGAACACCTGTCACGCATCCGGCGGTGCTATTCTGTTTCCCTGTGTCGCACGATGCGACAATGTAACAATGGGTTTAATCTGATGTTGCGTTAATTTCTCGTCATTACATTGTCATATCCTGTGACACGGGGAAAACGAGAATAACCCTGCAGTCCATCTGCAAACCGCAGAGGGTGAAGGTGAGAAGTGTGAAAATTGTGAAAGTGCAATGCATAAAGTAGCAAGTTCGAAAGCTTATTTAATACGTCAGTGGCTACAAGAGTTCCCGTACTTCACAAAGGATAGAAAAATTATCTTCTGTCAAGCATGCAACAAGGAGATAAGTACATTATAATGCTGGCTTGCAATGAATTATTGGCCGTGAATTGCTTGTCATCTACATTTTTTGTTTATACGAGCCATTTTATGGTAGCTATAGACGTGGTTATTCAAAATGTCCAGCAATCCAGCTGCGGACCTTTGTAGCTCTAAAGTAAATTTTATATTTTTGTCCCATTTCCATATTTATTAGATTATTTCCGTATTTTTAAGGTTAATTATTTCTTCATAATTTTTCTTTATAGGTATTGAGTTATAAAAAAAACCACCTAACTCAGCATGCCCAAGGAGTGCTACATAAGGCAAATGTTGAACGCAAATCGAAGATGAAACAAACGCTTTTAACAAAATATTCTGAGGGATCCAGCAAGAAGAATAAGTTTTATGCAGATTTGTGTCATGCTATTGTGGCAGCCAACATTACATTCAGAACACTAGAAAATCCAACATTCAAGGGGTTCCTAGAACGATACTGCCATCAGTCGGTGCCTTCCGAGTCAACGCTAGGCGAGAATTACGTGCAACCCACGTACGATGACGAAATGCGCAGGATACGGGAGGACATTGGAGATTCACATATTTGGATATCAGTCAACGAAACCACTGACGCTCTCAGCAGATACATGGCCAACATGGTTGTTGGGAAATTGACCCAGATATGCCATCCAGAGCCTACCTCATCTGCACGAAGCAACTTGCCAAAACAAATCAGGAAACAATAGCACACTCTGTGAACAATGTACTGAAAGTGCTGTATCCCAACAATCTAGAAGAAGACAAAGTGCTGCTTCTATACACAGATGTTGCGTCGTACATGGTTGCTGCCATGCAGTTGCTCAAGGTGTTCTATCCCTCCCTTGTGCATGTGACATGCCTTGCCCGTGGTTTGAACCGCGTAACAGAGCAAATAAGACTGGAAATCCCCAAGGTTATCAAATTGATCTCCACCGTGAAGAAGGTCTTTGTCAAGGCACCAACAAGAAAACAGGCTTTTTGAGAAAAACTGCCCGATGTCTCTCTGCCACCTGAGCCTGTGCTCACCCGCTGGGGCACATGGCTGAAAGCAGCTAAATATTACAGTGAGCATATCCTTCATGTCAAGGAAGTTGTGACAAATCTAGCCGAGGATACTGCCAGTGTCACTTCGGCGAAAATGTTGCTGGATGATCCCTCCATTCCCAAGGATTTGGTGTATATTAGATCCCACTATACATCCCTTGTGTGGATTATTGCTGGATTGGAGGGCTCAGGAAAACCCATCTAGGAAAATACTGCTTTGCTGAATGAAGTGAAACAAAAAATCAAGGAAGCGCCAGGTGAAGTGGGAGAAAAAGTAAGAGCAAAACTATAAAAAATGCTACAAAAGAACTCAGGTCTGCAGAGCCTATGTACAGCAGCAGATATACTGGCAGGAAAATCCAGTGAAGTTGAGTGAAAAATTCCATTTCAACGTGTACCTAAGTTGAAGTTTGCCCACGTCACATCAGTTGATGTCGAACGTTCTGTTTCTGCTTACAGGATGATATTAACTGACAAATGCCATAGTTTTGTGGCAGAAAACTTAGAAAAAGTGCTTGTCATTTACTGGGAGGCCAACTACGGGAAATTTGTGGAATAAACACAAGGAGGTGACAAATTCATTATGGGAATTTCGAATGAAACAGTTTGTCAAACATTCTGCATAGTACTTAAATATATACTTGAAGAGTGTTTTCAGTCAGTATTACTATATGTAATGTAGATAGTATTTTCTCTGTAACGCATGGTAATTTAACCATAAGAATAAGTTTCAATGCATAGTAGTAAAATATTTTTATAATCTTCGAAAAACAAATGCCATAGTTTTGTGGCAGAAAACTTAGAAAAAGTGCTTGTCATTTACTGGGAGGCCAACTACGGGAAATTTGTGGAATAAACACAAGGAGGTGACAAATTCATTATGGGAATTTCGAATGAAACAGTTTGTCAAACATTCTGCATAGTACTTAAATATATACTTGAAGAGTGTTTTCAGTCAGTATTACTATATGTAATGTAGATAGTATTTTCTCTGTAACGCATGGTAATTTAACCATAAGAATAAGTTTCAATGCATAGTAGTAAAATATTTTTATAATCTTCGAAAACACAAATCAATAATGTTTCGTTGACTGGTAATTTTTTGCGTGCGTGCATGTTTCAGTCCTTTTTCGTGAATTAAAGTTGACAGTTGACAGAAATGATGTTGTTTTTTACTGGACACAGTTTTTGGAAGTAGTTTTTAGAGCCTATTTTACCTTTTATAAAGCCTAATTAAGCTACTTAAAGAGCCTATTTTAGTCGCCTAAAACTTAATTTTTTTAACCTAAAAATCCGCGGTCTAATGATAACACATGTTTTAAGAACTGCGAGAAAATTTTAGACTACAAAAAACAGAAATAAACTCAAACCATAGCCTTCTGATATGGGATATAGCCACAAAGCTTCAACAATTAAGAAAAGAAAAAGGAGCGTTACTAAGACGTAACTAAGCGTCAATTGTTAACTATAGTCTTCGGTAGGTGGCATGGTGGTGGCAGCTAAAAATATAAGATATCTCTTAAACAATGCATTATATGGGGAAATGTTTCAAACAAAGTATGTAGAAGATTAAATTTCCTACAACGTTAATTCCGATATATTTTTACATTTATCAAATATTAAAGCAAATATTTAAAATTACGGATAAGTGACAAGAGTAAACACCCACTCCGATTGACCGATTTTTAGCAAAAACTAATCAGTTCTTCTGACTTTCATAAAAATGTTAAATAAAAAATTTCGCGTTGACCTGATTAATAGTTTTTGAGTTAGAGCGCCCACAAAAATCTATCACATTCAGACAGACAGACAGACAGACACACAGACATCATCGCGAAAATAGTCAAAATGGAGGTACCTGAGACAAGTATTTTTTAAAGAGGTTGTTCTTGAAGCTAAAGTGGTGCTCTTGTGTGCAGCCGAGCAGACTGTCGGATTCGGTGTAAATCATAAACGATTCTGAATCGCTGAGTAACGGACAACCGTATTATTATAGATGATCATCTCCTCTTCATATTTAGATTTTTTTCTTCCGATTATGTGTATCGTTAAAACTCTTCTCACTCACTTGTAAAAATATTTCTACGAGAAAGGGGTGTAACATTTATCATAAACTCATCCGATTCAAGATTCTAACACCTTAGTACGCCACTTCCATTCACACCCCGTTCCTTTATAATTCGCTCCATTCCCTCTCGTATAAGGCACGCTGGACCTCCGCTTCAATTTCATCTCTCTGCGCAAATAATTAATCGAAAAAATAAAATTATGACTGCGTTTTTATCAATAATAATAATTTTGGATTAATTTATAAATCAGATGTGATTTTTAATGCATATCAATTTTTTACTTACAATTATATTAATTTAAATTACCTCAAATAAATATGATAATAACATGGTAGAAGAATAACATTCTTTCAGAGATCTAATGAATAATTAATCATTGTATTTAAATGAATAATTTCCCTCGTAATTATTAGTCATAATTAGTTTGGTATATTAAACTATATAAATAATTCAATGAAAGTTTACACCCATAAAATTTCCTCCGTGTATGTCAAACTCATACGAAGGTTTACATAGCATGAGAACGTCATTTTGAGTAGTATACAGGTATATTTTCTCAACTGCTGATAGCGTAATCTTATGAAATAATTTCATATTATACAGGTGTACCCCGATTTACTTCGATTCAACGGTACATCGCTGATCAATATCTATGCACATATTTATTTATGTCGTTTTACCTCGAAGATACGTCGTTAGTGGTCTAAGGTTCTTTAAATTTTTAGTTGCCATCTTCCTGAAGATATTCTCTGATTGAAATATGAAACAAAAATTAAATTTCAAATATAATACGATTTAAAAGCCTACTCTCCGCTATATAACATATAAATAAATAACGATCTTAAATATATTACGTCACTCCAAACTCAGGCTAATGCTCTCTAGGTGATTGCTGTCTGTGTTGTCTTTGGAGGGTTTTGGAATGAGGGAACATGGTGATAAAAAAAATTGGCGATTTCGGACGTGAAACGCTCGGAACACCCAGGCACACGATTTTTCACGTCCGAGCTGACCGCGGAGTCACACGACGTCCGACTTCTAGCACGTTCAGTGGTGCCGAACTGTCCTAAACTCCTGCAAACATACCCCCTCATACCACTGATTATTATGGAAAAACTCCTTCGATTTATGTCGCGACTATCAAGAACGCATCCTCGACGTAAATCAGGAAATAGATATACTTGTTTAAAGAGAATTTTCAGCCAACTTAGAGCAACAACCGACATTGCTTTAGCGCCCGATTTTAAATGGATAGGTATATATGACATACAATTATATTTAGACTGGATGACAGTCGGGAATTGCTCAGATTACGAATTGCTTTCTTACTGCGAAAATGAGTGGTTATGACGACAACGTGCAAGTTTAATATAAGATAAAACCAAGCTCTTTATTCGTACATAACTTAAGGGTATCGTTAATTTCGATTACATTAAACAATGAACGCTTTTAATGTTCGCGAGCGACATTATCGTACCGTCCTAGCTTAATATATTTCTGCTTTACAGATTCCGCTCTCAAATACTGTAATCAGTCAAAGTTTTCAGGAGTTATTTATATCCCTTGGCCCAATACTGCCATTACCCTTTCAGAGCACAATGGGGGGAATAAACCGTCGTTTGTACAGCTTTCGATGATTTTATTTCAAGGTATAATTTTCTCAATTATTATTTAGTTCGTTATATACGTATAATCTCATAGCCGTGATTAATGATGCTCCGTTGCCAAACAGATTGCTGGAAAGGTCATCGATATCTCCTTTGGACATTTCATGTCTCACGCGGCAGAACACGTCCGGTACCTTCTTTATCCCTCTACATTTTTGAGAACCGTTTCTCTCGTCTGAACTTGTAGCATTTGATCATGAAAATTGCTGGACAGGATTTCACGCATGCAAATTTGCATTTTTTATTAATGCCTTCCGCGCGATGTTCTGTCGGAGGAGAATTCATTCAAATCTTCTTTTTCTTTAATTTTGGTACGCAATCAATACAGAAATCTCGTTGGCGCGCAACTACGTCGGAGATTTAAATTACAGGTAACTTACAGAACAGGATGTAGATAATTATTGAAGAAGGAGATGAAGCCGTTGACAATATAAGTAGATGTGAGTGTGCAAGTTTTCTCGCTGTTTGGATCGATCCCGATAGAAAGATATGTATGTATGTGTATGTTTATTGGAGCACCAACAGTTCGAGTTGATAGAAAGATATGAAATTTACATTGTATGTGTGAGGTTTTTCGGCTCTAGACCACGTTGTTTAATTATCCTCTAATGCAGGGGTCGTCAAAGTAAGCCCCGTGGGCCGTATGTGGCCCTCGAGATCGTTTTAGGCGGTCCGCGAAGCTATATTGAAAAAGCAATCCATGTAATTTAACTCAGGAAATTTCATATTTGTTTATTGAGATTATGGTCATATAATGTGGACTGCTGAGATATTATCGCTAAAAATTTTCGCCACACAAGATATGTACCATAGAATCTCTGGGCATCTGCCGATTTGAGCTGTCATGCTGAAGCATTCGCATTCTTCAACGCGGCCCGCCATGTGTCAAAGTTTGCTGACCCCTGCTCGTAATGGCTGATAGGGAGTTCTCTCAGCCTCTCATGTCCATTCGCTTTCTGCGTCATCCTCTCTGCTATTGATTCTGTTTTAAGTTTCTATCTTTCGTCCTATCTTTTGCGATCGTTGCAAATATTTCTATCCGAACGTAAATATTACATTTAACATATTTTCTAAGCAGTGATTTCGCGTAGAAATCAGCATTTTCGTATTCGTATTTTTTGTTTTCCATTATCTTCTCTTTTTCATCACAAACACTCTTTGTTGTTGAAAAATTGCCACGCCGTAAACTTGACGAAAAATTAGCAGCGTCCTCCTCGATTTGTCCATACTTTTCTCCAGCTCCCTCTTCCGTCAATAGCCGTTCCATTCCAATCCTTGACAACAATTTCATTATGCATGCTGAGGTTCATCAGAATTACTGTTGGCTATTATGCTTGAAGATTTAATGTTGATAAGGACCAGTCTCCTTATTCACAGCTTGCTTAGAAAAAGAACCTTTCTCGTCATCTTCTATTTTATCTTTCAAGTTCATTGTCTCCAATGTATCAAAATATATGATATTTTGTCCTCCAATATTATTAAGGATATGACCAATATAGGTTTCCACATTAAGATACATACCGATATGGTTTTTAAGGTATGGAATTTAATGTGTGATTCCTGTAATTAAATTTCTGAAAACTTCCATAAATTGTAATTTTTATCTTTTAGAAATTATGCGCTAAAACAAGCTTGGCCAGTATGTTTTTTAGTTTTGTTCCCGATTAATTATTTGTGTTAAAGAATAAAATCTAAATTTGACAAAATCATCAAATTTTCCAACCTTACAGTTCCAATTTAAATAGAAAATTAAACAGTAAGCAAAAATAAAGAGTTTTAATAAGTAGCGTAAATTTCCTCCAACATCACGCTCTTTCGAATTATTAAAATCAGTCGATACATGTTGCATCGTTATCGATATGCAATTTGTATTCAAACTTCGCGAAGTTTCAAGCTTCTTGCAGCAGTTCGCAGGGTTTTCTGCACCCCGAGGGAAAAGATTTTCACACGCGAGATACAAAATTCAACCACCACTTCCCCATGCTTTTTCTAAATTCCTTTACTTCCTCGAGCGACGGCTTTTTCTAATCCTGCTATACCCTTTAACTCACGTCCCAAAATCTCGTTGTTTCTTTTTTCCGAAACTCCTTTTCAACTGGTCATCCGCTCGCATCAAGATCACATACTTCCGACGCCTTATATGAGAATGAAACCACGCCCTCGCCCCTCTCAACGCGCTCAAAACCCACCTCTTTGCTTCAACACCTCATCCGACAGAGAGAGAGAAAGAGAGTACACCCGACTCGTCCCGCCCGCGCCCCACATCCCCCTTTTGTCTCCCTCACCTTCCCGTAAAACGCATTTCCATGGACCGAAATACGAGTTCTCCAGCCTGTTGCTCATGCAAACTTATCCAAATCCCGCCACTCGCCGTCTTTCCATTTCTCTCATACTCTTTGCAATAATTACGGAGGATGATGAGAGGAGGGTGTGAGAAATGCGCTACGGGCAGTATTTCATTATCGCCTTTTGTGATCAAGGGTCTGAATTATTCATTTTTCGCCCGCCGTAATTATGTTTTCTCGGGGCCGCGGAAAGTAAGACATAAAAAATCCCCTAATTTTTGGTCCCATTACCCCTCTGACATTTATTGCTCCTATCACTCTTCCAGCCTTTTATCGGAGTCCTATAAATTGTTCGTTTAAACCTTCACATCCAAAATTTTTAGCCTCGGGATTTTGGCTGTCATCTTTTTTCGGTCATTAACTTACACGCCTTTTCCTTTGAAGACTCCATCGCCTTAAGGCTTAAGAAGCTGCTGTACTTTGAAATAGCATTTTTTTATTGGAGAATGCATCACGAAACGCAGAAAAAAAACAAATCGCTTTGAGGCGGCAGGTATCGCATTCAAATTGAGATACAATTCCTACTGAAATGAGTTATAACTCCACCTACAATTCAAAGATGCGTTATACTATAGTCTTTTTCCAGTCCACATACCCCTACATTTGTCATCCAATAAGTTGTAAGAGTAATATACGTGGCAGTTAATATTCTATAATAAACTCTTAGGTTCAACGTTGGTAAATATAAGAAAATAAATTTAATTTGCTTGAATATTCTAACGCGAGCCATTAAGCTAAAAATACTGAGCATTTGCTTATTAGCTATAAGCAAATGATTAGTAAACAAAATATGTTATTGAATATGAGTAATCTAAAATGTCATTCTATATGACCCTTACTATCCATTTTCGATTAATGAGGTTTAGCTTAAAAAACATAAGGCGATAAAATTTAATTTGGGACTTGTCATTTTATAGTCTCTTACTTAGTTGGACATATGAGTTTAATAAATACAAGTAGTATTATCCACGAAAATGTGAAATATTAGCACGTTTTTTATTTTTCATGTGGTTATACCACAACATATTCGGTCACTAGAGCCTCATTTGTTTTAGAACGGGGAGGTACTATGGGAAGGTGAAGTTAGCGTTTAAATGAGAGAGCATTAAAAACTAAGTTACCGTTGTTTGTATCCCTCATCATCGTTCTACATACACATTTTACAAAAATATTATTTTTTAATAATTCCAAATGACACTTAAGTTTATAATGTAATCAATTTTGTATTAAAAATTTGAACGTTTCCCTTTCCCCCTCTGTAAAATTTTCAAAACTCACACTTTTCCAGAATAATTGGCATCAATGTGGAAATGTAAGCTCAAAATTTTCAGCTTTCCATCTTTTACACCTTCGGAGACATTAAAAAGAATTAAATGGGCCACAATCCGAACTTGTATATTTTTCAAAACGCAAATCTATAAAGGACAACAAATGGCAGCAGTAGAGAAATCTACCCTTCAGTTTTAACTATCTATCGTTTACAGTTTCGTGTCACAAATTCAATTTAAACAAGTGCACAAACAGACAGACGCCTACGTGATACTATAAGCGCATTTTTTAAATGCACTAAAAACATACGCAAGGTAAGCCCTTTCATAGCTGAGTGAATCATGGATCATAAAAAGATCGAATAGTAACATGGAAGAGAGCTCGGAGGGGCAGTTTCCAAGAAATACTGGCTATACTTTAAATCACAGAAGACGAAACGATGACATCAGGTAAAGATTTAAAATAGTAGTAGAAGAGTAATTTATGGATATAGTATATGGCAGCACGTTAATCGAATGGCAAATGGAGAGAATACCATTTATTGCGCATAATTGGCCAGCGAAATAGGCAGGAGATGATGGAGAGAATATGGCCATCGCAAAGCCATAAGGCCGAATTTTTAATTTTTTTTCGCTCAAGTCCGTGGGATGCATCACTGCAGAAACATTGCATCGCTCCCAAAGACCTAGGAGGGAGAGAGAGAGGTATTTAGCGTCCCATCTCCCCCTTTTTCATTCAGCCAATCGGCGCCACTGAAGAAGAACGTATCAAATGACTTTTGCACGTCGGCCATCTGTCGCTCGCAGACTGACAGCAGGAACCAAAGTCAACCCAAGGGAGCGCCGTCCCCAACCCTCTCCATCTTTGCTTCTTTACTCTCATCTACTAACATAACTCATTCAAGTTCGTTTTCGTCTCCTCCACCGTTGGTCCTGCCATCTCCTTTCCCTCCTGAATCTTTTTCTCTGCCTCAGATTTCTTCTCTCGCAGTATAACTACCATTCCTTTTTTTCCTCTCTTTGTACCTTACAATCTCTCCTATTCCCGACATTTCCCATCCTTACACGTTCTCTACCTATTCTCATCTCCTTTACTCCGTTTCTTTTCTTCTCACTCTCACCTTTTCATCCCCCTTTCTCTCCCTATTTTCTCCTATGCCTTACATTCCTTGTCTTTATCCCTCTTCAGATATTTCCATAATTCGTAAGCTATCTTCCTTTTCTCGCCCTCCATTTTCCTCTTGTTCTCGATATTCACCCGTCTCCCAGCCTTCGACTCCGCATGCCTCTCCCTTCCGCCCTCCTAACCTCCCGCTCTCCTCTCTCACTTAACCCTCTTGCTATTGATAAGTCTGAAAGTCAAAAAAACGAGCCAATCGTAATACTCCCCGAAGGCTTTTGTGCCGCAGAATAGGTAAACTCTTAGCTCACAAAGGAACTCTTCTCCGGGTTATGAGGGGCGTTTAATAGACGGTGACTAAATCGGAATTACTTTCGACGCCGTGCTGAATTAACTCTCTCGCTTAACGAGGTGAGTGTTTGCGTACGAATATGGAGGTAGAAATCGATGCCGTGAAAACGATTCCCATTGTGTTCGGAAGGAATAGAAACGAACAGAAAAAACAGCCGATACGCTCTGTTAATAACCAATAAAAGGCAAACAAAAATTATGGTGAGATTAAAACTCTCGCGTTCCTAGTTTTTTAACGTTATAAATACATGTATAACGTGACTATTAAGGTTAAGTTTGTCACATTTTTAATTTAATATACATTTTTCTTAATAAAACAATATTTGTTTCTTTTATTATTACATTTGCTAAGTATATTTAGATGTTTTCATGAATAAAATAACGTGAGCGAGCGCAGATAGGTGGACAATTATTTAAGAGACAAAGCACCAGGTATTTAATAAATACCATCAGAAACAAAGAAAATCTCATTTTTTGAGACCGAGAAGTTACAAAATATATGGAAATCCACCTTTGGTAGCATGAACAAGGTGAAAATTTCAAGTTAATACACTCAAGGTCATGACCATAGGTACACAGCGCGGAGCCTTGAATAGTAGAGAAGCAATAGAGCTGATGGGGAGAGAGGAAAGAGAGGAGGGAGAAGGAGGGGTGAGTGAAAGGTGTGCGTGTGATGGACAGAGGAGCTGATGAGGAGAGAAACCATTACGATGACGCGAAAAATGCCATCGGTAACTAGGGAAGAGAGGAAAGGAGGCATAGGAGGCATGGAAACAACGGGATGAGACCTCGGAGGGAATATCCGGGACGGGAGGGGGAAGATTGGTCCGAAGATAATACATAAAACATATATATATATATATATATATATATATATATATATATATATATATATATATATATATATATATAGACATATAAACTTTTCTCGGGCGAGGCTGAGCTTAAACCCAAATGCATTCACGAAAGATATAGAGCTGAAAATACCAAAATCATGTAATATATCCAAAATGATTTTTTTTTATTTTAATTAATGGAAAGTACCATCAAGATTTCAACATAAATATTTAGGTTCCAGAAACGATATTTTAAGCTAATTAGTCGATAACACTTCTTTGGAAAAATAGATCAAGATGATCAGTAGTACATATTTAGTGAAGATCAAATATTTATGCTCCTATCCGTAATACTTCACGCTTCATTACTTGACATGATAAAGGCATAAAAAGGTTCATATTGTGCGGAGAACGTGAGAAGCTTATTCACAACTTTCCTTATGTCTCCCATTCATGTTGTTTTTAGACTTTCCTTGTTCCATTCCCCAATCGGCTCAGCAGCCGTTGTTTTCACCTGGTTGCGTTAAGGGGTTGGGGGGTCGAAGCAGCGTACACGACGTACAAATGGCCGTTGACGCGATATATACGCCGAGAGAAGACACGGCAAACGGAGGCGATCCGTGTTTCAGCTGCACCTTAATTCGCGAGCGTGTCCCTCTATATAGAGACAGCATCGTCATACACGTCCCTCCTCGAGCATTACTCCCTCTTCCTTCCACCACTCCTCAACTACTCCAACCCACCTTCTGGTCTACCCTCGCCCTTACTTTCCTGCAGGTCACGAGTAAAGCAACGTGTTAGCAGGTGCAGAGTGCAGTGCGAGGCGAGAGTGATAAAGTAGAAACATAGAGGCAATTGGATAGGGAGGAGAGAAGCAAAAGGCAAGGAAATGGGGAACGAGATGAAGGAAAAGAGAAAGGGTGAATGAGAAGGAAGGTAAAAAAAGAGGGCGGACGAGAAAGGAGATGGGGTAGGAGCGGTTAAAGATAAGAAAGTACGGGAGAGCGTAAAAAATTAGATGGAGAGACGAGATGGAGGAATAAGGAAGCGGAGTGGTGGGGATAAAGAGAGGGCGAAAAAGGAGCAGGAATGAGCTAAAGGAAGCGAGTTAAAATGGATGGGAGGGAGATGGAAAAGTGTGCCGAGAGTGAGAGCAGGAAAAATTTGAACTTGAAGAAGATGAAAGGGTAAACGAATATGCGATGGGGAAGGGCGTTCTCGCTAATGATGTATTGATTTCTATCAACTTGATGAACTGATCAACGCGAGCATTCTTCAGATCGAGTATATTAACGTGCAATAATACAAATCAAACATTGTGTGCGAGTTAATTGCTCAGGAGAACAAAACGGGCGATGAAAGAAGCACGAATAAAAAATTCTTCCTTAAATTGCGGAGAAAAAGATGAAATCGCGAAAATTCGTCATGAAATTTTCTCGGCAAAGCTTTCACTGCTAGTGTGCGAGTTAAAAATTAACGCGTTGATAGTTTCTTTATTTATAACCGGTGGTGGTGCACTTATGAACTGTCTGAATAATAATTCTATTTATCATGCACTTTTAAACAAGGTACGCGCGTTAAATAATCGTTTATAATTGGCCAAGTGACAATTACACACACCAATGACTCTCAAATATCCGGTATTAGTAATCGCAAAGTTAAACTCACACATGATTAACTGTTTTATGTTTATTCCTTTGTGAGTCATTTTTAAGAGACGGAGTTGCCGTCGTAACTCCGTCTGTACATACTAATAGGCTATACTAGCTGACAGGACGGCACAATTTTCAAAGATCTCGAAGAAGTTAATTGATGAACCATCATATTGATTCCCCATTGGAGAAAAACGTTTGTTTTTACTTCTCAACTCTTTACTATCACTTATTGTATTATTTCTCGGGCACTATAATGGACGCGGTCTGACATACATTTCGCGCATGATTGCTTGCCGATGGATGCGAATGAGAAATGGGACAAGAAGCGATAAAGAATGAAAAAGCGAAAGGGAGTGGGAGAGAGAGATAAAAAAGGAGAATTAGACAGGTTCATATATGATGATACGCGCGTCAAATGGCCCGGCAGGGGATCATCGATATTACTCAAGCGATGTCCCCTCCCCCCACTTCCTCCCATCCCCGATTACCCTCCGCATCCCACTCTCACCCCCAGAGTAGCTTCAAGGAGGCGAGATCAATCGTCTGGCCAATATAATAAACATAGAATGAATCTCTGCGAAAGAGTCCTCAGATTTTTTCTGAAAATCTCATATTTCTAAATGTCATAAAGCTACACTAGGTGGAATGCTGGATTCATAAATGAGGCTGCCCTCGCCCTCAAGAAAGCCAACATTTTTGCTTTCCCATATGCTATTCGGTATGTCGGACGTAAGATCGCAGAAAAAATAATGCAAGAAATAGTTATTAACTTCGTTTAATTATGAGGACGAAAAATGTGAGCGATTCATAAACAAAAACTATTTATCGCTAATTTAAAATTAAAGAAACTTTAAATTCTAAATCTTGCATTTAGCATTTGAAACTTAACTGATTGGTATTTATATAACTTTCGTTAATGGCAAATTGTACCAAAAAATCAAATGTGATTTTGGAACGCTAAAACGCAACGCAGTTCAACGACCACATTTCAACACAGTAAAATTTCGATTCTGTGGTAACGCAACTCGAAAAAATAGACTAGTATGCTCTTAAAATAATGTCCAAATCGTATTTTCAGATTGCCATACAAAACTAACGATAATTTTCTAAGTGAAATTCTGTTTTCTTCCCTCAAACTTTCATAGAGCCATCAGGACTCAAAAAAGGAGGATTTTGTAAGACTAAATGGAAAATTTGTTAATTTCATGACTTGATTAGGACAAAGTGAACTACAATGCCTCAATCATGCGACTACTGAAACGTTATCCACCGAGAAAATCGTCTCACATCTCTTGATTAATAATAGGTGAAAATTAAGCGGTACGAACAAAAGCTCCGAAAGGTAAATAAATGATGGCGTCCCACCAAACATTTAGAAGGGGAGATGAGCCTTTTTTAATTTCTGCCTGCTTCCCCAGTTTCGTGGAATTACTTGTTCGGGATTTCCTATAATTTTAGGTTTTGGAAAAATAAACTCGCTTCAAGGGCAAAAGAAAGAGGCAAAAATAGTACTAAATGGAGAGAATGCGCCCTCCCTCCTCCCCTTCTTCAAAACCACTCTTCTCCTAAAAAATAGCGCGCATGTGTGTGAGAGGGAGAGAGGGGGGAGAGAGAGAAAGAGAGAGGAAATTGCGTGCCTCCGTGTTAAACCGGTTTAAGATCTCTGGCACACGGCCGATTTATGCGTTAGAGGCGCCTTTGCTCCAAAGGCTATCATAAGGAAGCGAAGGAGACGGAGAAAGAGAGGGAGGGAACAAAGCGAATGAGAAGATGTTCCGAGGAAAGAAAATGGCGGGAGATAGAGGATGAAGTGGAGAAAGAGATTGCAAGAGATACGTTCGAAGGAATGAAGCAAGAGAACCTTGGATAGGAAGGGATGGGAGAAAGATCGGAAGAGAGGCAAGTGGATAGAGTAGGTTAAAAGAAGAGCGAGAAAAGAATTTGGTGAATGATAAAGATAAGAGAGATGGAGGAGGAAGGATAATGTAGAAGAAGTATGGTAGTAAGGAAGTAAGTTGGAGTAAAAGGCGAGAACGGGAGGAAGAAAAGGAAGAAAGACAAAGAACAACGAAGAGAGATCGAGAGAAAAGGACGAAAAATGTAATAGGAGAGCTAAAAGATTGAAGAGAAGACCCACGGAGGTTGCGAGAGAATGATATTTCTCTAAGGGTTATGTATCAAAAGCGCACACAATCCGTGATAGACGAGCGATTTGGCCCGGGAAAAGATATAAAATGAATAAACAATAACGACCTGTAATTGTATTTTGTTCACTACGGGGATTTCACTTGCCGAGAAATTTAATCTATTGCCGCCTTGTTGGTAAAAGCCATGAGTTCTAAACCAGTTTGCTTTGTCGATTCTTTTGTGTACCTCGCCCAATACTTCGTCCAGAAGCGATTTTTCCATGCATATCATTATTCAACCCTTGAACTTAACACCATCCGCAAGAAGGAAAGATATTTACAAAAAATAAATAAAGCAACGTGATTTCATACCGAAGACAAGATCACAAATTACCACGACAAGCGAAATAAACCCATAAAATATTACATCATTAATTACAATTCCTTAATTTAAATTAGCGGTAATCTTGAATATTCCAGAGGGACTTTTGAATCGAGTTTAACTGAAACTTGAATAAATATCTACCTGTCTGGTAAAAAACTAGAATGTAAACGTGAGAGGTTTGCTAAATCTTAGCATGAAAATTAAAAGAATGAAAAAATCACAAGGATGGATTTTAATTAATTTTTAATATTCTACCTCTGATAAATAAAATAAATGTAAACTATTCTCTTCTGTTATTGCTATTCCTGCTATCTTAGCTCTAATTATAACTTTTAGAAGTTAAATATCTATTTAACCGATGACATACATTTTTATAAATTGATAATGACTCAAGATTAATTTTGGAGTATTATGAATGATTCCGTTATTGCTGAACGATTTATAAAAACATCTACTTTTACCTACCTGTCATTTTCTGTAGGCCGTATGTCAGTCCTCCACTAATAGTTATTTTTCAAATTTGTGATCGCGAAACATCATCCCGTGGGTATCAACATCTAAAATTTGTACAAGAATGGGCTTCGATTTGAAGGAAGTACTTTTTAAACTGATCATGAACAACTTCTCGGTAAAAAAACTCAAAAAGAAACGATTTGGCTTCTTTGTAACCGTTGACACCGAAGCATGTTATCCGATAAAACTGCAGCAAGGAGGTTTTACCCGATATACGTACTCCAATTTTGGGACATGCAATCCTTTACAGTTTTTTCTTCGTTTACTGAATAAAAGAGGGCGAGAAATTTGTAACATGCATACGAAGCCAACCGATGTTTTAAACTTCCTCCATGCTCGACATTAAGATAAGACTACTGACAAGCTGATAACAAACTGCTCTACGAATAAATGAAACCCACGTGTACGAAAAAAACCAGGCTGAAGGCAGAATGGGAAAATTACGCAAATGGATGATAAGAGTCGGTGAAATATTTGCAAGTTGGCAATGCTGTAGAGAAGCTGCCAGATTGTATGCAGCACGCGGGTCCGTGCCCAGTTCGGATTCATGCAAATGACGGTCTCACAGGAAGGAAAGTCAGCGACATTAGAGTCAGCCAGAGAGGAGAATGGAAGGGAGGGGTGGGGAGAGGAGTGGAGGAGGAGAGAGGAGAGGCTGAGGAGTTATAAAGAAGAGGAGAGGGTGGAAGAGTTGAGAGAATAGGAAGGAGAGGAATAGATATGGAGAGGAGTACATGGAGAATGGCGGAAAAGATAAATGAGGAGGATTAAGAGGCGAGAAGTGGGAGAATAAAGAAAGAATGCTTGCATTAGAGAAGTTGAGAAAGATGTAAAAACGGGCACTAGAGGAGATGGCAGTGTAGTATGAAAGGTGAATGGTGAATATAAAAGCTAGTATGAGAAGTATGAAAGATGAGAAGATGGGAGAAGAGCGGCAGGAAAGGAAGGATTATGAGGAAGGGTTGGCGAAAGAAGAGAGAGAAGATAGAAAAGGGAGGGGAATGAGAGGGAGAAAAAGCGAGCGGAGGGAGTAGTGGAAGAGGAAGACATGGGGTGGAGTTGAGTGGAGGAGGTGGAAAGGAGGCGAAAAGAAGGCGGGCAACAGGTGCTCTTCCACGGCGCTCGAGATATATCAGTGAGGAAAGGATTACAGGACAAGGTTAGGACGCCACTCAAAAAAGGTAATGAAAATCGTGGCAGCCCGAGAGTGCCATGGTATTAGATTGTTTTTAATGCTTTTATTCTGTTTTAGATGATGAAATGCTGCCTAAAGTTAGAGAGAAAGCCACGTGCTATGTATACCATTTGGGAGAAAAGTAAAAAATACTGCCAATAACAAATAACTGCGCTAAGAAATACCAGAGCATACAATAGACAAAAAATGTGGAGAAATTTCACAAAATATGCGGAATATTATAAGAAAAAAATCTCTAAACTTTAAAATGGCTAAAAATAATAAAAAGCAATCTAAATTAAGATTTATTAACTTTTTAAATTATTAAAATATAATTTACGTTATTTAATGACTATTATTGTTGGCAATAACATGTAAACAATCACAAATATGAGTCCGTTCGAATGATTTGGCAGTTAGTTGGGCTTGGTTGCTTATTTCAAAGAATTGCTTTTTTTGAAGATTTGATTTTCAACGATTTTGTTTTTAGAATAACTTCTTCCTAGAATTGCTCCCGAGGAATTTTCTTCAAACCCAAATAGATGGTATTGTCTCTGAAGTCGCGTGCCATTGGAAAATATAGCTTTATATGTTTGTATTACTTAAATAAACTTTAGGATTAGTTATTATCACTATGTTTTACTTATTTACTACAACACGAAAAAGTAATCTATTATAAATTGTTTTGACGTCGAACATCTGAAATAACTATTCATATATAGATGTCAATCGATCGCTTCAGCGATACAAAATGAAGGATAAAACTGAATTAATCGAGAAAATAGAACATATCTCGTAAACAAATGCCACTTATTAGCTTTAATATGGAAGAATAACAATTCTGAATAAAGAAAACAGTGTATGGCATTCAATAGACTCAATAAATAAGACAAAACACCTAAAACAGAAATGGCTAATACGTTCGTAACTAGCAACTTGGCAAATCGACCATACGAGTGGAAAATTGACGCTCTTGATAAAGTTATATTTTTCTTCAAAATTTGAAATTTACGTTTTTGGTGCATGAAAAATGCTTCCATAATAACCAATTTGGTGTCTAATGTTAACCACAGTTTGAATTGATCCCCTAAAGTTGGAAATGTGAGGGGCGGAAAAAACTTCATTTCCTTCAACATTTCAAAGTTCATAAGGTATTTTACTGCATACAGAGTTGGTCTTGATTGATTTAGGGTTACAACCCCAACTTTCAAAAGATCGCACCTCCGAAATATTAACATTTCATATACT
This sequence comes from Tanypteryx hageni, assembly GCA_028673005.1. Lineage (NCBI taxonomy): Eukaryota > Metazoa > Arthropoda > Insecta > Odonata > Petaluridae > Tanypteryx > Tanypteryx hageni. Next base: position 149,845,464 of record CM054113.1, on the reverse strand, counting down.
TATGTGCCATTCAGGGGCGTGTTAAGCTACCGCGGGGTCCAAGGCACCAGATTGGTTCCGATATATTGAAACTAATCAATCAATATGATATATTGATATTGCAATGTATTATAAAAAATAATTTTCCATTGGGCAGTTTAAGGACAATAATGTTCTGAAAATTGAAACTAAAAAGAAGTAACCTTCTAATATATATATATATATATATATATATATATATATATATATATATATATATATATATATATATATATATATATTCATTCATTCGTGTTCTGTCTTACGACAGGTCCTACCAATTAACTAATTAATTGGTTTTGACTAGGGAATATACATACACGGTGTGGTGGTTTCCCGTTGCCTTCCACACCGGACACACACACAGAAGGGAGGAGGGAAACCCGGTGCCGGCATTTGCCTGCTCTTGCGAAGAACACCAGGGGGGCCAACGGCTTAACGTCCCTTCCGAAGGACGGAACAGCTGAATTTGCGCGGTCTCCTCAAACCACGCAAACAGGGGGCCGGATGACCTTGAGAAAAAATCCTACTCGCGCAGGATTCGTACCCGATGACTTTCAAGCATCGGGCGAGTAGCAGCCAGCGTCCTAACCACTACATATATATATATATATATATATATATATATATATATATATATATATATATATATAGTATATCAGCAAAACAAAGAAGACAATCTTGCCATCATATAAATGAAAAGCACGTAATTATGCTAACTTAAGCTTGGAAGAATTTCTTTCGAGACCTTTCTCTAGAAACGTCTGTTATAATATCTTCAAAATCGAGTATCCTTGTTATGTCCCATTCGATGCTGAGCACAGCCAAATCACTGAGTTTTTCCTCTAACAATGCTGAGCGTAGATGATTTTTTATTCGTTTTAAAATCGAGAAAGAACGCTCTCTCTCAGTATTTGACGACATAATAGTCAAATGAATTCTCAGTAGAACAAATACATTTGGGAAGGCCATATCTAGATTGGTAGTACTCAGTTAACGAATTGCATTTATAGATATTTTCATCACATTGACTTTTCTTTTGCGTACTGAAAATATTTAAGAAGTTCGTCAGGGTGACACTCGCAGTTTCCAAATGGCAGTTAACTTGTTTAGAAAATTCTGATACAATGTAAATATAAAAAAAGGCAATAATATTGTACGTTATACATAAAAAATAGTTTTGAAACTTTAAAGGACAAAATCAGTTTAAAGTGTAAAAACAGCACTTTATAATTTTATCAATAATACGATTTAGGATCAACTATTTAATAACCAAATCTATTATTATAATTTTTTTATCTGCATAATCTCTTTTCTAGAGCGCGGAGTCCCTTAAAGCGCGGGGCCCAGGGCACGTACCCTAAATGCCCTGGGGTTAACATGCCCCTGGTGCCATGTGAAGAGTATTTTGACTTTATCGCCACAAGTTTGCCGGGCATAGAAATCCTATTAAACACCTCTGTTCTAAAATATCGCATACAATCTATTTGCTCTTATTAAATGACTGTCCATAACTTAATAAAACTTCAAGTAAGGTTAAAATGACCCCATATATTTACAATTTATAGCCTTTGTCTTGCTAATTAGTGAGAAACCAAAGCATTCATGAGTCCTATACAAAACCGGTTTTTATAATAGAAAGTATTTCTTCATTATGATTAATTTATAAAAAAACATCTCAGCTTGCTCCATAAAAATTGTATATTTGCTTCATAAATTATCAGCTAATTAATTATTCGAGTTAAACCACGAATAAGATTTAATTAAAATTCGAGCAAGTTCACTCAGGAGTGCTATCGTAGCTTGAAAACATTGCTAGGAACCTCTATGGCATTAACATCTTAACCCATTAAAAGGGATTGTAGTTCGATAATTTTAAGAGCGAAATAAAAAAACCACCGCTAACAAGGGAGGGACACTTAATTGACGATCTCTATAAATCTCAAAAAAGCTTATGCAAATTCGCCGTTCCTTAAAAAAACATCGATAGTATTTGAGCTCCTTGCATGCGCGCACGTTTTCATTGAAGGTACTCTGGTATTTGCTCCGCATTTACAAACAATCACTCGTTTTTCCGCGATGTTTCAAGCAAACACGTTGCCAACCGAAAGGAAGATTGCATCACTGTTTGTTTTGAAGGTGTCCTGGTCGGCGCGATTTCGGGTCTCATTCGTCGAGGGGGAAAAAACAAGACAGCGCGCTCCGGCGATCACCATAACATGCTGGAAAAGCCGCTCGCTTGAGAGGACCGAGTACTGGGGTCTTCCAAAGCTCAGTCATTTGAATGGTAATTGCATTTTGAGGCACATAGCAATTAGAATGAGGCGAGAGGTTTTTGAGAGGGAAGGTGTGTGTATGTAGAATCTACGTTGCAAGGAAACCTGAACAGTAATTTCGCTTAGCATGTGTCCGTGGGCGAGGCCATACGATTTGAGGGCTGGGTGGATCAAAGGAAGGGGCGAGGAGAGCTACTGGAATGGGGCAAATGGTGTTGAAGTGGACCGCAGGGGGAGTTGAGCCGGGCCGTGGGAGGAGTGGGACGGAGGGAGTGTGGTAGAGAGTGTTTCGTGAGGGAAGAGGAGGGATCGTGGAGATAAACGAAGGGTGGGGAAGGTAGAGGCAGAGGATGGGGATATTAAAAAGGAGAGGAGAGCAAGGGATGCGGTTGAGTCAGGAGGAGATTGCGAAAAAAGAAGAGTAGAGGGAGAGAAAAAAAGGAGGATATAGGAAGGAATGTGATGGGAAGGGTGCAGTGGAGGGGAGGGGAAGAATGGAAAAGGGAAGTAAAGAGAATGAATTATGAGAGAGGAGAAAATGGAAGAAATGAGTCAATGGAAAAAGAGAGGACTAAATGGAATTAGGAGGAAATAAAAAGGAATAGATTGACAGGAGGAGGCTATTGGAATAAGAGGGAGAAGGGTATGAAAAGGCAAGGGAAATGCTGGGAAACCGAAGAAAGGTGTAAGAAGCAGAGGGAAACCAATCACAGGTGTGGGCAAAGTGAAGAGAGAAAATTATACAAAAAGGGAAAGATATACAATGATGGGGTAGAGAAAGAGGGGGAGAAGAGAGACGAAGTAGATGGGAGGTAGAGAAGTAATGGCGGGAGGGAAGAGGAGCCTGGATGGGGAGAGAGGGAGTGTGTCGGGAGAAAGTAGGGGGCCGACAGGGGAGAGAGGGAGTGTGTCGGGAGGAGAGGAGAAGGGAGAGGGAGCGACGGTCCTGGGAGGGTGGGAGGGGAGGGTTGAAATATGGCTAACCGACACTCCCTTCCCCACCCTCACTCTCTTCAATCGCCCACACCCCGCTCACTCCTCCCTCTCCCCCTCCTAAACTAACCCCCACTCTTCCCCCCTCCCCCCAGACGAAAGAGGGAAACCTGATTTGAAGAGTTGGAAGCACGCGGTTCCCACTTACGAGAAAAGAGAGATAGGGAGAGGCGCTAAAAATAGCAAAACACCAATGCATTTTACTTCTTATGAAATATCGCATGTAATCGATTCGCCTCCGCGAGCAGTATACGTTAGCGCAGGAGAGGATATAGAGGAGGCGGGAGACGGGCAGGTGTTTTACAGATTGGATCTAAGCATAGCGCTAGTTAAATTCACGAAAATAAACGAAATAATCGAAGCTATAAGAGGAAATTGGAGGAAACAAAGTTCGGATGATAGATTTCATTCTATTTTAGCATTATATTAAAATAATGAAACTAACTTTTCCCCATAAGATAGGAACTATTTCGATTCTTCTTGAGAAGTTAAAGATTTATATCTGGTGAAATATTTTTCAATAGACATGGAAACTTTTCTCCCAAATGTTAAGATATAGGAAAAAGAATATACTAATATAATGGCTTTCATTCTGTTTAAAAAATGTTTCAATGTATGTTATGCCACGAAAGAAAATATATAAATGACATGAAGAAAAAGAATTCATACGCTAGATGAAATAAAATGGAAGGAGAGTTATCAAGAAAAAGTGAAGAAAGTTGCAGAAGACAGAGCGACAAGGATAGCTTGGTTTAACCTACGTATAATCAATGACCTGTACAAAGATTACTAATGGTGATGATATGCTTTAATTAAAAAAGCAAATATTCACAAATCTTTTTAATATTACGCGCGTTTCTATTTGTAATTCACAACCCATTTATAGGCATCCATTATTATTTTCAATAACAAATGTTATTGGATTGCGTATCGAACGCTACTTAAGTATATAAAAGTAAATAGCAGGGGTGGCCAAACATACTTGCTCACGGAGCCGCATACGATGATTTTCAGAAGTTTGAGAGCCGCATGACACATTCTAAACTCATAAATTTACGAACAGTAAAACATAACCTGTATCCGAAGCAATTCGGATATAATGAATGTCCATTAGGCATCCCAGACGCGTCTCAAGTCACATTACGTCATTGCGTTTTGTAGAGAAAAACGTTGACACGCCACTGAATGGAAATTTAAAAGAGCCGCATACTAGGATAAAAGAGCCGCATGCGGCTCGCGAGCCGCGGTTTGGCCACGTCTGGTATATAGTAATAGTAGTAGTAAATAAAATATTTCATTCTTACAACTTTCGATCGTCGATACATCCAGCTTCGATCGCATCTTAACTATTTTGCCAAATTTATTTTAAACCGGGAATAACGTTTAAAAATAACTTAAGGACACGTGCACGGCGAAAGACTGAAATTAAAATGCATTGTTCTTGAAAATACATTATCGAAATATGCATGATGATTAATAACTTGGCTCATCATCTTCACCTCAACCAAGTAAGAAACTGATTCGCAACATGACTCAAGGTGAGGCGTCCTTCTATGCCGTCCTTGGTCTGCCCTAAACTTAATTTTCTTAGGCTTCAATATCCATTCCCTCCGGTTAGTCTGGATCCTTTACACCAGAACCGGAATAAGGTATTTTTGCGCCGTAGGAAAGGTTTGAAAATTACGCCCCTCCTTAATGAAAATATACAGTACAAAATTTTACCTCTCAAAACAGCAATGTAGATGTAAAATAAAATATATTTTAAATATAAAACGTTACACTTAAAAGTTCAAATTGTCATTTGTTGCGTCCATATGAGGGAGCTTCGCTCGCCTAGCCCTTGTAATAGCTCTGCTCTTTAGCTATTTTCTTGGACGTCTGTTAAGTTGTACTCAATTTATTCTAAATTGGAATTCTATTCATATCACATCCCAAAATATTCATTTTTGTTGTAACGGAATAATCTATCCCCATCAACGGCTCAATACTTTTAACTACATTACTTGAAATTTATTGGTTCAGTTTGTATTCGTAACCGCATCCAAACTTCTCAGCCAAACAATTAGCGCATATTCCAACTTATCTAATTAGCTTTATTTATTTTTAACTGTTGTCTAAACAAATAATAATTATTCATAAAGGTCAGTAATTTTTACACCTTACCCTACAGATAATAACTTTTTGAGAGTCGATTAACATTCGTCCGTTATGCTCAATGACTTGTTACGTCCAGATGAATATGCTTCGTAAATTCATCGGTATATCTATGTTCCCTATAATGTCATTAATATTTAATCCTTAGATTTCTGTAGATACTCCTCTGCAGTTTGTTCTTCCAGCTAAAGTCGAAGAGTACTCAAGTTTATTCAATTTATTATAGAATGGGCCGTAAGTTAAAGACTGTATTTCAGTCTTAGACACTGAGAAAACAATTTCTTCAAATTTAATAATTAATCATACAAACGTAAAATCAGAAAAACTTATATATATATATATATATATATATATATATATATATATATATATATATATATATATATATATCATGTTTATCTAAATTTCTCAAATTCGAGACTGAAATTTTAGACAGTAAAGCCCAATATTTGTGACACTCATGGTTGTTTAGGGTAAAAACGGCTTTAACCTCTATGGAACTCAATTCAAGGTCTGACACTGATAAATCTGGCTCCAAGTGAAATGAAAGTGGAAAGAAAAAAAGATGACGTCAATTCTCTGTACATCCCATAAAATAGTCATAAGTGTTGGCGAACATTATCTTGGATGAAGTCACCAATCAGATTTTACATTCAATAGGGTTGTATTACATTTTAGCATGAGTCAATTTTTGGCCCAGCTTTCCAATCGCAAAAACGCCATCTTGTCCCATTTACGAAACATATTCGCATTTATTTAAAATGGAAGAAGCTTTCACTTCGAAAGGTCGCCGACAGGCCAAGAATTGATCAATTCCGATTGGAAAGAGCGATTTAATTACCTCTGAAAGAATGTTACGAAAACATGCACCAACTGAAAGAATTAACTTTTTCTTAACACGAGGTGTCCTAAATTTATTTCTGAAAATTTCTGAACTGAAAGAAATTTATAAAAGAAAGGTCTGGCAAGGTTCGGAGATATGCGTAAAAAGTAAAGGTGATAACAATTTCTTAGTGCAAACAACAAAAAGTCGTTTTAAGAATTCCTACAGTAATTATCACATAACTATCGTATATGAGAAATCATTGCTTGAGCATCTTGATTGGGTTCCATGAACATTCAACCTTTTAATTTGACAAGATCACCTGCATCGGAATATTTACAATCTTTCGATGTATTCTGCACGTGAATTATTTAATTCATTTATACCTTTTGTTACTTAGTATTACTTTCGAATTAGTAGTAATTTCTTCGAATGTTTTTGTCTTTTCAAATTCAGTCGCCTAAGAATTTTTAATTTCGGAATGCAGCTCTCAACAAAATTAATCAAGATAGCTCGATGGCTGGAATCCAATTGATGACTTAGATAGATCCAGTAGCCAAAAAAGATTGGAAATACCACATACACATTTTGGCTACAAAGTTGCCCTCCTCAGTGGTGATTCATCGTTTATGGATTCTACAAATGGTCTCTTTTTATCATCTACAATCGGCGAATCATCACTTACGATGCATCCAAAATGCGCATCCGGTTATTCCCAACATTTGTATGGTCAATGTAACTATTTAAAATATAAGATTCTGCCTTGATAAATTTAAAAAATAATACTGTATTTTCCAGATACTAAGACGGTTTTAATTACACAAATTAAATTAATTTTATTTAGGGGTTATTTTCTCTTTCTTCAATACTTCTTCCTATTAGAGTCAAGTATGGTTTCCAAAGGAATGGCTCTCTCTAAACGAGGGGTCCGCAAACTTTTCAATGTGACGAGCACCAAGTTACACCCAGCAAGCACCACTATACTTTTATACTCGTAAAATTGGAATGATCATAAAGAAAATCAAACAATCGTTAGTGATTAAAAATGTTCTTTCGTACGTTTATAAAGTAAACAAGCAAACAAATTAAACTACTGGTGCTAGGAAAGACGCTTTATAGCATCTTAAAGTGCATAGTAAGACTGACAAAGAAAACGGCGGTGCTCGTGAGCAGCATTTTTCGGACCCCTGTTTTAGATCGATGAGTTACAAACATCTGAGAAATTTAAAAAGACTTTCAAACGAAAAAGACATTCGACAAAACTTTGCAGAAATACAAAAAATAATTCTTATTTGCCTCATTGCGTTTCTTGATGTATAAGCGACGATATTGCGTAAGATAAACATAAATAGAACATATGAGAGATACACGGTACAAATTATATAAACCCTTTACCTCAGATATTACAAATATTTTAGTTTAACTATGCACCAAAACATAGAAAGCGCATATCAGACACAGAATTCGACCGTAGCTGTTGGTTATCAGAAATATGACTTTCAAAAACTTCTACTATGATTTTTGTGCTAGAAAAGCATTTTTCCATAGCAGCGCTGGAATTTCTCTCCGAAATTCGAATTTAGAATGCGAAGGTCTTTCCAGAGAACGTAAAACGGATCTATCCGCGGATTTGTACAAACATGTTTTTGTTTATAACCTCCTCGTTCGGGGTTACGCACAGAAAGACTTCCAGCAAAATTCAGAAATTAAGTAACAATAGTACTCTATCGCGCTTCCAGCATATAAATATTTACACGCATTTCCCAGTTTTATCCACACGATGTTTTTAAAGAAAACCGAATCCAGTGATTTGCATTACTGTGTAAAATATTGGAATCAGTTTCTCCTGAAATTATATTTTCATTTTTCTCTTTATTCTTCTCTCCTAGGTTCAGAACATACCTTCTTATTTGCCCAAAATATATCAGACATTTTAGAGATATATGAATTAATTTCACATCTTACCGAAAAACCCTATATTATAATGAAAATGGATGTGTACGTCTCCAAAGCTGTTAAAAAAAAATATTCCACTTTTTCCTGAATCCCTAAGTTTCTCAACGTGAAGTTCTCGACTGTTTTTTATATTAGATTATGCCTAATTTAAACCACTGTTAACGAAACGACGAAGAGCATTTCTATGTTTCCTTCCGATTGATAGCGCGTAAATTTTATCGTCCATTTTATCAAATTATAATTTCTCCGGAATAATCCCAACTCATCTCTCCCTCGATGACGATCAAGTCCGCAGGGAACGAAGCGAGTCGCCGATAAAATTTCATTCCCCTTGATTTCTCCTCTGTCACCTCTTGAGATCGATAGTGATCGCATGCACCCAGATTCGTATCAGACGGAGCTGATGCACTTTCCCTGTTCTCCTCGGGCAACCGCATCTCATTAGGATAGGAGACAGCGTTAATTGCCCTTAGATGCGGTGATATCGTAACAAGTTCTAATAGCAACTATCGAGATGAGGTATTTTTTTTAACTTTAATGCCAGTCTCTTTCCATCATTTCCTGCGGGATTCGAATATCAGATGCCTCGAACCGCTGCACGACGTGGTCGCATTCTGTTCGCAGATCCGTATTTATAACAAAAAAGTGGAAACGACGAAGATTCTACAAATACCTGGCGTATCTCAGACCACGATGATTTTTTTGTCGCGCATTCCGCTTACTTTTCCTTAAACTTGCGCAATAAAAGAAAATGGTGACACTAATCGAGCAACATTACAGCCAAACCCCGATTTAGCGTCCTCCCCCTATATAGTGCCACCCTCGCCTACCGCCCATGATCCATGTGAACAGAACTTTCATCTTATGATTACATAGAGCAAGCATATACTGCAATTTACCGCCACTCCCGCTTTAACACCAATGTCAGTGATGGACAAACGGTGGCGCTAAATTGGGGTTTACTGTACTCATTTGGATCTACATTGGTAAAGGTAATCCGGCAGCTAGGGCACATATTTCGACCAAACGTATCAGTTAAATGAAAAGGCATCGTTTTATATCAATAAAAACTTAGAACAAATATGTTGCAGGATATATACAGTCTCTAACGAATAATTGAACAACGAAACGCCTCTCAACTCTGGAAGCATACCCAAGTGAGAGCCATGGTTTCAATGTGTCAATTTTTTAAAAATTTTCAGATTATTTATTTTGGATACACTTAAAAGTTTATAACCTCAATGCTTCTGCCCCAAAACTTTGATGAGTCCGATATTTCTTCATTTTAGAATGTGGCGGCTGCAGACTCTCTCTCTCCCCCGAAACCATCCACTCCCAAGGATGACTCCTCCTCCCTCTCCATGTCACAATCAATCACGAACAGCAGACGAAGAGGGAGATAGAGGCAGATACAGAGAGAGGCATATAGAGGGAGAGGCAGATTGAGAGAGAGAGAAACAGATAGAGGGAGAGATAGAGTAAGAGACAGATAGAGGTAGTGAGACAACGAGGAAACGTCTTCTCACGGACGACCATTTACCACCGTCGAGCAAAGAACCAATCAGTTGGCACCTTAACCCTTGGGCAGTCTAGATTCGAGGTCACGGCGTAGAAAGCGAAGTTATTCTGGATCTTTCCCTTCTCCTCGTCCACCTCTCCCTTTTATTTACTCCTTTCCCCATCCCCACACTCTCCGCGACCCATTTAGGGGAGGAAAACGACGTGTCAGCACCCGCGATGTTTACACTTTCCCTCCGAAACGTCTCTTTCCGCTCCCTCCGCCATCTTAACCCTCTCCCTCCCTCTTTCCTCACACCCTTCGAAAGCCAACGCGCGTAAAGTGAGCAATTGCAGCAACCACAGACGCCCGGTGGTCAAACTGCGACAGCATCCGAAACAAAGCAGCCATGACACCGAATGACATTCCTACGTTGATTTACTGCTCCTGTTTGCGCACGCGAACTCTCCGTTTTTCCGAGAAGGAAGAAGGGAAAACAATCCGAGAAAAGGAAGGAATTCCCCGCCTTAGCTGAAATGATGACAATAATTCATCTCCCAAATCCACGCGGACCATTTCCCCCGGGGAACCCTTTTCTCGCCAATTATGCCCGGGGAAGGGAGGAGGATGAGGGAGTGGAAGAGGTACGCCGAAGAAAGCAAGGAGGGGAGTTGGCGGAGTGTGAGCGGGAGGTGCAGGAGGAGAAGCCCAAGCATCGCCATAACAACATCTCCGGAGAGGCAGAGAGAGTGAGAGAGAGAGAGAAGGGTCGACTAATTTAACCCGACCCCTCTTTTGGCCACCGACCCGTTCCTTTTATTATTTTCGCAGGCACTAAGTCGACTAATACGACCCTCGCATGTTCTCCGCAAATTTATGGTCCTCTCGGGGCCAACCTCTTTCTCTCCTTTCCGTGCATCACCCTTTCCTTGCTCGAACACTTTTACTTCACGCGCGCGCCGCCGCGTGTATTTTTGGCGAAATTGCGAGAGGTCAAGAGGACGTTCCTCCTTCGGAACCTCCCAATCCTACCTCACTTGGAAAAATCCTCCTTTGAGGACCTCATCCCTTTTTCCCCTTCCGTTCTGTCCTCCGCTTCCTGTCTTCTCTATATGTCTCGCCATTACCTATGCCAGCCCTTTCCTTCACCCCTTGCCTTACCCTTTCTAACCGACAGTGGCAAAAAATTTTATTGGCGACAATTTAGAGTCGGGGATGGTAGTCGTCTTTCCATTTCTTTTAAAGCTGCGCGAAAACGGTAAATCCACCACAGTTTGCTGGGCATATATTTTTGGGCGGGATGGAAAGAGGTGGGCAAAGGGAGGCATTGTGTTGGCGTCGCGGGTTTTCCTAACATTTGGAGTGTTTCTCTAGGGAAAGGGTTTTCGGCGGTAAAGGGATAAAGCACAGCGGGAGACTGCTGCGAAGAAGAGGAATTCCTCTAAGAAGGAAGGACATTTTTGCAAGGCGGGTGCTACATAGGGACAAACAAATTTGTTTTATTGCATCGAAGACTAGACGGAACGAAGGGGTTAAGGTCGAACATTGTTTCGGATATTAGCTTCTTACTGCAGGAAGCGTTTCTGTTTTCATGGCAAAAGGAGCACATTTTGCCTAGAGAAAGTTCAGAAATGGAACGTGGACGTGTATTTTCTAACAAATGGGCGGTAAGTTTTGGCTAATAGTAAAATTTAGAAAGAAAAAGGAGCTGTGTGACGGTAAGAAAAGTAAATTTCAGAAATATACAAATTCCATTTCAAATAGAGCAGTGACTCTAAAAGAAGACATATCTGTCAAATTAAAAATACATTAAGAAAAATTATCTTGGTTCATTTTGAAATTAAATAAAGAAATTGGAAAATAAAAAAAATTACATTTGTTGATATATGAGATATAATTGAAAAAAAGGCCCCTAAAAATAAATATTATGGTATGTAGCTAGAAAAAACCGCGGTTTAGCTCCGAAAAAATTATAAAATTTTACTTGTTTTCATTAAAAGCAATCAATCTATAGTATTTATGGTCCTCTATGTCACGGTCTCATTCCTTTTTCTGTCTTATCAATGGTTGTAATTTGATTTAGTTTAGCTAACCAAGTATGAGTTTTATGAAGAAAAACAAAAGAATGTGGGTGAATGTTATACTGATTAATGGACGAAAGAAATTAAGTTACGAATATGGCCAGGTTGATGAGCTACGATATTATTGAAGAGATGAACTAGAATACTTAAAGGAGAAATAGGAGGGAAAAAGAGATGAAACAACAAAAAGGATGAGCAAAAATGGAATAAGAGTGATCGATAGATAGGCGAAAAGGTAATAGGTGGATTGGAAAATGCCTTTACAAATGTTATATTCATTTTTTGTTAATTCTAGAACCCGAGTTCAATCTTCATCGTAATACCGATATAAACTAAAAATTATTTTTTTAAATAAAAAATTATAGCCATTTGTCTGAAGAGAACGAAATGAATCTAAAATCATATTGAAAAGTTGAGGGGAAATATAGGCGGGTATAGTATTTGAAGTTGATAGAAGGGAGGAAAGATATATAATAGTGAGATTTGTAGGATAGACAAGAAAGGAGAGTGGAGAAAACATGTAAAAGGTAAAGGAAAGAAGAAAAAGTAAAATAGGATGGACTGAGAGAAAGAAAAAAATTAACTGGAAAAGAATGAAAAGTAAGGAAATAAAAAGCATAGAACAAGATCAAAAAATTATTTGCCAAAGTAAGCTTAGGACTAGTTTCATAAGCATAATTCTGATTTCTCGATCGGAACGTGAGCTACACTCTGTAATTGCCGTTATTCACTCCAACTTATACTTGTTAAGTACTGAAGCAAGTCATAAAATTATAATCAAGATTTTTTGGGAAGGGACTTTCCGTATATATCTGATCTCAGATACACTGAAATAAATTATTATATTTAAGATACTTCTACTTCAAAGTGACATTTAATACATTTCATACAAAAGTTTACTTGCTCAAGAGATCTATCGCAAACTCGTTTTAGGTAGGTATATCTCTGAAACTTAATTGCACATCTCGAAAGAATTTTTAGCAGTGAAAATGAGTGGTTGTGATCAATCGTCAGGTAAGTGGAAAATGATAAGTAGTACATCCAAGATTTAACTCCTAAAACCCGAAGGAAATTTAATTGAATACTTTCTGTGAGGTCAAAGCTAGGGTCGGCGTGATGGGACATGCAGCGTATACCTTGCATACAGCCCCCTAAAAATAGGGCTACGTATATGACATCAGTTTTTGGTTCCACTTAACGTTGTGATTCAGCATTCTTCAGCATGAAAATAATAAAGTTCAAGCATAGGTCAACTTTGACAGATAATCACCTGGACGACTGAATGCGGTTAGCAACAAGCAGCTTTAAACTAAAGTTTGTACAGCTTGCTGACGCCATGCAAAATATATACTCGTATAAATATATAAATAATATCTGAAATTGTTCTTTGATAATTTGTTGCCGGTAATAAAACAACCACCACACACCAACTCAAGATTTTGACATTCTATTTCAACCTCACCCTCTACTCGCTCGAAATAATTTTGAACAGTGGAGATGGACGGTCGATCGACACGCAAGTGGAAAGTGATACGTATAGCCCAAGATTGTGAAGTATGAGCACCCCTAGCGTATGGAAACACTGAGAAGAATAACCGGGAATAGCGAGGTTGATAGGTATTTAATGTATCGATAACATCTACATAGTGCGCGAGTTAGTCGCTGCTGATAATTGAGAAACTTTTACTCGAAATAATGGAATGGAAATTATTCAGCTGCATATAAATACGGATGTTTCAGAATATCATTTTAAAGTTTTACAGCGTTCACCTTTCTTTCACAAATTGCGCGTGAGCAATAAAAAGTGAATAAAAACTAAGCACGACGAGTGTTTGATCTTTAGAACTCATCTCTGTTCATTTAATATAATGCATAGTGTACCTTATTTGGTTCATTTTATGGAGAAAATGACCGTAAAGTACAAAAATCTGTTAAAAATTACATGTTAAAGTTCGAAAGTAGTCAGTAAATATTTCAGCGGTATTTTCTTTTATGGAGGCCGACGACAATTCTGCAATATTAGAAGGCTATCTGGTAAATGGCCGCATATTGTAAGGAAAATTTGCTGTCATTTATGCAGCATCCAATTACTCTCACCGATTATTACCATGGGTGGAGAAAATATCCCCGTTTGCCTTCGAAATTTTTGGTGTTAATATAATCTGGGAATGACTTAATTTATTCTATCTATTATTTTACACCGTATAATTAACAGAAAAATCAGTTAAAAGGATAAATTAGAGCTTTATTTTTCCAATGACGTGGAAATATGATAGATTATCTATGTTTGCAATATATGAGTTACACAAAAAAAATCCACTGTGTATAACCCCATCCCAAGAAGCATTGTAAAACGGCAAAATAAAAAAGCACAATCATATCAAAATCAAATCATCGAGTACGGAGTGATGATAACTCGGTAATAGTTTCTGCCTGATTTTTGGGAGAAATAGGAAAGCATAAAGCTTCCTATATGGTTTTTCGGAAAATAAATCATTTTCGAAAAACCGAGAAATTCGTATAATTTAAAATGCGAATGCTCGTATCTATAATGAAGTTAAGAACGGCTGAAAGAGAGGGGTATATCAGGTCCAAGAAGATTTGAATGACGGTTTAATTTAGATAACCGTCTGTCGAGACCTGACAAGCCTTTGGGGGTCTGGGAATTTGATTAACGAAATTCACAGCAAGATTTTTAAATAAGGCGTATTTTATTGTTTCATAATTAATTATATATATTTTACAACGAAACAGTACCTGCAGCAATGTTTTCATTCGCTCTCTTATCACGTTTTGTACTTTTTCTGATTCCACAGACTGATACACGAGTTTGTTCCATAAGAATGAAAAATGCAAAAAATGCTCGTGGTAGCATCTGTAGCAAAACTGTTTCTACATACTTTTTAACCCAGATCAATGCATTATGTTACACGACATCTAATCTGCTGGGTTAGGCGAGAATTCTAACATAATACTACTTTTAAAATACAATAGATTTGGAATTAATCTTGATTTATTTTTTATGATATCTGAGAAGTACGTATATAGATCCACTTGACTCAAAAATTAATTCTACACAATGCGTGTGCATTCCCTGTTAGTCGATTCATTACTTTTTAAACAATTACACGCTTTCTTGATTACAATAACATTTCTATAAAATTATCATAGATGGTGTTCTGAAAATAAAAATTATTGCAAATAGCTATACGAATGTCTAAAAACTTTTTACATTTTATCCACAAAATAATTTTTTGCAGATTCTGTAGTTAAAACGCTAATCCAGAATAAAGAAAAATTGCATATTTCTCACGCGAAAAATAAAAGTGATGTTTAACGCAGCTTATATTCTCTCTTTGTTTCGTCGAAAGGTCTCATATTATGTGTGTGAGGTGTTACCTAAAACCCCTACCAAAATTAATTTATCCGTCAACCTTAATCTTCCGTCTCCCTAGACTATTTTCCATTCGCAGGAATGCGAAATATCTTCGCGTGAGTCGCTTCCATTACAACGCGAGCCAATCTTATGTGACACTTTTGCAAAAGATATGAAAATAATTCAATTCGAGCAATGTTAACTACAGGCAAGTTTATCCTTGCATTTCGTCACGCTTACGACGTTATAAGCAACAGTCATTAGAAGAAGCAGTAGAATTTTACTCATGCGCATAATATGAAAGACATGAAAGATTCTTAAAATATACGCTCTGCTATTAATAATTCCAACGCAGTTATTTTTTATTTTGATTTAATAATTGTTTTTATGTGTTTTCGTTAACAAAACATGAAAGCAACTTGCGTGGGCCTCAAAACAAAATAAAATATATTACAAACCATTAACTTCCGTAACATGAATAGGATCATTATGTCATTTGAAAAATAAAAGTTTTTCACATAACCTTTAAATTGTCCCTTCCAACTTATTCCCTCTTTTTTATCTATTCTTTAAGTGTAATAAACTCCTCCTATAACTGCTTACAGTGGCGGTCATAATTTAGCCCTGTGGATCTCGTACACCCTATGCTTGGGATTCAGCGTTACAGACCGAAGTGCGAAAAAGAAGAGATAGAGAGGGAGAGAAAGAGAGAGAGAGAGGGTTACGACTGTGTGAGCCAAGAGATTAACGAGGACGGGAAACAAATAAACGACTCACTTGATGTGAGAACAGTAAAGGAGAGCCGAGCTGCATGGCCGACGTGAGACGGAAAAACGGATGGAAACATCTAGACACACTGTGATAGAAAATCTTAAATGGAATGAGATTTGAAAAGAACATGAGCAAGGCCATGACTCGCTCGACGAGATAACTATATCAATAAAAAATAAAGAAGCAATCGTTCCCAATATAATGTACTACAGGTCGACTTTTTCCATTATCACGATAGCATGTACGAAGTCGAAACATGTCCACTATGAAAGAAATAGCTAAGAGCAAAAGAAGATTACTGCGATGATAAGTAAGGTTTTCTGGTACTCCTAAACTTAAAATTTTCATCCGACGTTTTATCAAAAAACTATAATGAATGAGAAATAAATCTACGGCGAACAATTTACACAAAGTATAAAAATATAAAAATGTGCGACTACGACAAATATACTTTAAACGTGAAAAAAGATAGTCAACACATTCCAATTAATCCATATATATTTATTAGCTTAATAATCTGCACGTGGACTATCCTGTATAATTAAATACTAATAGTTAATAAAATATTCAACCGTAATTTAATACATGATTTTTTCCGCTTACATTTACAAAGGATTATGAGATTTGATAACTATTATCTCAGTCAAACATTTAATGAGTCTGTGTTTTGCCTAATTTTTTGCAATAATTTCATATAAAATTCCTTGAGTAAATGAAGTAATCCTGTACCTCTTTTGGTGTTTTTGTTATCTTTTCAGATTGTTTATTGGAAAAATAAAACAAGCTATTACATGTACAAATGAACAAAGTAGAACAGAGAAGAGAATTATCTCTCATTTTAATTACCACAGAAGCCTAAGATCGATTTCATAAGTCAATTGAATCAAGCTAGAAAAGATTTTCATCGAACTCCGAGAAAATACGCGTTGGGATACGATGCAAAAATCAGTGACTCGAGGAGAATTTTATGGCACTGATGCTGGCGCATCATCCATCGAACATCGGAGAGCCATAACAAATTTAACTGCCCTTAATAGATATGCCCGTAGACGCTGAGAGTACTCGAATGGCAATCAAAGGAATGTATTTTACGTGAAATATTTCTCATTTTATAGTCTTCCCCACGACTTCCAGTGCGCAATTGGTTCATATATCTCAGAAAATAACGATCGGGGACGTATGAGTTCATAAAAACTCCATGTATTTCGCGCCTAGGGGGGAGAAACGAACCAACAACTTCGACTTCTAGGACGTCACTTGATGTCGCTCTCTGTTTCTCTCAAGGCCAGCGGAAAGGAAAAAATGTAGAGCGATGGTATGATATAGGGAAAGTTGGAATGATAAAGAGATGGGGAGAAAGAATAAATGAACTCGGTATTATATATGGATTTGACATCAGAATATCTTTAGTCTTTTGGAATGCAGCCATTTAAACCCAAGCGATCGAGCACACGTGAAAGTATTGGAAAATATTAAGGAAAATATTACCAATGACTAAAATGCCGCAGAAAAATCCAATAATGAATTATCGAGCTTATCATTTGCCAGAAATCCAGCTGGTTATCAAAAAAATTCCAGTAGAGACAGTATATTTTATCAGCAGCAATTTAGAGGTAGTTGATTCTATAACATAAATAAAAAGAAAAATTAAGAATTGCAAAAATATCGATCGTATTTAAAAACATTCACAGTGAAGTAGTTCATCAAAACACATTAAAATTTGTTTATAATAATAATTTATTGATGATATAAGCAAATGAGAATTTGGAATTAATACTATGTCATGTAATTCATTAAAATGTCGTTAGACAAAACGCATTAACTCTAAAAGTGATCGTGCAGATTCTAATTTATGCAGTATCAAATACAATATATCATACATATTATTGCATAAACATTTGTAAATTTTATTTATTACTCGATAATGATCAATAATAATAATCATATAACAAGTTAAAAAAGAACTGCAAAAGTAGATTCCAAAAGCGCTTTTTTAGGATCCTAATAAGCATTCGCAACAAAAAGACCAATTGTCGTAGAATCGATATCGTAGAATTAATGAAGAATTTGCACCGCATTCAATAAAAACACACATGTAGCACTATAAATAAACATAAATAAATAAAATTATTATTAATTTTCTCACAATACAAAAAATTAAACCTGTATGCATGATTCAACAAACTACAGATTTAGCGATCAAACTGCGAGATTTTAATGTAACACCTCATTTTCCTTACCAACTTAGCATTAAAAACAAAACATAAAACTAAAAATCAATCAAAAATTATTGAAAAGATACCTCACCGCAGTTAAGAAATTGTAATATGATCTTAATCCCTATCCGAAAGTAAATCGAACGTATTTACACTTCGCTTTATTATTGTAGCAACGTAAGCAAAACGAAACTTTACCATAGTAACGGACCCATATAGGCAGTACATAAGGGTTTTTTAATCCTTCTGAAAGCCAAACGAACGTACAGACGGATCCCGAAATCAATAGGGTTCATGCCTGCCACCATCTGCAACTACGCTAAAAATCTTAACTTTACAACTCTTCTCGTTGGATCAAAAATTTTCTCACGGACGCGTACGTCCGGACGGGTGGACGGACAAAGTGGAAACAACGGCGATTAAAAAAAAAGAAGCGCTAAAAGTAGTATTGTGTATATGAAAGAAGTTACACTTTTCTATGACTTACTGATCGAACAAAAGTGCATCACATTGAATCGCTCTTGCATTGGCAGTCTCAAAAATGCGTACTTAGATATTTCAATAGTTTAAGTTGTAATAGAGAAATATTAAAGCCACCGATCTTACTGAGATTGAAATTATATACATGCGACCCTTCACGAACGACTTCTAAACGAAGCGACGAAGTTTACTACGAAGTATGCTCCTGAATTCGTCGAAGGCGAATATGCAAAACAACGTATAACGGGACTAGACTTAGCGAGAATTTACTGCAAAGGTCCTTAAATACGAACAATAATTTCATTTAAACAAAACATCTGTCATGACAATTTTTTACAGCTACGTACCAGTGCCATGTGAAATTGAGAAATCGAATTGTAAGGAATGACTACATTTCGATGAAACGATCATAAACGATAGAGAATACCACGTCCTCAATGTAAATCAAGCGATAACAACTCAATTTCTCGGCTATCATGTATATAATGCGTCATTTTTATAAGGAAAATACTTGATTCAAACAACCGGAAAATTATGAAATCCGGCAATCCGAGCGTCCGAGATGCATGAGAGTGCACTGTACCATTAAATTGAATGAGTGCTCGAAGGATTAGAGCAGTGTTACTCAACTTTTTTGAGCCGCGACCCAGATTAGGCCAATGGTTTTGTCTCGCGACCCAGGTGTCAGAAATAAAGAGAGGTGTAAAATAAAACACATGAATCAGTATAACGGATGTTAAATTTTAATGATATAATGAAATGAAGATAAAAATACATATAAATACATAAGGAACTTTTTCAAAAAGATAATAGTAAAAATCAGAAATTTTGCAAATACATAAAAATATGTAATTAGATCATGTTAATGTGAACATTTAGTGATGTTAATGTGAATCTTGACTTTGTAAAAGTTTCGAAAGCTCTTCAAATCGGGGTTTATACTTCCAAGGTTGCATCTTAAATCATTCTCTGGCTGTAATCGGTTTCGTAACTTGGTTTTTATGTTTGTAAGGGCTGAAAAGCCTGGCACACAAACATATAGTAGCAAAGGGGAGTAATACCTTCAGTGCTTCATTTCCCAGGATTGATTTTTCCTTTCGTATTTTCAACCAAAATGCACTGAGGGACAGTATTTTTATTAAAATTGTAACGTAGTGTCTCATCACTTTGTAGTTCGATAAATTTCTCTTCAAATTTATTAATAATTGCAAAATCATAATGCAAATCATCCACTTCAAAATTAAATGGGATGCGCACCCAGTTGTATTTCGCGATATCCTCTTTTGGGATGTGGCGATTGAATTCTATTATCAACTTTCCTAAATGCCCTACGATGATATTCTGTATTTCCGTGAAATTGACATTTCCGTCTTCAATCATTAGATTCAGAGTTAGGAAAGAACCAACTTTCCTTTCCTCTACTTTCTTCTTCCATAACTTTAGCTTTTCTTTTAAAGCACTTATCTTCTCAGTTAACTCAAAATATGTGTATGATCACGGCCTTGCATAGAAATGTTTAGGTCGTTGATTTCTGAAAACATGTCTGCAAGATAGGCTAATTGTAACATCCACTTTGAATCTGAGAATCTTGGTGGTGGTTTTCTCTGTTAAAAATATTTCTACCTCATGGCGTAATGCTATAATTCGCTGAAGGACTTTTTCTCGAGACAACCACCTAACCTCAGAATGATATAATAAATGTTCATATTCAGAGCCAAAATGAGAGCACATCTGGTTAAAAATTCTACAATTGAGAACCATCGATTTTATAAAATTAACAATCTCTATTATGTCATTCATGACAGTCTTCAAATCCAGCGACATATTTTTTGAAGCAAGATTTTCTCTATCTAGGAAGCAGTGAAAATTTTTAACCTTTGGATTAATTTCCTTTACCCTGGCACAAATACCTTGACGATCTCCAAGCATTGCCGGTGCACCATCTGTGCATACACTGAAGCATTGATTCCAGTTGTCCTTCTTCATTATAAAATGAATCTACCATTCTAAAAATATCTTCTCCAGTTGTTCTGGTGGAAAACCGCCAGCAGAATAAAATATCTTCTTCCATATCTTTTACACATGGATATCGTAAGGTAACCATGAGTTGAGCATCGTTATCTACATCAGTCGATTCATCCAGCTGGATACTAAATGCCCCGCTGGCTTTTATAGCTGCAATCATTTGCTCTTTAATGTCTTTCGACATGTCATAAATACGCCTACGAACTGTAACATTTGATAATGGAATCTGTTCCAATTTCCAAAAAACTTCATCCCCACAAGTGATACGCACCATGTCAATAGCTGCCAGTTTCACGAGGTCCTCCCCAATGGTATGTGGCGTCTTCTGCTTCGCTATCCTCCAAGCAACATAATAGAAAGCCAATGTAGCTTGCTGCACAGCAAATATAACACTGTTGTTAGGAGCATCCAGCCGCTGCCGTTTAATTTGCTGTTCTTTTCTTTCAAAAAACATCGCTCTTTTCCTACAAAATCTTTGTGTTTCGTTTCATTATGCCTTCTGAGTTTATTTTGCTTCATTGACTCATTACTAAGCACTTCACAACAGATCACACACTGTGGTTTGACTACTCCACGTATAGTAATGTATGTGAAACCTAGGTCTAAAAACTTCTTTGTATTCACGTTTTGACATTTTTAGGGTTATGTTCCAGTATAATATGTAAAATTAATTAAAAACTTGTAATGTATATTATTGTTCATTCACAAGACAAATATTATTAAAACGTATTCGAAACGTACGCACTACTAGAAAGTCGAAAAGACACCGATACTAGTAGTTGTGCAGAAGGGGGGGATAGGTTTGTGTCGATAACTAACTTGGTCAATGGTTTGTCTCATTTCTTTAATAACGTGACGATCAAACTGACGCGTCTGCTTGATCGTCATGTCATAAAAGAAATGTAGCTACATTTACAAAAAATACTGCTTTTAATACATTTATCAAAGTGGTTTAAAAATGTGACGGTGAAAAATGTCAGCCATCAGCTGAGCAGTGTATTGTGGTTAAATGTCGTTTTTCTTTTGTTTTCTTGTAACGCATGTAGTTTTCCCGCTAATAAAATAGTAGACGATATGTTTCTGTGAATCGCTCAACCATAATTTCTGTTTCTTGTTCTACCGCCTTTAGACCCCACAAAGGAAAAAACCAACAAGTAATGGGTAGAATTTCGAAATTGTTTCGGGACCCACTCTTAATAGCTTGGCGACCCAAAATTGGGTCGCGACCCATAGGTTGAGAAACACTGGACTAGAGGAAGAGGAGAAATTGGAAATAGGGAGACGTCCGAAAGCGACGTTGGCATGGGAAGAGGATTTGGACGATGCGAACCGGACTAATTCGATTCGATGCGGGCGTCAAAGAGCGAATGGTGATCAAGACTGCGGTGTTCTTTCGCGCGTCATCCACCCCCTCCTCCATCGAGCCTCACCCTCTCCCTTCACCTCTCCGATATTCACTCAAACAGACGGGAACTATGAAACACGATTGAATCGGGTGTTTCATAGAGGTGACGCCGTTCCCATCGCCCAGAGTCGCAGATGCGTGGCGATTAGCATCCGTCGTGTCCGACCCGTTGAGCGCGGTCATTTTATGGCAGCCGTCCACCCTCCGTCCGCCCCTCAATAATGCCGCCCCGTTGGGGCGCGAGCTCGCCGCCGACTTGGAGTCGTTTTCCCTCCATTCCATCCCTAGCTCCCTCTTTTTTCCTCCTCCACCTCTTCCTCTGTCGTTTTCCTCCGACAGCTATCTGAACTAGCAGTTGACGTGACCGCCATAAATCTTGGGAGGTATTCTAATCCACAGGTTTTCAAATTACATTCTCTGTGGACCTATAACAATAGAAACTATTTTCTGCGGTCAATCAAATGTTAGTTAAGTAAAAGAGAGCGAGCTACACTGGCAAATATATAAAATGTAAGCGAAGGAAATTCTCCAAAGCCAGTCAAACTGATAAAACCCGGTTAAAAGGCCGGATAAAAACAGTGGAACCCGGATAAAAACCGGATAAAAACCCAATACGTATTTCGGCTACAAAGTAACCATCATCAGGGGTTTTATCCGGTTTTTATCCGGGTTCCACTGTTTTTATCCGGCCTTTTAACCGGGTTTTATCAGTTTGACTGGCTTTGGAGAATTTCCTTCGCTTACAATCAAATGTTACCTTATTAAGTATTTAGCATGCAAGTGACTCGGCATCATTTGCTATGCTCTTCTCGTTAATTAAGGCTTATTTACGAAATAAGTACACATTATTCTACACCAAATCAACTAAAATCTTTAATATCGGAACTAACTTTTTGCATGTAAAAATAAACGAAATAATTGGAAACCCTATGAAATTTTTCCTCGAATGAGGAAATTTGTATATTTTGTATATTTGTATATTTTGTATAAACAGCCAACTTAAGTAATAAAGTAGCAGTGATTTTTAAAAACATCTGGGATGTCTTAGCATCGGTGCAGAATTCTCAAAATGATCAATGGAATTTTTAAATGAAATTATTATTAGGCCCTAAAAATTACACCCATAATGAATATGTAATATAAAATATAATTTCATATCCTCGCCGTAATACAAAACTTCCTCTACCGGAAATTCGATCGCATGCCCATTTATATGAAATGAATTTAATGCGAGGCCAATAAAACATACGAGAGAAAAAAATATCGTTTAACATCGAAATCCGAAAACATTATTTATTCATCGCGAACTCTGCGAGAGTGCCCGGGCCGGTTGTAACGAAGGTATCAACGACAAACTTCCGTGCCCACGGCAGAAATTGAACCTCTCGCCTCATTATTTGGAGGTCAGTACCCTACCAATCCTGCTACGCGGTCCGGGCCAAGCACCTTTCGTGCGTCAGGAAAAGCAGAAACTTCGTTAAATGCCATACTGGAAGAAAAAAACTTTGCCTCCGAAACTTGGCTCGAAGGGACGTGTCCCGAGATACGGATGGATCTCCTCTTATTTCTGAAACGCAACCAACTCCACGTGTCGTGCTGTGACCAGATATGCAAGCGTCAGGCCGATAAACCCGTCTTGGCAGTGCTTCGAACGGTGGTCTACAGAGAAAGAAGCCGGAGTTAAATTAAATCACTCCACCGCTCCCACTACATAACCGATGGATATTTTCAATGGGATTCCGCATTTTATGCTACCAACTAGATGACATTACCGAGAAAAAATTAGCTTTAGTTCGAGCTTACGCAGTGTTTTCACAGCTCCGGGCAAGTCTTACGCTCATAAAGATACTCAAAATCTTTATTTAATTCTGAATGGTCACTCCGAAAAAAGCTCCATTGCAAATTGATACTCGACTTTTCCCCGCGGCCTCCGATATTGCAAGAGTTCTACTTGACAAACGGCTTTCAATATCGCTAGATTAAAGCGTAAAAACAACTCTCCTGATCTTTTAGATGCAACAGTCTTGTGAATTACGATACGGCTTACTTACTCCGCCGGTTTTTTGTGGCGATTCTGCAAACTGTTTCCTCACAAATACAATATTCGAATAATTATGCATAACCCGCGGCTGCAATTTCACGACAAGAACTACGGCGCGAGGTAACCAGCGTCATTCCTGCCTGGGCTGATTTGTTTTACGAGCGCTGATTGGCAGAGGGAAAGAGAAGTAAGTGAGGGGACGAGATAGAAAGGTAAGAGAATAGCCAGAAAAGAAAAAGAAAGCCCTGTAAAATGGAGTGTAATAACAGGGTTTCTTAAAATATCTCTTATATTTCTGAAAAATCAATACATTACGGAGCAGATGGCTCCATCTTATAAATTTGGACCACTACTGATTTAGAAAAATAAAACAAACGTAATCAAAAAATATAATGTTTTTTCTTAAACCATAACTTACGAATTTTAATATTAAGTGAACCGTTTCTTAACTTTGCTTAGGTATGCGAAGAATTTATCATTATGCAAAGAGATTGAGGATAATACCAGTTTAGATGGCTCAAATGTTACTGATCAGGGTATCCGCGGGTGGAAAATGCATAATATGTTTCAATGACCATATTCATCATGTATATATACTGCAACAGTAACACAGCGAGTGCCTCAGATATACGTAATAAATTAACTGGCGTTTGCGTTTCGTTTCAAGGTTTTATCATTAAAATTTTAAATTGACGAGAAAAGAAACAATGTTACTTTAGAGAAATAAATGCTTAGATTTTAATTTATAGCTGTCACGTCGGTTCTGAAAAAATAATATCTTGTAATAACATTATTTTAATAAATATGCGAGAAAATTTATTAAACACAAACAAAATCTTTTTTACCCTTACTCTTGCTTCTACTTAAGTTGAGATTGTTTTCTGGAATACCTACAGCTGTCAAGTTCTTACCGAAATAACACCATTTAAATGGGAATCGAAGGAAGGAGAGAGACGTGATGCCAGTCCACTTTCAATGAAGTGGAAGCAAGGAGACAGGAGACTCAACTACCTTTACAAAGGATGGAGAAATTCTGGAGTTTCCTCACAGAAAAAAAATCGACGAATGAAACCAGTAAAATCCACGATCTCAAATACTGCAATTCCGTTCTAAGCGTGACAAGTAGGCACTATTACACAATTTTCGCCACTTCTACGGAAATAGCGATTGATCTGACGAGCAATTTTAATGTTAATTTTGATCCTTATTCCACAAATTCCAAAAACTTTGCTTTCACCACGAAACTCAGCATGATAAAGATGAAAGTGCAGGTTTTACAAGATTAAGGTCACTTAGGGCTTGCGCTTATCTTTTGTTAAAGTTTTGTCAAAAAATGTTGCTCAAAAATTGATGAAGATGTGTTTGATCAAATGTAGATTGTTTAAATACGGCAGAGTTTACAAATAATTTAGAATTGGGTCAGTCAATGGATAGAAAACAGTAACTATGAACCTATGGCACTTCTGCTAAAATAACCATGCGGAACAGACGCCATTTATAAATGTATTTATAAGATTAGAATCATATTGTTCGATAATGAAATCGCGGCGATAATAATATAGAACGGCTTTAAATGTATCTGTCAAGGTCATTTCAACAGTAATATCATTTTTTAGCGTTCCGCCAAAATTTATATTATCAACTTTTATGATATGTAGATTCAAAGAGGTTTTTTTTTTAACCAGTGACGCACGTAGTACGTTTTAAGTAGAGTGGAAAATAGGGTAAAGATTAACGGAAATAGATTAATGGTCGAAGGTTTCCCGGATAAAAAGAGAAGCAGCGAGTGAGAGAGAGCGGGCGAAATCGCAAGCGAGGTTTTTAATGACGTGAGAATGCGATCCGCTCACGGCTAGGAGGGAAAGCACGCCCAAGGAACCAGATGCACGCGCCGCTGCACTTCCGCCCCCTCCGGTCAGAGCGCGCGCGCGCGTGATACGGACCGAAAAGTGCCCCCTCCCGCCCCAGACGGCCTCGGCCGGCCGGACGAGTGGCTCCAAATCAAACCATCGTATATAAAGGACGTTCCTTTTGAAATTCGTTTTTTCAACGGTTTCCAAGGCTAATAATCACAGGAACTGGCCCATTAAGGAAAGTATCTGGTTAAATATCAGCTGTTAAAATGTATAGATATTTTTTAAGGGAACAATAAGAAAAATAAAGCATTGAAATTTCTTTATGTGAAAGAAACAGCGCTGTTAGAATTCGACAAATTTCTGAGAAATAGTAATATAAACAATAATTAAAGAATTTCTATTATAGTTCAAAACACGATGCGGGTTACTGCTCATCTGTATTCGAATCCAATGAGTTATCAAATAATTTTCTGCGACGTATTCCAAAAATGCATATAAACATAGTTTAATAAACAATACAGCATGATTAAAACTCGAGACTTTCGTATCGCTAGGCGGACTGCCTAATTAGCTGCTACGATGGAAAAGTTTTAGAATAAAAAATAAACTATATAATTTATACCGTCAATGAGTAATGCAATCAACCTACGATCATAAAATGATTCTCAATTAAACAGCACATATGATTAAATAAAAAAATGTCTTCCACGTCAGAAGTTAAGGTGGTACACCTGTTATAGGCAGATAGTTCCCTCGGCTGGATGGGAATATTTACTGAGACACTGTTTTAAACGCAACCATCTAAAAAAATCAATCGATAAAATTTGAATCTGAACGGCTCCTATTTCAACTCAATTTGTTTTTTAAAGAGATGTACTTATCTTTTCTGAAGCTGTCTATTACGCACCAAAACACACTTGAAATTCTTACAAAGGACTTAATGACACCAGACAAAAAGCGTTTTGCGAAAAAAAAAACATTACAATTTGAGTGCGTTAACAGCATTATAATCGCCCATGGTATTTGATGGAGTTTAGACCAACCTTACAGAATATCAAAACAAAAAAAAACTCTTTACGAAGATTCTAACCACCTAAGCAGGTTTGAGTCCGATTATCTCTCGAGGTTGAACTTGTTTTTTTTGTGGACGCCCATCATTCAGTTTCGTGACAGAGACGGACTTAATTAAGCGGTCGCTAAGAGTTTCGTTTTCCTCTTCCTCTAATTTTTCACGCACCGGTGCCAAAATAATCTCATTCAAAGGCGTTCTTCGATTTACACGTTACCACTTTCAATTATCAATTCCTTCGCATTTTCAGGATTATATCCGGAGCGTCGTCCTAAAGAACTGGCTATATCATTCGCTTAATATTTCAAATGCACCATTATCATAGGTCCTTCTATCCCTGCTATAAATATCAACAGTTTCGTGTTTATATCTTTTCAGATAGATAAATTTTCTCCCGGCACGATTGTGTTATCTATACTTTCTTACATGAAATACCGAGAATGATAATTACGCAATCTAACAAGCAGTTAAAATAAGGGATCCGAACCCAATTCAATATTCTTAGGAAAATTTTACGGCAACTTAATTACGAAATAATCCTTAAAAAGAAGTGGATAAAATATCAAACAGTATGATTCGCCAAAGCCAAGTCCAACAAACAAATTTGTTGCAGTCAGTTGCGCAGTTCAATTTTGACAAAGTTATGGAAGAAAGACGAACTCGGCAGAATCCAGAACTAAAAACGTCAATAAAGAAACAGGTACGAAACAAAAATTAACGAAATGTAAATTAATGTTGTCAGTTTTTCGTCACCTGTTCACCTACAGCAGAGACTTGCAGCCAAGCATCTTGCGCTTATAAAACATCTCGCCGTCCTCCCATTCCCTCCCCTTCCCGCCTAACGCCACCCCGTCCACGCACTCTCACCCTTCCAGTCAGTCCCGCAGTCCGGTGGTCACAACCACGCCCCACTGGGAATTGTGCAACGACTCACGCCTTGGTCGGGGTGGGAAGGGCGGGGCGGAGGGAAGGTAGAGAGAGATAGAGAGAGAGAGGCCGAGGGTAGGAGAGATGGAAAGGGGAATGGAGAGTCGGTTGGCGGTGAGAAGGGCCCCAGAGGCGAGGGCACGGCGAGAGCCAGTGGTGGGTCACGTGAAGGCGGCGGTCGATATCTAAACTGCCCCCCACTTGCCTCCCCCTCCCAATTCTTCCTCCTTTTATGCCCTTTCCTCATCCTCTTCCACCTTCGCTCCCCCATCCTTCCGCATTCGCCACGAAAACCTTTGTTAAATGTCACCTGAGGGAGACAGCGAGAGTGTGGACGAATGTACGCGTGTATGCGTGTGTTTTTGCGTGTGCGTGCTTGTGATCTTTTTTCTTCCAGTCATGCGTCGTTAAAGGTCATAATGAGGACACCTAGAAAGTACAAAATAAGAAATTAAAGTGAGGTGACGTAGATTGAGGGGCGCTATGGGGCGCTGTTAGCTTCCGCATCGCTCCAATTGTGCTCGACCGTGAACTTTTACGCAAGTCGAGCTATTCATCACCGCCGTCCGTTTCTATATCAATATTAGTCCGGACACTTGATTAATTTGATTTTAACAAGCAGACGAACAAATAAATCATTCTCTCATAACACCCAGAGCATTTAATGTTGAATAACAGGGCTGCTGTCTCCTGAATTCGTTGACCAAACAGAAATTATGTCCGCTGGGCTTGAGCAGTTGGAAGTCCCAACTTTCTTGGGATATTATCACTAAAAACAGCCATTTCCTAATCCTCATTTTATATGTATCCGTAAAACTGAAGGTTGACGAAACATGAATTAAGAATTTTTAAGAATATATTTTGCGAAAAATTATTAAGCCGAGGACATTGAAAATGTGAAAAAGTTCTACTGCCAATAATGTTAACTTCTCGACAAATTTTCATCACTTTACTGATTAAATATGTTCACATAAGTAAACCTTTTCCGGTAACGTCAAAGAAATAGAACAACTTTATCATTATAAAATTCTAAAAATGTAATCTCAGATCGTTAAAGATATTTCTTACAAAAACTGATTATACGTTACTGGTGACTAAAATATATGAAGTACGTGGAGTAGCTGTAACTTAAAAACGTATTATTTTGCGGTTATCCATACCATATCCTTGATGAGATACATATTAGTTCACATCCCCATTTCATACAGAAAAAGATCCATTATTTTATAGTATTAAATGCATAAATTCTCACCAACGGCTTCTACGTACGCTCACGCCAACGTTTTTCTTCAAGTCATTTAACCATCAAAGTTACATGAACGCTCAAAATATTATAATCGAGAAACTTTACAACCTTGAAAGTTACCCGGTAAATATTCTGCGTTTTTTATACTAACTGAATGCCAAGGAGAATTTTTCTAGCTTTTTTTGCGAGGCCCTAAAGTATTTCTCTTGATACTGCGCTTCACGGTCAAGCAATGTTTTTGCTCTTCGGCCGTTTACGGATAGGCATTCTAGTTCGTGCCAAAGTTTTCGCAGAAGAAACCCTACAAGCTCTCTCGGCATCGGAGAAAATTTCCTACGGAATTATTAAGAAAGGTGGTATAAAACACGGCCGCGTAACTTAATATAATTACAAATAAGTTGTCGAGTTTGCGCTATGAAATGGTTACTACTAAATACGCAACGCGAGTATGCGGTTATCAGTTAGCAAAGATGGGATAAAGTGATTCTCCACTATACGACGAGACATAGCAGTCGGGTCCAGGGAAGTTGGTAAGGAAAGCGGAACTAATTGACGACTGAGAAGAGAGATTGGGAGGAGGGGGAAGGAGGGGAAAACAAGGGAGGGGAAAACAAGGGAAGGGAAAAGGAGCACGCAAAGAAGAGAAGCAAAAGGAGTAGGAAAATGGAAAAAAGATAATGGCAAGAGTGAGGAGTAGGAGAGATAGGAAGGATGGGGAGTGAAGGAGCGAGGAAACTTAAATGAAGGGGAAGAGAGGGAATGGAAAGTCGATGGAGAAGACGGCAGAAGGGACAAGAAAGGGATGAGGAGAAGATAAAGAAAGTGGCGGATGATTTCGATGGAGTGAATTAAAGATTTTTATGGCGTCTTTACAAATGGCAAGGAAATATGATTGATGTGGAATGCGAGGAATTCCAACATGGGAATAAAAGAGATTGATAAAAGTAGATTCTGCGTAGGGGGAGCGAAAAAAAAAGAACGAAGAAGAGGATGGAACAAATAAAAAAAGAAAACTTAAGAGTAGTAATTTTAATATTATTTTCCTTACACGACGGAGGTCAATGAATTCCAGGTCCTAGAATCGAAAAGGCGAAATCCGAGCCCTCGGTTTATTTGGTCATCGAACAAGCGTGAATTTCGGCAAGCGGTAGCTTAAAAACCAAAACAAAGCTGTGCATGGTAAAAAATCTTTCAGAAATATATATTAAAGAAGTGAAGTGGTGATTTAAAGGCGAGAATTTCGGGGTGATATTCAAAAGATGATAAAAGAAGGTAGAAGGATAGTATGTGATACAAAACATGGTAAAACTCAAAGCAACAAAAGAGGAAGTGAGATTAAAGACGAAAAACAGAAAATGAGGGAACATAGACGAAAGAGGTAAGAAAGGAAACAAAATGTCGAAAATAAGATGAAGTAAAATAATTTAGATGAACGTATGGGCAGAAATTCACTGGAATATTAATGGATGTTTAATGAGACAGTATTTCGGGGAGAAGGTGATGAGAATTAAATGAGAATTTTGGTATTTTGCCGTGATTGCGACGAAGACCGACAAGGAGAGAGAAAGATGAAACTTAAGACGGAATAGAAGGTGAGGGATACACTCGGAATTGAACTGCAATGCTAGCGCAGCGGGACAGAGCTAAGAGGCGTGGCCAAGAGGAAGAGTCTTAAATGTGGGTGTGAAAGAAGAGAGAGAGAGATGTAAAGGGATGGAGAGGACAGGAGGGATTGAGAAAGAGAGGGAGGGAGAGAGAGTAGGAGGAAAAGTTAGCATGTGATAGAGCTAGCGTCTTATCCCAAGGCCGAACGTCTGAAGGAAAAGCCAAGGACTTCACCCCTCCTCACTCCACTCGAACCCTCCCTCCCTGCATCCCGGCCACCCCACCCCTTCTCCATTTCACCTCTTACCTTTTCCATCCCCACCTCCATCCCTCGCTCCCTTCCCTCTCCCTTTTTAACTCCTCCATCTGCCTTACCCGAGGGGATTTCATCTTCCTGACCTATAATATGCGAAAAATTGCCCGGAATCCTGCCTGCTGCATCTCTGTTTATATATAGACTTACTCTGGTGATAGGCGCGCCTGATAGCTGTGGCTGCTTTATTTTCGCGTAAAGGGGGTTGGGGAAATCCGAAAATACTACAACACGAATGATGAAAATTACGGGATAAATTATGAAAAGTCTTTCTCAGTCGTGAGCCAACACTTTTTCATAAAGTTCGTATTTTACGCGGAATACAATGGATATTAATTTCACTAAATTATGGTGTCCATTTTTTTGCTGAATAAGAACCTCGTATGCCGGCCTTGATAGAGGGACGGGTAGTGCATGTGTTTCCCAATTCTAGTCTCGCAGATTCGAATCCTGTTTAGTGCATGAATGTCGGTACTCGTATTTGCTAGCCCTGAAAAGGACATTGAAAAAAGTGGTAAAGCGATGTTTATTATCTAATGATGAATACATAACAATGGAAAATGGCATTTAAATATTTCACAGGTTTTTATTGCTTGAGTTAACCTGCTCTCCACATAAAATTTGCTACTCAGAAGACCTCTTGGATCAGGGATTCGCAAGCACTTCCTCTGGCTATTCCTTAAAGACCGATTACTATTTGAACTCCTACAGATCAAGAAATTTCAAAACATGTTATTAATCCTTATTACTATCATTGACTTTATATATGTACTAGCAACACAACCGCAAACCCCAGTAAAACGTTCTCCAAAACCGAAAAAATCACGAATATTTCTTGAAATGGACTTCTTTTCCTGAAAGTATTTTCCCAACTGATTTCCCTGTGAACAGAAAAAATGTCCCTAAAATTCTGTTTAAAAATCTTACTAAATCTGACACATAAATTTCGAACAACAAAGAATGCTACCGTAAACTCCTCCCCCATTATAATGATAATAGGATATATATATATATATATATATATATATATATATATATATATATATATATATATATATAATGTGGCACGCGAATTTCATTTTATTCCTCTCTTACTTAAGGAAATGAGGGAGTCGTGCGGAGCGAAATCGCCGCGTAATTTAACTTAGTGTCGGTCGATATAAAGCACTCGAGAGTAAAAAAAAACGACGACCGATTCCGCCGTAAAACGGAAACGGCATTAAATGGCCTTGCATTGAGACGGGAGCGGCAAATAGACATTCCTATAAGAATGGATAGAAGGGGAGGGAGAGAGTATTATAGTCGAGTTTCCAAGTTATTTCCATTTTGAGGTTCCGCGCATTTCGTTACTCGATATAACGCGGGGTGTTCCGCGTGGAGTAAAATGAGATGGCTTCGGGTCCTTTAGGCTGGGTCTAAAAACGAATGGAATGGTCCGTCTCCTCAGAAGCTCGAGTCACGGAGATCCGAACATCCCTTAATCCGATCGAGCGTTTCCCAGAAACCCACCATCTCTTCCATTTTGATTCTCCCCTCTCCATCTCCTTGACTTTGTTTTTCAACCTCCAACAACCCTTTCCACCCTACACGAGGCATTCTCTCTATCCCCAAATACCAGTCCATTAGCCCCGATGTCATTATTCCTCCTCTTTTGTCTCGCCGAAAGTGCATTCTAAAGCCTCGAACCCGTTAAACAATTACTCTCGTCATCTCGCAAAATAAAACCCGAGAGGCATTTCTGACGAGGCCAATTTGATTTTTTCTCCGCTCTTCCTCCTCTCCTTTACTCCATTTACCCCTTTCCAATTCCCACTCCCATTCTTCCAGATCCCCCGCGAGCACGCATCATTCTCTCTCTGCCTTTCCGAATCCTCCCCACTACCCTTCTACTCAAATGGAAGTGACAACCGACCTCAAGTTCGCTGAAAGGCTCTGAATTCTGCGTGGGCTCCGAGCGGACGAAATCCAAAAAGTACATTAGCGAATTAGAGGGAGAGAGATGGAGATGGCGAGTGATATAAAAATAAACGAATGGGCATATCCACATACGTTATACTTAAATCGTTTTCGCAAAAAAAAGGCTTCGTGAATTATTCAGTGGACTGGAAAATGAGCTTTTATGCAAGACTTCCTATTATTTATGGGGCACCTTTATTAAGGTGGGTATTTCATGATTAAAGCATCGCTGGAGTTTTCTGAGCGACGGGACAATTTGTTTAAAGGTTTGACCTCAAGGCAAGAGAAAATAAAAAAACAAGAGTCGGCTAGTTCGTGTTTCCTCCCTCTTCGAAATCAAAACTGAATTCTTTTTAAACGTAAAATAAAAAGAAGAATGCCTTTTAACCAATGCGCGCCCAGCAGTGCACGCCTCCAATTACGACAGGGATCCAATCTTTTCCGCGAGACATCTTTTTTGATTATTTACTTAAATTCAATATACCTTTCCTTCGGAACCCACCGCCGATGAAGACCAGTCTCTATCGAAGAGAAGTTTATAGCCCACTTAGGCTTGCAATTATTTTTTATTGATTCTCTTCTCGCATTCTCCTCTCACAAATCAACGACGTGGCCCATTGTCGCTCCGACGCCACTTAAATCCTCGAAATCAAATGAGCCAAAACACCGCGATGACAAGGCGGAGAGGGGAGTTTTGCTTTGACAATATGGGTGGTATTAAGTAAAAAATATTCGTCGGTTGTGTGATTAGGCATTTTTATGGCAGCAATACCGTCGTATTAGGAATTTTAAGGAGTTAAGCATTTATCTTATTCTTTTAAAATTTATGACGCCAATCAAAACAACGCAGAAATAAATGGTAAAGGAACATTTAAACAGGTCATGCATTTAATCAAGGGCAATGTGCATGATTAAACTGGAGAAATGTTTTAAAGAGAGATTGTCCCGCATATCTCTCAAGGATGTAAAACAATAACCTTTTCATTGGGGCACGTTGATTTCTTTCGCAGCAAGAGTTTCTCTTTCCACGATCATATCTTTAGTTGGGTAATAAAAATGAGTGTTTGATTCGAAAACCCAATCAGGAATGATATATTGACATCATATGGAATGCTTCGTCAATAAAAGAATGGGTTTTTTGTATTTGTATGCACGAAATTCGTTATAATGGCAGGGCGTGCGAGTGACGCTGATTATCGCTCTCCCAAAAGTGAATTGCATGTAAAATGTGGATTTGAAGAGATAAGGACGCACGGACGAGAGTGTAGAACGATTTGCCAGGAACATAGCAGTCGTAATAAATTGTCAGATGTATGTTTTCGTGTCAGATAAAAGTAATAAAAGGGGACTATAATTTCTCTCCGAAACAAAGGAAACTATAAGTAATAAATGCCAATGATAAGAATACAGCCCACCTTGAGGCGTTAAATGGTTAGATTTGACAACCTCACTATGTTGCCATGACAAAATCTGTTATATACAACATCTACGCGTAGCTAAAATACAATAAATGCAATACATTTATCTAAATTAATATTAACTTTGCACATATAGAGCATTGTACTTTGTAAGGATAATATTCAATAAAAATGCATTGCTAGATTCGACCATAAACAAAACAACTCTTAGAAAGGGCTGCTTATAATTACTTAGCCGAATATTTAGTATTGGTTACCCATTATTTGGCGTCAATACTTATTTAAACCTTTATATGTGTAAAAAAATTGCTCTAAGGTTCAAAATAAATAAAGATACACCACAAGGTTGGAAATAAAACTCCAGAATTTTTGTTGTGTGTGAAGAAATTGCTTTTTTGTTTGAACTTGGTAAATAAGTGTCATATGAGCGCCTTTGACTTGACTTACTTTAGACTTGTTTATTAAACCAAATTCTTCAATTTTGCCTTATGATTTTCTCTCTCTCTCTCTTTCGCTTAAAATTCAATCAGTATATTATCTATCTATTAGCAATTATTATTCTTTGTTTATCTTAATCTTGACACAATTTAGTTTCTAAATAAATTTCTAATTAATATATTACTATATAAAGTTTTAGAGCAAATTGTTAATAGATAAATAATTTTATGGATAAAGTATTAACACTTTGTAAATCCTTTCGCAATAAACTGACCATGGAAATCATTCTATTACCAAAAAGGAAATAAACATTAGCATATAGCAATGACTATTTAGGCTCCCATATAATATATCCGCCATAGCACATGATGTTGAAATTTGCGAGTAAAAAATCATTGACCAATGGTTGGAAGATGACAGTAATGAGCCAAGGGATGCTGAACAGCACGAGTCCAGGCGAACGATCGACTGAAAAGAGAAGCAATCCCAGAGAGGGCGATAAAGCACTCATCTACTATCGAGTCGACTTAAAATGTGTTGAGAACGCTATTTTGTTGCCTCTGATCCATCAGTAGAAATAAAAATAACTATTCATATCTCTCATAGTGTATATTCTGGGTGTAATATTTTACTGAGACTCCAGTCATACTGATGGCACGTCGAGCTACTCTCTAGTCTAAATTAAACCATATAAATGCATCATATTTAATGATCCGCGTAATTCCCCATCATTGGAAAAACTATGATGATATTGGTAATACGACTAAATCGTTTCTTCTTGGGGAAAACCCCTCAACTATCATCCGCTTTAAAAGTAATTTTCCGTATCTAGCGGTCAATTTGGGCGCAGTTTCTAGGACAACAAAGCAATAAAAAGATGTTTAAGAGGAAATAATCGAACTGAGCAAAAATTAATTAATAGGTGAAGAAGTTTACTGTTCAAATTTAAGTTAAGGCATTTTGAATTTTGTATTGCATCCCCTGCCACTCACCAGTTTGGTGAATTGAAGGGCAGCATGTAGATGTAGATAAACATGCGGTCTGATTCTTTCGTGGGCACACAGTAGGACGAGAAGAAGCAACAAAAAAATCCAAGAGGCGAAGGTATTGAAAAGTAGATAACGCCAAAAATGAATCACGTCTGTAAGATGAGACACTTTATAGTTAAGACGTGTCTTCTACCCTCTTTTGAAATTAATTTTATTCGGATTAAAGGAAAAACGCCACCTATTGTGCGTCTCTACCTCTTCTCATCTTTCTCTATAACGTGTTATCTTACGCCGTAAATTATTTTCCATTAATACACCGGTAATTTGGCAACGTCGTCCTGAGCTTTGTGCACAGCCTCCGTGTTAACGAAATTGGGGACCCAATGAGAGAGAGAGAGAGGTGATGTTGCGTAGAGTGGGAGGCAGAAGGCATAATAACACGTTCTTCCCTCTTCCCTTCCATTAGCGAGTAAAGGAGGAGTGTTACTTCTCCTATTGAGGGGCTGTTAAATGTCGTTACCTTATATTAAAGGAAGCACTTAATACTCTCACGACCAACCCCTCATCCCTCTCCATCCGCAAAAGATTGTTCGCTTTTGGGTTTTCAGAATGAGAGCTTTGCGTGAGAGATGGTGGGATTTTTTGCAATAACAATCTCAAAGTTCTTCCACCTTTTGTAAAGGAATTCGGCCTCTAATAATCTCTCGCGAATTCTCTGTGTTATCTCAGCATTCATTTTTTGCCTATGCATTACTAAATGAAAAAAATTGCGCCTACGTTTGAATTTTGAAATTTATGATTCAGGGGTAAAATTACATCTAAATCTTTTCTGGTGCATTTTATCTGAGACAAACACAATTAATACAACGCCTGACTCAAATAAACAAATGATCATGGCATTTACGAAAACTTTAAGATCGCGAATCGTCGAATATAAGGGACGTTGCATTCGATTGCGAGAAAGGAGTAAGTAAATCGTATCGCCAAAATATGATGGAGGCGGAAGAACTACGAACAGGATTCCTGTACGTCATCGTTAAGAGGCAAAATTAAAAATTGGCGTACGCCCAAATGGTGCCGAAAGATTTGCATGGTAAGTATGGGAAGGTGCTTTAATCGGGCAGAAGAGCGGCGGCTCGAGGGGAAGAGAGGGAGGCCATAGGGGAAATTCGATCTCTTTTTTGCATGGCAATGAAGCCGTTGAAGTGGAAGAGATGGGGTCTCCGGTGCGAGGCCCGGAATTCACACGCTGTTGATGGAGGCAGGGCAGAAGGCAAAGTGGCGCCGATTACCAGATGGTAGACGTCACTTTGCTCGAACTCCTTCCGATCTCCTTTGGTCCTATCATGGCGCTAATCCGTTGGACAATTTCGTTGTGCCGTTATCTTGAGCAGTCGCCGATTCGGACACGCGTGGAACAAATCACGTTCGGCAAAGTTTGTGGCGTGTTAAAAACTAACCATAGAATAAAATAATAACATCCTACCGGTTCGATCAAGTTTTCATATGGGGAAAAATACATATACTACAGAAACAGCACGCATTAATTTCGGTAGTTTGAGTTATATTACGACCGTTAGTAAAAAGAATAATAGACAAATACCTAAATTATATATCTTTATTTGATGAAAATTATTGCATGATGACAAAAAACTTCACAGTAGTTTTTATTTGCATAACTATTGTTCAAATATATGATTAAATGACGTACGACTGAGTGTTGCGTCTGGCGTAATTCCAATGTTGGCCAGTGGAGAAAGGATTTATTGAAGTAATTTATGTATGGTTTTAAATTTAGACGTGGAGAAGAATTCAGAATGAATAAAGTAAAAAAGGAGGATTTATTAGGAATTACTATGAAGAATAGGAGAGAAATGATGATAAAGGCGAACCGGATCGGATATTTCTCAAGAAGATTCTGCTTACATACCTAAAATGTGATAGGAAGAAGATTTAAAGGCAAAATTGGAACAAAAATTATACAGCTATTAGAAAATTTGAAGAGAGTTATTAAGAAATAAAGTTTACGAAGGACAGGGCGACGTGGAAAGTCCGCTGTAACCTATAATCACGGACCTGTGTGCGGACAGACTACTAATGAAGATGATATGCATCACATAACTTTTCAGGATTTCACGACTACTTTTTGGCAATTTAACAATTCCTCACATGAAACAAATTCCAACCATAGTTATTGCTTAAAATGTTTTCAAAATATTTAATGATTAATTTGCCTTTGTAATGGTTATACTATTAATGTTATTTTAACAAACATTTTCGATTGATTCAATAACTAAATTATCGAGCTCACCTTATGTCTGAAATCCAATTGGCTAATCAAGATAACAGCAACAGTCATAAAACGCTGGGGAAATCAAATAAATAAATAAATAAATAAATAAATATATATATATATAGAGAGAGAGAGAGAGTTTGGTTATTATTCACGTGATTTTTAACATCTTATCTTTCGTATTTGAACAACTAACTAATAATTTCACTAATTCTAATTTTTCAATTTGTTCAACACCATGTCAATGTTCTCTTTCTACATACTCTTTTTCTCTTATCAATACCAATTTTCTTCCCTTATTTTAACGATCCTCTAGTCCCTCAGCTCCTCATCTCCACGTACTCATTTTACGTCCATCCGCCCATACATCCGTTCTTCGGCATTCCCGGGTGTTTCTTTCCCTCCCTTCCACCCACTCGCCGTCTTCAATTCTCTCCCACTATTATTTCCCAACATCCAATCCACCCTCTACGTTTACCGCCTCTAATTTTTCTTTGGATGCCCAATCCTTTTCTTTCAAAACCTCATCTCTGCAACTCAGTTACGTGATTCTTTCTCATTGGGAAAAGACGAGAGCGTTAATTTGGAATTCTTTAGGTGATGCTCAAAATAGCATTAAACTTTGTGAGATATTCTCGACTCCATTATTAACTTTTTCATTATGCGTATGTATATACGCCCAGAAATATTAAATACATATCTAGTATGCTTGTTTAAAATCAAAATAATATTTTTCTTGAAGGAATGTTGTGATCTAAAGATCTTATGCAGATAGGCGCAAGGTGTAAACTTGGGAATAATTTTTTAAACGAAAAAATTCTGCTATGACCGGGAATCGAACCCGAGTCTTCCGCTTGCCGGGCGGATATTCTAACACTGAATTATCGCAGGAGATTATTTCCCCGTTTCTGGATGCGGGTGTTTTTCTTAGTTGGATCCAGGCTAGCCAAGCTACTAGTAGTATCAACCAGCCCCAACGGACGTCCTCCAGGAGATACATCGAAGAAAACCCTTCCCTCTCAAATGGTGAGATTGCAAGCAAGAAATTGATGGAATGTTGTGATCCAAAGATCCTATGCAGATAGACATAAGCTGTAAATTTGGGGATAAGCTTTGAAACGATAGTTCAGTGGTAGAATATCCGCCCGGAAAGTGGAAGACCCGGGTTCGATACCCAGTCATAGCAGAATTTTTTCCTGTATCAAAAATTATTCCCAATACTTTTCTTCTTAATAGAGGATTCATTGTCACTAGCTCATTCTTTCAAAACGAAAATAATCCGAAAATGTAAAACATTTTTCATTCGATAAGAAAAGCTAACGAGGATTTCATAAATTATGCAAAATATATTGAAAAGTTCCATTTAATTGTTGGCTCAAATCACCATCCAATTGTGTTCATAAATTAACAACATCAATCTAATATATATTTTAATAAAATGTTATCAACAAGAAAATGCAATACCAATAGAATTAAGGCTGTGGAATTAATCCGAGATCTCATTCATCTGATCATCCCTGGTCAGAATTTCTTAAATTGGAAAGTTTTTTTTACTAAACAATGACTGGGATTAAAATCTATTTTCGTAGAATCGACGATCAAATAACCGTCGATTTTTAAATCAAATGACATTAGGTGAACGAAAATTCGTGATGTGCGAAGTTGTCATTGTTAACCAATTATTTCATTTCAACAGTTTTATTTGTTTTATATATAGCTGTGGATTATATATAATTACCCAGCATGGAAGAACTTCAAAAATTCTTGGAAAAGAGAGAATCCCTTCGCTGATAAGATTTATCGCGAAGTAGTTGCGAATGGAATTCCATTTGAACTCACTCCACAATGATCCACTTGCTGTGACCAATAAAGTGCACTTTTTAAAATGCACCAAACCTGCTGCTGCAAGCTCCGTATCTATAAGTCTTACGAATGGGATTGCGAGCGAATAAATATACACCTCTTCACTACAACTCCTCTGACGTCGTCCATTTTGAGCCTTATCTCGTAGACGGCGTAGTCCGCCGGGCCTAGGCAATCCAAAGGGATAATATAGGTCTAATTTAAGCGATGCTAGGTATAGGATCGGAGCACGGCAGAGAGAACATCTAATAGGCAATTTAGGCTAAATTACGAAGAACTACCTGGATAGGTAGACTGATGCAAAAGAACTCTATTTTCAAGAATAGAGCATAACCGGAAATGGACCCGGAGAAACACAAACGGAGCTGAAAGCGAAATACAAGTAATAATGCCGACGCAAATTACAAAAGAATTGCGCAGCACTCGACAACTTCGACACTAGATTTGGCGCGATTCGATAGGAGCATTAGCGCGTAGACTGGGTTGAGGCAGTAGAATTTGCATAAATTTTGAAGGGGGGGTTTCTCAGGCTCCGTATTTTATTGAGGTACGCCTTTATAGATCGATTCGATAATGGAGATAATGTCGGAGTATAATCTGAGCTTTCAAGGCATTATATGCAGAGCAGAGGATTTAGTGCCTTGGGTTAATGACACCCAATCTCGGCTGCCTCCACTGCGTTAAAAGTTTGCTTCGATAAAGATCTTCCATTATACGGAAAAAGTGAAGGAATAAAACTAACAGGATGAGTTTTAATAACGACTACTTTTGTCGTATTCCCATAAAAACACATTTAGATGAAATTTTGTGTGCGCCACTTTAATAGAAAAAGTTGTAACTTTTACATTACAAAGAAAATGTTGCCTAACTTAACCGTATACATCATTAAAAATAAATCGAGATAATCTAGAGAATGAATAGTTACTATCCCACATGTGTAATTTTGTTGTCAATGTCATTCATCTGCGTGACATGAGTTAAACGAGAATGAATGTATAACAGGCCGTTCTATGACAGGGATAAGACGGCAATCATGAAGTGAAAGGATGAAAGAAAGAGCAAGACGGCATTGATTACAGTTTGTAATTAAGACACATGCACTCATTTGACCTTGCGGTATGTAATGCAACATTAATTCTTAAACCCACCATGTATATATTATTATTATATATACACTATTCAATACGTATTATACGAGCTAAAATTATTCTCATATCGCATGGTCAATTCCCGTCTCGGGCACACTTTATTCTTGGGATCTTTGTTTCCCCGCGAAAAAGAACTTAAAGGGTATAATTTCCCGCCTCTCGGATGTGCGCTCTCCCTTCCTGCAACTCTAAATTTATCTCCAACTCTTCATGCCTTCCGCCTCCTCTCTCTCGTTCTCTCTCCTGCCATTTCTCCACTTAACCTTTTACCACATTATTCTCTGAGGATCGCACAATCGCACATTTCCCTCCAATTATTCCCTTCTCACTGCCTCTTTCACTCCTCTCTTCTCCTTGTATTCTCTCTCACTCTCTTCCTCTTTCTACCAACCTGAAACTCGCCCTCTTAAACTCCATATCCCTTCGTTCCTTATTCAAAACTCTTCTTCCCCTTCATTGCTCCTCTCACCTCCTGTATCACCCATTCCCCCTCTCCAACCCACTCCCTATATCTTACTCCTCTCTTGGCCTGGCTCGTCCTTTTTATTTCTCTTCTACAGAATCATTTCTCTCTCTCTTTCTCTCTTCTTTTGGTCGATATTTAAGTGTTGTACTCTTGAGATTGCTGAGCTGCAATAAAGAGCTTTAAAAATCGTTCACAGCAAATGAATGGAGTGGTGCACTTGTTCCTGGAGATTGGCTATTTGCCAAAGACGGCTTCGAGGGCACTCCACGCGGGATCAGGGCTCGATTAATGAGAAGATTGCCACTAGAGACCTATTATCTTAGGACTTGACACTATGGGAAATACGAGGTTATCCGATGAAGAACTAGTAAGAGGTTTGGTAGAGTAGCAGAATAGCCGGCGAAGAGAAGATGATTGCTTTGCATGATGG
The DNA here is from genome assembly GCA_028673005.1 of Tanypteryx hageni. Classification (NCBI taxonomy): domain Eukaryota; kingdom Metazoa; phylum Arthropoda; class Insecta; order Odonata; family Petaluridae; genus Tanypteryx; species Tanypteryx hageni. The sequence continues at coordinate 149,803,334 of CM054113.1, read as the reverse complement.
CGGTCAGCGTTGTTTTGCAAGTATTCTGGAGTACATATTGATAGGTGGCGAAGTCAAAACATAGGGTTATATTAAATTTGAGCTGTTAAGGAAAGGACGCAGGTGATTTCATTAAAAACCGTTGCAAAGTTTGGTGCTTTATTTTGAAATTTATTTAGGTCCGAAGTTAAACATTAATGTGAAAACCAAAAAATCAATCGTATGAAAATTTATCTATTTATCAGCAAAAAAATTAATTTCAACCAATCGTAACAATTATATAGATTTTTTGAGAGTAAACTTTCAATGCCCTTTTCGAACACCACAGTGGATATTATTCGGAGTATTTTAAAATGTATATATTCGGTGTCGTCTTAATATGCTGTTCATTAATATTTACTGCCAAAAGATCGAAATTTTATTAAACAAATTCATCACCAATAAATATTTCATCAGCTATTGATCAAATTAATTAACAAGAAATTATTAATTATAGATGATAAATATTTCGTACCGAATTGACAGGTTACAAGATTTAAAATTTTCATCAACAGTTGTACAATGGTAAATATGTTGATGAACAATAATGTACAGAATATATTATAATGCGAATCATATTGTATACATTCAGCATTTTTTTTGTTTGTTATTATTTTAGTGCAATAATAATTGAAATTCGTTGTTTCGAGCTATTAATTGTGTCGCATATAAAGTGATCGTTTCTTTAGAGCCGATATGAATAAAAGGAAGACAACCTGAGAAAACATTACGTGTACGACATATTCCTGTATAAATATCTCTAACGCGAAGGGATCGATTACATAAGAAGGAAACTCGTACCTTCAGTGATACGCCCTCGGGAGTTTTTAAAAGACCGAAGTAAATGAAAGTACTTACTCTCAAACTATACTTAGCTCGCCCAATAAAAATATCCACCATAGAGCAGGTTAAAGGGGAAAGTATGAGGTGATAGAGGGAAATGTCAAACACCACCCAAATTCCAAGAAGAGGGCGGACAGACAAGTCGCAGAAATGCTTCATTAGGTATTTAAAATGAACACGAGAATTTTCAACAATATGAGAATTATCGTCGCACTGAGCGGAAGCATTTTATTCACTCGAAATTGCCTGTAAGCATTACTTATCATCGCGTACAAGAAACATTAACTGAACATAAATTCTTTTAAACTTTACGGAATTTTACAAAATAAATTAATAATGAAGTTTATGGAAGAGGCCGAGACTTCGTAAATTCCACAATAAAACCATAATTAGCAATAAAAAAAATTATTTTAACTTTGGCTAAATACACATAAATGAATAAGAAACACGGCCGCTTTCGGTGAATAATTACCATCATCAGGTGATGATTTTGTTAATTGTTAATTTTGGTTTATAATTAATACTTTGAATAACCAAGGCAGCCATGTTAATCCAAAATCCTTCTCAATCATTAACTCAACTTATTTCAGCATCTTTAGATAATTAATATAAGATCAGCCAACATCGCATGCAAGATGGCTGTACAGACCAATTTTTAATATAAGCATAAAATAGCGCTTAGAAAATTATATTTTCTTGGTACTCGAGAAAATCGATACGAAATATATAATTATCTTAACTTACTGACCTAATTCAATAACGAATTATCGAACTCTCCCTATCTGATAAACATTCAGATTCGAATGTATAAATCGAGCATATTGCTTATTTGAAATCACATGGAAGTATATTTTTAAAAAAGGTTTACATAACAGTGACCTTTTCGAAAGTCATTTTTATCAACTTTGAAAAACTTACAAATTTTATTCCGTCCAAGTTTAAGGTATCTATGAAATAAAATATAACGCAAAAAGGAAGAAAAAAATTCATTTGGGGAAACGGGTTTTATTTCAGGGCCATCATTTGCAGAAAAATGTTGTTGCCTGACACTGATGTTCTATGTCGAAAGAATATGAATATGAAAAGCTTTTTCTTCCTTTTTATATGATGTGGTAAATATGTATCAGTTAATCATATCTATAAAATATTTTTGAAAAATCTATGTAACATGCACGCACCATCATCGATGCAAACCCCAAGAAACCCACGAAAATAGTTTTAATAATAGGAGTCAATGGCGGAGGAAGGAAGAGAAAAAATAAAAAGGAGATCGAGTTAACAGGCGGAGAGAGAGAGGCGCAAAGAAGGGTGAGTGAGTGAGGTAAACGAAAAGAAATGAAGGTGAGAGTAAGGGGCGATAAAAGGATGAAGTTTATGTACTGCAAAAAGAGTTGGAGAAGGCAGAAGAGAGAGTGAAAGAAGAAAGGGTAGGGAATAAAGGGAGGAGGGAAAGGAGGAGACGGAATGAGTGCGGAGTGCGAAGTGAGGTTTCTAGGAGTTGAGTTTAGGTAAGATATTACATGTACAATGTATCTTTTCTTATTAAACTCCTCTTAATAATGATATTTCCCTTTTCTTCATTTGCGAGTTCTGTTACTGAGCTGAATATCTATCGACGAGAATCCCTTTACTATAAAACAAAATGTTTATATAACTAAAACTCGATGCACAATCTGTAAATTTCATATTCCGAACAGCTTGTTAATCTAGTTAAAAATTAATATTTGTAATTGGAACATTTTTTAAAACTTATTGATTCAATTTTCCTATCATATTTTTACATGAGTGTTGTAACTGAATGGGCGGTTTAACTCGTCAAATTTAACTAATTGATGAAGCTAAGAAACGTAGTTCTCAGGGATGAATTACCTGTGTGGTCATTGAAAGATGACGATCAGTAATTAATTAGACAGATTCTTAAGAAATAAATCTGTAATTAAGTATTGGATTTAATTTTTCTTACACATTTAATGCAAAAAGAAAGGAGAGGTAAGAAAATTGAGAACAGAAGAGATAATATCGTGAGATCCTTTGTACTAAAGCTATATATAGGCACTCTTACCAGTTAACGAGCTGTATCGTCGTTCATTAATACCTGCCACCCATCGCCTTAGTGCTTTCATGACGTAATTTCGATGCAGATCTACGCTTCTTAAAAAGACAGAAAAAAGTTCCTCTCAAACAGGGCCCAAATATGAAACGAATTTTAACGTGGCGAAAGACAAAACGCATATTTTTCAGCTCTCTTCCTATAACTATTTATGAAAATTTTCCAGAACAAACAGCTAGCCAAAATGACCGTTTACTTGAAGCACTCTTTAAAAACTTTTAAAATGTGTCCGGAATTAAACCTGACCTGCATTTACTTCTTTAACAACGTCGTTGTTGCGGGCTTGTTAGTAACAGATATCTAGAGGTAGTTCCAAATTATCGTTTAATGTAACTGCTGCATACGAGTCAAACGTTAAACTATCGTTACGTAAAAAGGATACTAACGTGAGTTCAAAATGAATCATTTAAAAACGGCACTAAAATTAATAATTAAAACAAAAATTTCGTCTCTAATATTTATAAAATTAGCATACCCGTCGCAGCTACACTTGCAATTAAGTTTTAGTTAGAACGTATGTTACCTACATGAGAATAGGAGCAGCGTATTTTTTATTTGCATTAAAATCGCTAAAAATAATCGCACGACCTTGAGACTTGAACCGAAGAATGAGTAAAAGAATTAAACTTTCTTTTCCTGGCGTCGATTTTGAAATACGCATCGATATGATACACAGACTTCTTTTGAACACGGAACTTTTACGTCTTTTGATACGGAAAACTTTCGTAGTCAAGGCAAACACATATCGCTTACTTTCGCTTCGGCAAAATTAACCAATCTCACACCAATGTGGCCCGTAGTTTACCGGTATAATGCTAAACAGCATAACATGCAAAATGTTTTTCAACAATAAATATTTCCTAATTATACTTTCAACACTAGCTATTTCGCAGAATAAATTTTTATCTAAATTTTGCTTCGATTAATTAACCAATCTCAAAGCAATAAATTTTACCTTTAAAACATTAATTACACAATTTTTCAAGAAAAGTCTTTATATATAATTACTCAATGTCTGTCCGTCCGTTCCCCCTTTTATCTCTTGAACAGTTTGTCATAGAGAAATGCTGTAAAAGTCATTTTGTTTCTGACAACTAGGAGACTCGGAGAAAACTATTTTCGTTTACGAAAGTGTCCTGGATTCGACTCCGGGAGACGATTATATTTTTCCATATGTTTACACAGGAGTTTCGATTTTTCAAGGTGCAAGGTTTATTTCTTTCATTCATTAAAATACGTAAATATAGACCGAATTTCTCCGTTTTTGCTTTATTCGACGGCTAAAACTATAAAATATCTTAGTCCTGGGATTTTTAAATGATACACGGAATAATTTCTCAGAAACACGCATTTCTTTTCGAAATTTTATGGCTTTTTCGTAGTCTTTCCGGGTGTTGCCAAGGCGACCCGCATTGTTGCCTCCGATTGAATTAGCGTCTATTAAGCCTTCAAATAGACAAAAGAATTGCGTTATCCGCTTCGCGCTGTATATGATGGATCGAAATTATAGTTGTAGCAATGTCAAACTAAATAGATTGCAACGTTAATGATTGCAGATTATTATTATTCAGTAAACTGCGTGTGGGCTGTGGGCATTTTTAAAGATTGACAAAAAGAAAAAATCTTTTTTCCTTATTTCAATACTGAAATGTCACCTTTTTCATAAGGGAGAAGCAATTAAAATTGCACATATAAATTATAATAAAACAAATAAAAATAAAATTAAGTCAATAACTTTTATAAAGCCCACAAAAAGTGTAAAAATAAAAATATTATAATTTTGTTATTAATAACTTATATAAAACACACTGAATGAAAAAATACAATTTAAATTATTGAATTAATAGAGATATTGAATATATAAAAGTTATGTTGCAATCCTAATAATTAGTTCAGACATCTTAAAGAATGCAACATAACTTTTATATATTCAATATCTCTAAAATTTAATAATCTCGAACCCAAAATCTTGAAACGACGCAATTTCAATGAAGACGCAACTTCGAAGGAATATAATCTCGAAAGATTACCGAAAAAGAAATATTAGGAAACCCTATGATCATAAAAATAAACCGTGAAAAAATTTAATTACAGGATTTCATGAAAAGGATTTTTTTAATCGTTTATAATAACATTTCGAGAAGCACTTCAAACATTTTATTCTGCCATAAAAACTGCGGTTCCAAACTATTATATATAAGGATCGGGAATGGTAGCATTTGCTTATAATTCAGTATATAATATCGCAAAGTTATTCCATTTCGCATCCTCTTTACTAAATGACATGTAACTATATTTGCGGCACATCAAGGCTTTGATTCCAATTCTAGGAACGTAGCTTATAATGCCTGCGAAAAATTGTTGGAGTTACAAAGGCAATGGCGAATTGATACTCGACGGCGATATTTACGAGGATTTCAACGGCAACAATGAGTTGTATTGGCGTAGTTAATATATTCCAAATCTGAATATTAAAATATTATGAAGGAAAAACTTTATTAAATTATTCAAATTATAATTTTTGAGCTTATTCTTCTTTCGAAATCACGCCCTTCAAGACTATATGCGATATCTTTGCCCATTACTCGTAATTATGGACAAATTGAATTACGGTAGCAGCGAATGACAAAGGGAAAAATTTATACATATTTTATTAGATGCGAAGAAATTTTGCGGCGGCATCAAAATTGCAATTTAAATAATTATACAAATATTAATAAGACATTAGTGACTTAAATGTAGAAACATAGATTTCAGTAATTGGACAAGCACCTTGTTCCATAAATATTAACCCTCTAATTACTTTTCTACGTTAACTATTCTTCCACACTCCTAAACTTACCTTTTCCCAAAAAAACTGATTTAATTTATCGTATCCCTCACCCAATAAACCCAAATTTACCCATGACAATTAGCAACATCCCACCATTATTGCCCTCCTCCCTACATGTGACCGTTTTCTCCCCCCTCTCTCTCTCCGGTCACCAATTTCTCTACCTTTCCTCTCATTCCCTAAAGTCGGCCGAAATGTGTTCTTCCCTCTCGTCCTATCCCTTCTCTCTGCCCTCTTCTCCTCCTCCCTTCCCTTTCCTTTCAACTCCTCGGCTTATATCTCGTAGATCTGGATCCAATGAACCCATTAGGTAAAAAACATACCCAGAACTTTTGGAAGGGCTTTTTAAGTCTGCGGCTACCACATAACTAAATATCCCATTTTTTCTCTTAAATGTGAAGAGCATTGAGAGGATAAAAAAAACGAAAAATCGATTTGGAGTGGATGAATTGGTAAATATAAAACCACCAGTGGTTCTCAGTTTTAATGACGGGCATCTTTACCTCGCTCGTGGGTGAGAATTTTGATGGAAGAATTATGGAAATGCGTTATATGTACATTAGACAATAATGTCCAGTGCTTCCCTTTCCTAAGGGTTTAATTAATTGAATCCAAACTTAATCTTAAATAGGAAAAAAAATCAACGATTCTCTCTTATGTTGTGTGTTCAGCAGGGGGCAGACAGAATTCTTGCTTCCTAATTCCCTTAAAATAACGACGTCTAAACTGCCTTTGTAAGCAAGTGAATAATAATATATACTTAGTTATTTTAGCAGGTCTATATATATTCATCGAAATTGACCTTCTAAGTATAGTTTTGAATTTCTTGAGCAGCTGGTAATCATATCGCTCAGCTTTAAAATTTGAACTTGCTAAATATTCGCAAGACAATTACGTTATTTTCTTAAAAGAGTTTTGCAATAAGAAGATTCAAATATATTATCTCTTTCACAAACCCGTTTTAAATATAGACCTCAAGCGTCATAAGCCCTTGAAATGTACGAAGTGAAGTTATTTGTTCGAGCAGTCATTATTTTCGTATCTCTTAAGAAACCAACGCCACAACGGTGTTCTCTTAAAAGAGATACATTATATCAGTCAATATCTCATAACAAGCTCTAAGGTAACAGTAATAATTATTCTTTTCGCTCTCTCGGATAGTAGGTTTTCCTTTCATTAGCTGAATATCCGCAGGTGGGTAGCCGGAGAAAAGTTACGATCGAAACGTTATCAACTACACATCCAATCCTTATTGGAGAACAGCCTTTAACCTTTGGTTTTATTTCCACATTTACGCCCAAGAAAGCGTTTTGAATGCCATAACTTAAAAAGTTGTCCCAAAGTAATCGCGATTCAACGTCGGCATTCCACCAAACTGGCGTCAGGCCCGAAATCCGGATGAATCGGACTTCTCCGGCGGTAACCTTCGGGGACGATTAGGTGAGGAAGTGAGAGAAAAAAGGGAATATAAATGGGTGTGGGGACTTCTTAGAGAACTTGAGGAAAGTAGGAGATAAAAATCTGAGAAGAGATGGTGCGCGTTCCTTGGGCCGTTCGCCGCTCTGTTACTGTCTAAAACAGGACGCGCAAAGACATTAATGTGACTTTGGATGATATTTCCACCGCCTCCAAGAATTTCCAACCTTGCTTGTTTCCCAAAATGAACTCCTCCAATCCGCTCCTAATTAATGAAAGGGTGTAAGTTCAGTAACTTCACAAGGTCAAAGGGATGAGCCCTTCACGGTCTTCGACTGCCTGTGATAAAAATAACTGCCGTACAGATGACTGATGAATCTCGAATCTTTGAAGAAACAAGATTGTAAAGGTGTACTCCATGTTGGGTTACACAGTTTTCAAATGCGTTCTTTGAGATTTTACGTTCTCAATAATTTTCGCTCAGATGAGTATTTAACGAGAAGCTAGCGAGTTACGCTGTAAAATACATGTGTACTCAGTGTCGGTGTGCACAGAGTTTTCAAATGCGTTCTTTGAGATCGATAAATGTTAGTAAAACTCCCCAATACCAAATTTCATCAAAATACGTCCAGCGGTTCCCGAGTTGAAACGTACATTGTAAGCTACATATAGATCTTCATGTAAAGTGGTCGTAATTGTAGTCCGATTTTAACCAACATCAGAATCGGTCAACCAATTTTAGCAAAACTCCCCAATGCCAAATTTCATTCAAATACGTTCAGCAGTTCTCGAGTATAAACGTGCGGGGGGACGGAAAAGACCTCCCCAATATGCGTTCACATCGTGCATAGAACGCATACAAACATATCTCCGTCATAGGAAATAGATGTAACGATAGGGTAACCAATTAACACAGGGAAGGTGACTTATCGAGTTTTACTCTTTAGACGTATGCCACAAAAAAGGACTAGAATATCATCTAACCGATACTTTATGGTGCATGTAAAGATGATCACTTGATATCAGACGAATTCAATTACAGGAAAAGTGAAATAAAATGTAAAAAATATCAACAACTTGACTTGGTCCCTTTTTATTATCGCGAACCTGTAAGTCATTTATTATACGCAAACGTCATCAATGAAAACATTAAACCCAATAAAACAACCAACAGAGGTGAATGAAACCAAACACGAACCGAGGTACCATTGAATAAATCGATAACCCGTTAGGTTGTGTGTACTTATATACAAAAAACGAAGAAGACAAAATCGAATCAAGATGGAGGGGCGTGAAAGGGGTGAGAGATATGTCGGGGTGTACAAGAGATGTGGCGAAGAAGAGAGAAAAGGAGGCGCGCGAAGAAACAAGAGGAAAAGCAAAATGGCGGGAAAGAGAGAGATGGACAGTGGGGTAACGTATTCGGACAGCATGGGAAGGAAAACTGGACAAAACATTCCGCGTAGAGATGAATCCGTGAGAGAGTTCGTTGCCTGAATAGGTGATGGTTGCCAGCGGCTGAAATCAGAATGCCGAATTCCACTTGAAACCCTCCTCTCCGTCCCTTCTTCTTTCCTCCGCTGACGGCCATCCGTTCGCTAAACATTCACCGCCTGGACCAAACTGCTTCAACCGGAGTGAGATACTTAATCTTCTGCCCCTCCCCCTCCATGAAAACAATCTCTCGTGAAGTCTCTCACTGCCCCTACAATTCTACACTCCACCCCACCTCTCCCTCTTAAGCCCTTCTTTCCTCCATCACGCTTCCTAGACCTCCTTACTCCCTTCTCATCCCCTCTTCCTCTCTCTCTATTTTTCCTCTCTCACCTTTTCCTTCTCTCTCCTCCATCTGTCTTCTCCGCGTATCTCCTCTATCTATCTCCTCCATCCATCTCACTTTGTCCCTCTTATTCCCTCTCTCTTCTCCCTGTATATCCCTTCTCTTCTTCCTCAATTTCTCCGTCTTTCTCCTTTCTCTCTTTGCCCTTCTTTAGTCTTCCTTCTTTTCTCTTTACCTCTCTTTAAACATAACCTCCTCCAAGTTTTAATTCCCTCTTTCATTTCCGTCTTTCTCCCCTCTTTATTTTTCGCCGTTCCGCTCATCCTCTCTCCATCTCATTCATCCATATTTCCCCATTTGGCTCTTCCTTCTTCTCTTTTTCTCATCTTCCTCTCTCTGTCTGTCTCTATCTATCTGCGATCTTTCTTATCGTTCATCCGCTCCCAGATTGACTCTCTGCTTGCAGTCACGTCCGCGCATTTTTTTTAAATCTCAGTCATATAATCGGAATAAAAAGTTCCCGAGATTATGACTCTCATTAAGTTCGGTAACCTCAGATTTCAAAGTCTTGAGCACGCCGGTCTATTTTAGTCGTAACAAGGATATTCGGATCCTTTATGAGGTGCTACGTTCCTTAATTTCCCTTTGGCTGCCGCTTTTTTACAAGTTCGCATTTATAGATTGCTCTAAAAAGGGTTAGAGATATTTATGCCAGGCGTGCACGGCTGCTGTCTCATGTGATAATACACCAGCGCGCACATTCGAGTCTTTTTTGTTTTAAGGGAATCCTTTTCATTAATTTATGGACGAAGAAAAAAGACTTTTACCACCAGATTAACATAAATGTGACTAAGGCATTTCGAAATATTTAGACAAAAAAAGTTTAAGTGAAAAAATAGTCACTTTTATCGATTATAAATTAAAATCGGTGGCTCTAAAGGTATTTTACTACGCAAGCTAATTTTTAACGGAATGAATGCCTAATAAAATAATTACATCCCACGCAAGGTTCATATTCATAAAATTAAACCCTAATGATCTTTTGATTCCCAGTATCTCAAAAGGACCATTAAGCGATTCAAGGCTTTAGCGGTTAGTTCTGACGTCATTTATAACGAATGGCCGAAGGTTTCTTTGCTTTGTTGTTCTTGAATCTTCTTAAAAAGAGCCTATCATTCGGCTAGAAGTGTTTTGACTCCGTTGGTGGCAAAAAATTCCAATTATAGACTTAACTCTGTGAAGGGATCCATGTATTTTATTTTTTGTGTACAAAATGTTGTATATAAAAGATTGTTCAACCCATGCTTTCCCAGTGCTCTAAATTCTTCGCTTTATCTAATGGGTTGAGTATTATTCACTTCTGTTCATTTAATGATATATCATTATGTCTCAATTATATGGCCACCAAATAGCTTCACTTCCTGATATCTGAATACGTTTTAAATTTTCTATTAACTTTTCATCATCTTTCTCTCACAAAATTCCATGATAAATTATCGAAGTCAAGGACTCAGCAGTCCTTTGTGTTTCTTTTTAATCTCCATCCAGAAATCGGGATGTTTCTTTCATGTGAAGAATTCTTATTGCTTTTATACCCAACGCATCCATCCAAGTACTTTCAGAAATCCATAACCATATATAACAAGCCCGTTTCTGTTCGCATCCAACCATTTATTCTGATATCCTTTTGGTTAATGCTCACCATGCACCTATTCTCAGTGTTGTTTAAAGTCAATGATATATGTATACTCTTGTCCAGGGCTTTTTTTCGGCCGGTACGAGCCGGTACGCATATCGGTTAATACAACAGGCGTACTGGTTAATATCTTATATTTCACACTATAACTGGTACGTTAATTTGATTTGTGCACAATCGCATGCCATTATTATTTTTATGTTGCCAACATAAATGCATGGAACGCATGAAAAAACGCTTGCTTTCCGAGAAAGACACAGAATTGTCAGAATGGGCCAAAGTTTTGGACCCTCAGTTTTGGCAGGACAATGCCAATGAAAAATTGACTTTTGGTGAATTCGAACTGTACAACTTATGCCAGAGATTCCGAATAGCATAAAGGTAAATCATTTGTTCTTTCCGTCAGAGTTTAACCGACAAATAAATTTTTTCCTCCATCACTCCTTTAATCAAGATATTAAATTGCATTCCAATCTCAACCAGTGAATGTGAGCGAGGATTTAGTCAAATGAATTTAATTGTAACTCGCTCAAGAGCATCTTTGTTGATCAGCCCTACCGCTGCTTTGCTATTTATCAAAATTGTGGGTCCACCTTTGCAGGTGTTCAATCCCGCAACCTACGTCAACTCGTGGTATCTCCAAGGTCACCATCTCGCTACTGATACGCAAAGCAAAGAACCACAGCGAAATGATTCAAACGAGAACACTCCTATGACTCATATTTGGAATTTGCTTTGATAAATAAATCGATATCATTACTTTCTATGTTAATTATTTTTAGTCCAATGTAAATTAACATTACGTATGTAATTATTAGAAATTATATTATGAAATAAATTTTACTCTTTTATTTGAAGACCCCTTTTATATTCCCTCAAACCTCAAACGAGGGTAAACATGCGCCAAAAATAAATAGCAGTCCTAATTTGATAAGAGTACCGTTTAACTCTTTTTAGAAAAAAGCACTGCTCTTGTCCAAGGTTAATGTTCCACCACCATAAAATGTTAGTCTGTACTAAATAACTTTCTATTTAAGCAAACATTAAGATATGTGTTCCAAAAAGTGAAACCTTTTTGTGATAATACATCCCAGCTCATGCATGCCCTTCCCTTAAAATCACCAAGAAGCGATCTGTCTGACTTGTCCCGTTGGCCCATACATCCTTTTCTTAATATACTAGTTTTATGATTCGATCGATTCCAATCTTACGGTTGAGTGTCTACTCGGTATTTCTTTAGGAACATTTTAAGCTCCATCTCTCAGCTGGCTAATTACATTTCTAAAGTTTTTGTATTAAGAATATCACCGGGGTAACTCGTAAAATGATTATGGCGCATTCTTGTCGAAGTCCTCCATGATAAATTTAAATAGCTATGAGTCTTAACATTCTTCTTACGCTCACAATATCTTGAAATAAAAACTACAGGTATCCGCTCATCTTTATGACCAACATTTTCTCAAAATAAATTTATAAGTGGTATTAATTTTAATGAAATCTACTAATACGTTACGTGCCTAAATTAAATATCCATAAATGCGTACGAATGATGGTTTTATAATCTTAAACTTACCCTTAGTCTCATGTAAATCTCACGACATTTGATTTATTTATTCCTAATCTACCGAGAGCAATATATTTTTAAATAAATGAATAAGTAAGTTTTTACTTTTAAATAGATCTCTTTGAGATCTAACCATTAACAAAGTAGGCGGAAATTATTAGAAATCTATGCTATAGTCCACATCAGGTATCAAAATGACAAAAAGAATAAGTTTAGCTACACTACATAAATATATATATACACTCACATACTGGTATTAAATTAATCGTATAGTAATCAGCAAACTGAAGACAAACCAATGTAAGAGATTTATTTATAAGATAAACTTTCTCCTTCAAACGGTAAATAAAAGTTAAAAATAAACGTAAGCTATGGAGTTTTAATTTAATTCTTTTCACTTTTATTTACATGTAATATAACTTTATTGATTTTATATCATCTTATCGCATGCTTTCCATTCGCCTATTTATTATTGACAATCCGATTAATGGGTGACATTTGACATATGTACATTCTCTTCACATCTTTCTAAATGGAAGATAAATAATACCCCAAATAGGTTCTATGAAAAATTAGTTTTATTAGCTTTGAGTGGAAACGTTTTTAAGGTTTTCCACGAAACCATTTCATTTCCTCATTCTTTCCGAACCTTTACAAGTATCTGCTGTTGAAATGACCAACATAAATTTCACTTGCTTGCGGAAACGGCTGATTCCAGATTTAGGCACCTATTGATCGATATGATATCGATTTAAGAGTAAAATGAGTCATAAAATGTTCAACGCCCTAAGGCCAAAGTCGGAGATGATTCCGCTCAGCAGAAAAAAATCACGCACCGAGACAGAACGACCACGACGTCATTACTGCTGCAACACCTGTCACGCAATAAATTCCTCGGCATAATTTCATCGTTTTGAGGGACGGAGATACATAGAGAAAAAATCACGCAAAAAAAATTCGCGTCCAATTTTCGCTAGAAGTTAGAAAAAAGAGCATCGTCTAATCGACAATAAATTCATTAAACGTTCTAGACGCAAGTATTTATATGCAAAACCAAGCGCCGGATACCAAGCAGGAATGAAGTTTATCGCCCATTAAAAACGTGGACTGGTAGGGCTAAGTAAAGAGTCCGGAAATGGTTTTAAAGCGAGATGGCGGTGGTTTCGCGGCCTTTCTTGCTTGGAGTTGGGGGTGGGGCTGGTATGTAAGACAGAGGGAGAGGGGAAGGCGGTGCAGCGCCATCCATACAACAGAGGGTCGCCATGAGGTGAAAATGATACAGAGCGGCGTTTGAGGAGAGGGTGATCCATGAAGCACTTGAAGAATTTCCATGCATGAAGCTTAGCTTTACCACGCATTAACGAGAAACAGCTACTACCCAAGTCGCATTTAATAGCAATGCTACTTTTTCGTATGAATGAAATAAGCAAAGTAACGTAAATGTTTTACTATTTGAGACTTTTAAACAGCTAGTAGAAAATATAAATAACCTTTTAAGAACAATTAAAACAATACAACATTCACCGACACAGGATAATTTAGAAAGAATGCATACCAGTAAAATAAAAAAGGAAATATTATCACCACTATTCATCTCAATTTCTAGCCAGGAAAAAGTTTTATAATACTGCCATACGTCATGGGCAGCTGTTCTCGTCATTTTAATTATTATAGTTTAATAAATATAAAATCCTCAACAGAAAGCCTTAGCCTTTTGGAAATCCATTTCAGCAGTAATCTTTTCTCGTAAATTTCAATAAATATAATCTTATTGTGAGATTAAATTAATACAGAAGTAGTATTCCGACTCTATTACCTAATTATTTCGACAAAAATGGGGAATAAAATAGTCGCAAAAATGCTGCTGCTTGTTCGTGCTCTCAAAATAAAACATTAAGGATAAGATGATAATTAAGAGGTTTCCATACTCGGGGCCGCTATCCCCAAAGAGTTCGCGAAGATGGTTGTATTAGATTCAATATTTTAATTTTTTTAGATTGAAATGGGTAATTCGATTTCACTATTAATATTGATAAAAATCCTGATTTTTTCTAAATACTCCATTCACATTATATATTTATTGGTAACGTATGGCGTTAACGAGGTCGCAGTAAGGTCGCCTGTCGTAAATGAGGGTCACGACAAGATCGATTGCTGTGAGAGGGGATCGCAAATGCATCAAGTTTGGAAACTGCTGGGCTAAATGGTTAGAAAAGATGAAAAAACGCATCGTTTATATCCTAGCACGAATAAAGATTACAAGTGCTCCATTCATACCGATAAAGAATAAGCATACATGTGAAAATGGCAAACTTACACAGGTGGCGGTCAATAAATCCCGAAAAATATAATGGGAATATTCGTTGTTAAAACTTGATGTCGTAGAGAAAATGGACCTAATTATGCAAAAGAGTTTTATGGGGTAAGGCAATAATAGGAGAATTAGGGTCGGAAGAACGGAGATGAATACAAAAGCGAGACGTGAAGAGGTAGAAAGTATAAGGACGCGGGAGAAAGGATAATGGTACAGAAGTGCGAAATTAAAAATGGAGAGAGAAAGATTGGAGGAAGACGAGGAGTACGAAATGTTTGATTGATTCTATGATTTATTGGTGAAGTGAGACTAACTTACCTTAACACGTTAGCACGTCGATAAAGATAGATGAGTGCTGCAAAGAAGCACTCAGCACAAAATAACTTTAGAACAGCGATAAAATAGCAATGTTGCGAAAGTTTCGTGAACAAAATCCACCTGCGGGGGAGACAGGAAAGGTAATAAAGGGGAGCGAGGAGTGGTATAGAGGATCGTATGGATGGAAACAAAGGTAGCAGAAAAATAACCGCGA
This sequence comes from Tanypteryx hageni, assembly GCA_028673005.1. Lineage (NCBI taxonomy): Eukaryota > Metazoa > Arthropoda > Insecta > Odonata > Petaluridae > Tanypteryx > Tanypteryx hageni. Next base: position 149,788,228 of record CM054113.1, on the reverse strand, counting down.
TTAAAAAAAACATTACGGGCGAAACCTTCAACGACTATCGTATTATCTAAATTTACCTTTATTAAGAGCACTTAAATCTGTAAATGAATTTCAGCTGAAAAGGAATGGAGGAATTTGAAAATGTAAAGGCAGAATAAAATAAGAAAACGTTAACTGCTGAAGGAGAGAAAAAGAAAATCCGATGGAGAATGAATATAAAAATACAAGTGAGGTAAGAATTGCAGAGCAAATTACATATGGCGCTTTTTTCTTGTTTTTGGATTATGACGTCATCATAAGATTACATATTTTATTGAGATCGACGGCGTCGTAATATATTCTATGAATTCCCTTTAAAAGGATTATATCAATGCTATGCAATAATATGTTTCCCGTTTAAAAGCAGTGGACTCGTTGCTATGGCAGTTTTATTTTCCATTGATAAAAATCGGAAAGCTTTCCCTCTTTTTTGGATCAAAAACGATCGTTCGTTCTCATTCGACAAGAATTTGAATTATGTTTTCAACAAATATAAACCTCAGTCTTTCAGCTACAGAGGTTTTTACGTCCGGAACTCCATCATAATTTTAACTAATTTAATGTAAATTTACAATGCCCTGCACTTATAAAATACTTTTCTTGCGGGGTAGAATTGAAACAAAGGGGTTGGAAAAAGACATCGATTACTCCTCAGCAGCTCATCCTAGATCCACCAAACCATGTGTATCCCTGAAAATGTAGTCTCTTCAAGTTGCAGAAGCCCAGAGATATAGCCCAAACAGACGGACGGGCGACAGATAAACCGAATACATAAATGATATTTTAAAAAAGTAGTAACAAAGGGATATATGGCGTTTATTTTCAAGAGGACGAGAAAGGAAAACCAACGAGAGAGCAACGAACTGGATGAAAAATGTGGAGCAAAGAGAAAGAATGGAGAATATAATAGGTAAAAATCAAAGAATAACGTTAATTATTCTTGGAGAACAGAGAAGGTAAAACATTGAGAGAACGGATGCGGCGCGCCGCAAAGATTTTAACAACATAGAGGCGATGAAACAAAATATAATTGACATTTCAACCTTGAGATTTGGCCTTTCCACACTCCATGCCTGGATTCGTTTCTTCGAATGCCTTTTACACGTTTCCTATAAATTAAAAATTAAAAAGTGGCAAGCACGAAGTGACACTGACAAGGAAATGGTCAAGGAAAATAAGAAACGAATACAAGAGCAATTTCAATCCGAAATGGGTCTTCTGGTTGATCGCCCCAAACCCGGATATGGTAGTACTAACGATGGAAACACTGCTCGGAGATTTTTTGAAAATGCGACTCATTCATCTAACATAACAGGGATTGATGAAGGGCTCATCTTAAGATTCAGGATGATTCTTTTGACAATATCGAGTGGCCATGCAATCAATGTTGAAAAATTCGAAGAGTATGCTTTGGACACTGCTAAATTATTTGTGGAGAAGTATCCATGGTATAATATGCCAACCACTGTACATAAAATATTGCTGCATGGTTCTATAGTTATTTCGTCTGCAATATTACCAATTGGTATGCTTTCGGAGGAGGCACAAGAAGCACGAAACAAAGATATAAAAGTGTATCGTGAACGTTTTTCAAGAAAATGCTCCCGAGAAAGGAATTTAGAAGACGTATTCAACAGTCTCCTAATATCTTCAGACTCTGTTGTATCAAACACAAGGGAGCTTCCAAAACGACAACCAAAATCCTACCCTCCTGAGGTTGTTGCCATGCTCAAACCTCCAGACACAAGGGTATCTTCGGCAGAATCGGAGGACTCAGATATGGGGACATCCACAGAATATGACGAAAGCTCTTCCTCTGACTCTTAAATAATTATTTAAAAATTAATTTCTGTAGAATAAGTTCGTTTTGGTATTTTAAGTTAGGAATAATATATTAATGTTAATGTTCATTTTAAGGCGTACTTCAAGTAAAAATATTATAAATCTAATTTTTTTCCATTACAGGTAGGAGATAAAACTTTAGTTTGGACAAACTAATCGATACACTCTTACATTTTGAATGCTGCAAGGAAGAATAAGCCCCTGGCTCATTCTTCTTTTTCTGTAAAACTTCCATTTCCTTCCTTTTTGTTTTCTTTTATCATCCCAATTTTTCCCAACTCCCCGATTCCCGGTGATGACACTCAATCACATGTGGCCAATCTATTTCTGAGGGAATCAAAAAAAAATAAAACAAATCATTAAATTTAATCATTCATCTTCATGTTCCAAGTTCGTACGAAACTTTTCGACACCCGAAGTAGCACACGCAAAAATGTTAGCAAGTGTCGTTTTCTATCAGGATCCACGCCCAAGATAGCCGGCGGGAGTGAAAGTAACGTTCCGCTTAGGAAATATGCGATTTATGTTATTAATATTTTATATTATGGTTTAATTTTCTTTTCTATCCAATGAGGAAGCAAAATGTAGCTATTGGTCGTCAATAAAAGTGTTAATTGGATTTTGGCCATGTTTTTTTGAAAAAGCCCCACTGTGCGGCGTCGAGAACAAAGGGAGAGCAGAACGTGAAGATATTGGCAATAAAAAAGGGACGAGGAGAGAAGAAGAGGGGAGCCAGAGAGGGAAGATGGAGGCTAAAGGGAAGAGGAGGAGAGGTGTGAGAATGAATAGCGAGAGGAGTCGATTGGGAGCGGGTGAGAATAATGCGCGAAGGAAGTGATATGGAAGGAAAATTGGGAGGAGAATAGAACGGAAGACGAGGGCGAGTGGAGGAAGGGAGCGAGAAAAGAAATATTTAGATCGAGAAAATGAGCAGCTAGAAGACAGAATTGCGGGTGAGGGGTGGTGAATGGGAAATGACGTGGGAAGGAGATGAGAACTTTTAAAGGAGTAAAAAGGAGGTGAAAAGAGGGAGGACAAGAGGGACAGAATGAGGAGTGGAGAGGGAGGAAGATCCATGAGGTTCGTCTTTCCTTTTATTATTGCCACCCTGGAGTCTTTTATCTTCCTACTTGCCACGGGCGCTGTTACATGAAACCATTGCACTCGCTTAATATCGTTCACCTCCGTCCATCGCTGTGAATAGTTTACCCTCGGCTACTTTTCACCGCGAAACAATCTGTCATCCGCTCCTTTCTAGCCAGTGTAAACGTTTCCAGCTCAACATAATGGAGAAAACGCTTTCTCTCCTGAAACATGCGTAAAGCGGAAAAGCAACGTGGCTCCAAGAGGGTCGAAGGCTTGAGCAACGCTCCTTATTGAAGCGCCCTTTAATATTCTGGAGTGTAATGCTTACAATCATCTTCATAAATGTGCCACTCATATGTCTAATTTGCCAAAACTTTATTTTATACAGATGTCTCTTTGTTTCTTCTGCTTTTAAATGTAATGTAATCAATATTATATTCATGCTAAAATACCTGGAAAATCCATATTGAAAAATCACCCAGCGGAGTTCTGCTATATGTCTGTTATCTCCATTAAACTTGGGACAACTACTAAACCAATATCATGAGACATGACATTCAACGATATTTAAAATTATCCATTTCAGAATTTGTAGTTAAAATAATAAAGTATGGAAAAACCTTAATAGTAACTAAGAAGTATGGTAGTATTTTGCAACTGATATCAAAATGACGACCAAAAAAATGCCAGTCATTCAATTTTAACTACGGACAAACCATAAAATGAACGATTATAGATATAATAGACAAATTTGACATAAATTACTTCTTCCTAACAATTTTTCTGAATATACCTAGGGAAAACTTCAGTCTGGGACAATTGCTTAATACAAAAAACCAGTATGATACACAAGAAAAAGTATAAAACCAAAGCAAATTTGCAGAAAGTGGTAGCACAACAATTTCATATTTTTATTGAGAGTATGTTAAAATGTAAGTAGCCATATTTCGTGAGCAACGTAAGGCGCAAGCTATCCACTACCTCGCATAAGTCCACATCGTATGAGGCAGTGGATATACGTATGCATGAACCATCTCCACTTTGGTCGATTTTTCAACCGCGGGCTGTCATGGTCCGTGCTGGTGCAATGCGATGAGAGCACGAGAAGGTATCATTCCGCACATTTGAAGGTAGTTTAAGCCGCGTCGCCTGTTGATGTATTTCGTTGAGGTAAACTAATGGCGACAAGGAGATGGGTCCCTCTCATCGGTGTATCGTGAGCGAACGTGTGAGTGATGGACGCTGATAACTATAATAAAGTAGTAATTACACGCGTAGAAATAATATCCTGCAAGTCACCTGGGTTGCTGTGCGACATTCGCCTCATTCTGTCTGTTATAAATGAGGTAAGAAAGCAGATCGGAACGGGAACATTAACCTGTTTGCGACAAATTCGCATTAGAGAGGAATGCCGCTGGAACTACGCTCATGCAAAATGATCCCCGTGTGGTAATTTTAGCATGATAAATTCCGCACGTAAAAAAGTACGGAAACATTCTGTTGAAAGTATTATCAAACTCAGAGTCCGTCTTAGGATCAATTTAAAAATAACTTTTCATGCACCGGCAATTTCAACGAGAACGAAAGAATGTGATGATAAATACGATGTCACGATGAAAATTTAGATAAAGACTCGAAATCGCTCGATATTTTCCTTTATCAAATTATAAAATTGTTTTGAAATATTATTCAAAATCTCAAAAATAGACGTTCATATCAGAAGATTTGTTACAAATGGATATAATCGTTTTGTAATATTAGTGAAAGAATGTTGCGTTCTAAAGTGAAGAAAAGAATTCCCATGATCCAAGTCATCCTATCCTTGGGTAGATTTTTGGCTTATTTAATCCAATATGTGCTATCCAAGACCTTTATCGTCATCCTGTTATACCCATTACCTTCTTTTAACGAATCTAGTATTTCTTTCATCCATCTACCTCTTTGCCTCTTTCTTAACATGCTCCCATCTATTACTTCTTTCAGCAGACCGTTACGTTTAAAAATTTGACCCACTTAATTCTGTCTCTGCCTAATTACTCTAATCAAGCTTCTCTCTTTCCCTAAAGGAATTCCCATCCAAATATTAATTAAGAACAGCCAGCCGTCTCTGATCACAGAAATCTAGGATGTTTACAAACAAATTTCGTGGAATTAGATTCGAAGGCAACACTATAAAATGAAAACATCTTTCTTCGATATGATCATTTGGAATTTAACAATCAATATTTCATGCGATTTAAATTAATGAGATCAAAATTAATATCAGTTAACATTGGTAACAATGACAAGTAAATTACAAACTACAAGACTAGCGGACTTCAATTTTGTGAGATACAATAGTAATATGAATCACAATCAGGAAAGGCCCGACTGGCGAGCATGGCGGTTGCCCGGAGCTCCATAATCTAAGGGGTGCTATTCCGACTAATAGCCTATATCTTGCTTGTCAGAAAATAAATGAAGGCTAGCAATATGTAACGCTAAAAAGGCAGAATATCATTAGCATTCATTCAGTTTTCGTAGTCACTGATTTAATTTATAAGTAGCGGTGAATAAATAAACATATACGTTTAAATGCCTTCTTAAATTATCTGAAGGGGGCGCTGAAATGCATTTCCGCTCGGGGCGCCAAAATAACTCGGGCCGCCCATGATCACAATCTACGGTAACGGGCGGCATAATGCGTGTGACAGGTACCTTTTGACCTTGAAATTTTTGCCACCATCAAAAACGTAATACAAATAAAAATTTGGAATTTTATTTTATCAGAATAAGATAATAACTAGCAAATACGCATTGTTGATTGCATGGCAAGCAATTGATGTGTAGATCCCTGGAATTTACAGTTTATCGTACAAAGGAAAATTATAAACTGCTCAATAAAGGTTTAGGAGAAGCCTACACACTATCCTCCACCTAATTCAGATTAATTATTGATAATGTTTTTAATAAAAGCAGTGGAAATCTGCCCAGAAATATAGCGTATAATATAAAGATCAACGTGAGATATTTCAAAACATGAAGTAGATAAACACTATCTAGCGGTTTGATGTACTTAAAAAATATTTCGGCAGTTTGAATTCTGAGACTTCGATTCTTGATTATAAATAAAATCATGACCACGAGGGAACTCAAGAGTAAGAGAAAACGGATTGTTTAAAATTATTACTTTGTTTAGCTAAAAGAATTGGCTGAAATTATATAGATGATAACCCTCGTTTGAGGTACGCTAAGACCAACGATTATTATCAAAGAAAACTCCAAAAGAACTAGCAACCACTCATAAAAATAAGACTACATCGGGTCAAAATTGACCTGAAGCAACCATAAAGGAAGCTAAAAAGAAGATGGAAACTATTGTAATTGGCGTTCTAAAAATAAGTCTGCAAAAAACAGGAGTCCGGGACGTGAAAAAACAGAGAGGTCGGCCATACTGCATGGAGAGAAGATCAGCCCTTGACGTCAGAGATAATCGAGCTGACGTCAATGGTATAACGAGGGGACCCAAGGACAGACGGAACAGGGACACGAGGAAATCCGCCGGGGCAGAATGGAGGTGAGACTGATACTATACGAACGAATTTAAGAACATAGATGACACGTTCATCCGACAGATTACAGAGGATGCCCAAAATTTGATGGTGACAATCGAGTTTATAAAAACCATTTATTAGTATGAAAACAATAGATGATCCTAAGAGTATACATCCAAGAGGTGAAAGCATTTGCTGATTCCAATACTTAATCTCTTTAAATGCGAGGAAAATTTTTTGCTGATTCGCACCAGTGATGACAGTTTAGGCGACTTAATTGTTTTTTGAGTTGAGGTTACCGCCATAGCTGTAAGAATCAAGAATCATTTTCTCAGAAAAGGCTCATTTTGTTTGGTCTTAACAGGAATTTAAATTCTGCTACGATAACCGTATACTTCTTATGCTATTCCTTTCAGGCCGAACTGAAATACTTGTATTAGACTCGTCTGACATTGAAATTTGATTGAGGCCATCTTTGCCATTAAACCCGAGGTGCTGAAAAGAAACCGGTTCCAGTCCCCTTTTAGAGATGCTGCAGATTCGTCGAATACTTCTCGAGAGGCTTTCATGGCACGCGAGCCTCTTGTAGAAAGGTAAACTGGTTGCTACGGATGCAGCCAAACGTTCTAAAGGTGAGTTCAAAAGCTCTTACTCTTCCCCGTTTCTTATCTCTCTCCCTCTTTCTCCCCCTTCCCCCGCCTCTCCAGACGCCACTAACATGAATCTCTTGAGGCTATCATTTTATCGCTAATACGATGGCTGTAACAGAGCAATTCAACTCCAAAAAGTAAAGAAGTATGAACAACATGGTAGCGTGAAAAGCAAATATGTTGTGATGTTGTTACGTCACTCTATCGCGAATTTTTTTCTGAATAAAAGCTATATAATTTATTTTCCCTGATCTTGCGTAATAACGGCTTTACTAATACGTGTTAGCGAGCATCTAAGAAGACGAAGATGTTGACAGGAACAAAGTAAAGGGAAGGAATGGAAGAAAAGGAGAGAAGGAAAGAGAGCGAGGGTATACATAGGGAGAGAGGGGGGTTATTCGCCCCCGGGAGCTTAGGCAATCTTTCGCTTGCTTTTCAGCTGTGCGTGGTTGCAGGCATTTTGAGTAAACAAGGAAGCAAAAGAGCCAAAAAATATTAATTATAGGAAATTTTAATATGAGGAAAGGAAGAACTAAATAATTAGTGGGTGAAATATATTTCGCGGAACATATCCTTATTATTATTGCCGATAATTGTGGGTCATTTAAGAAAAGAATACTTGTTGCCAAGTCAAAACCAAGACGGTAATGAGTGTCATACATTCATCATTAAAAACATTTTGACTAATACTCAAGAAAATTAGGAGAACAATTTTTAATTGTAAGGCGGTTTCGCTGCAATGACCTTTTATCTATATTTAAAAATTTCAGTAACATTTTTTTTCTTTTAATATAGTCAAGCATGGTTATTACGAAAATTATAATTTCATACTCGTTTCTACAATTGAAACGCATTGGGACATAAGTGTAATATCAAATTTTATTTGCATGAAAGCTTTTGTCAATAGGAGATGGATGAAATTTTTGAACTAATCAACTACTAATATTTTTATATCAAATATTTAAATATTACTGAAAGCAATACCCATGCATATTTTTATATTATCTGAGGATGTGCCCTTTTATGTTGCAGTGCAATTTTGTAATTGCCGTCTTCATGTAAGATTTTCGTATGAAAGGTTCGACTGCATAAAAAATGTAGATCCCAAATTAAAAATAATTCATCAAATTTATTGCCCAATTTGAACTATACTCAGATATGGGATAAGTCACGCAGTACTTATATATAGTCATTTTTTCCGCTGATCATATATGTAGAAACCCCGCTCGACAACATTTCGAAACCATCGCAGTAAAAGTGCCACCATTATTTATTTCTTGTTACTATGGTTCTTGGCACGCACAGACGCTAAAATGTGAGTCTTGCCGAGACAAATATCCATTTTCAGAGTTACAAATAGACCGCCGCAATCACTTGGCCGACGCTAAAGATATCACGCGAACGAACACCGAGCGAACGGATCAAAAAGCCGTTACATTTCAAGAGATGTAAGATTTGCTTTGATCGCGTCCTGTTCGCGTATCGGGACCTGCTCCTACCTCTCCACCCCCTCTCCTTTTATCACCTCGATCGCCGCAGACTCCACCTACCCTCCACCGACCACCGAAGCGCGGCGGTCCATGCACCCTCTCAAAGGGAAGAACTGTGCCTTTCCACCCGGACGGAAGCCTTCCTCACCGGACGACTGCTGACACGCCGCCATCGACTTGCATCATGGCAGAGAGAATGAGAGAGATGGATATGGAGGGAGAGGAGATCCTTGCCTCTCTGCCTTACGTCATCCAATCGTAAAACGATATTTATGCTTCTACGGAAGGAGTTTAAAAATAAAACGGAGGAGAGAGGGAGTGGAGTGCGAACGAGCAAGTCCGTCCTCTCTCTCTCTCATACATCTACCTTCCCTATATCTCCCCTCCTCCCTGTACACCACCTTAGTATTTTTTGATCTCCACTTCCTAACAATCCTACTCCCCTTCTCTCTCTCTCTCTTTGTTTTTCTTTCTCCGCTCCGAGTTCGTCGTTGGGATTAGATTCTTGGGAGCCACAGACGCATCGAGTTATAATTAGAGTGCATTCGATGGGCGACCTTCGTGGTCAGCAGTGCCGCGGCGCGTTAGTGGCCATCGCCGGACGGCTATGGCGCCCGCCTCCTCCGTCCAGTGTCGGAAGGATAATTGAATAAGGAAAAGAGGAGGGAGACTCTGTATGCAGTTCTGGGACGAAGTTTAAAACCTTCAAAACTAGGATAAATTTATCATAGTGATATCTAATAACTAAGGAAAAAGTATCCTAATTTAGTGAGTAGTTAATAATAAAACAAAAATTAACACTGCTTAACAGCTTTTTGTCAACTTCATCCTCGCAGATGAAAATCATCTTTCAATTTTAAATAAACAGTGTGCTCGAGAAAATGGATGAGAAAGTGGAAAAACGTTAACAGTGAAGAACTACGGGCTAACTATAGACGTATAATCAACGAGTTGAGAAGAGTAGCAGACAAACTGGATAAAGGATAAAAGAAATTAGGACGGTACGATATGATATGCGCCAGGGCACTGGAATTAGAAGATATGAAGCCTGATGGAATCCATGGTAAAAGAATTATGTATACAGACGAGAAGATAGTGGCAGAACCAAAGGATGATGTAGCAAAGGTATGGGACGAATACACTAATTAACAAGCAGGAAAGATCGGCTCAAATAGAACTGGAAGAAGAGGACGACGTTGAAGAAGACAACTTGGGACCAACTATTACGGAAAGCAAAGTAGGAAAAGCAATACAGGAGTTGACGAAAGAAAAATCAACAGGCAGCGATGGGATACCGGCAGAGGTACTTAATTTCATGGGGTCGGATGGACTAAAAGTGATTACGAAGTTAATTAATAAGATTTACGGCTCGGGAGAGTGCCCCAGTATTTCCTAGAAGTGACAATGACCCCTATAAAGAAGTAGACAAAAACAATGCAGTGTAAAGACTACAGAACGATAAGCGTGTTGTCACACACTTTTGCGGCCAGAGAAAAAAGCCGAAGAAATGCTCTGGGCAGATCCATTCGGCTTCTGAAAAGGACGAGGAACCAGAGATTATATCGGTGTAGTGAGATTCATATCAGAAAGAGCAATCGAGTACAGCCAAGATTGCTGCGTATGTTTCGTCGACTGGCAAAAAGACTTCTATAGAGTAAATTAGGTAATGCTGATTAGAATTAACGGATATAGTGCAGATCGGAAAGACAGGAGACTGATCAGGAGTCAATAAGTGAATAAAGTTGTAAAGGTCCGATTGAAGAATACTGAAACCAGCGGAGTAAATGTCGATAGAGGAGTAAGACAGGGCTGTTGTCTCTCGCCGATCCTATTCAATTTATATGGAGAAATATTAGTGCAAGAAGTGCTAGAAGGCACAGGGGATCTCAAGATTACAGGAAGGATTATAAGAACAGGAAAATACGCGGATGATCAGGTAATTCTAGAAAGAAAGACAAAGGAACTCCAGAAAATTATAACTACACTGCTTATAATAGATATAAAATACGGAATGTACATAAATACAGAAAAATCCAAGGTCATGCGAATGTCGACTAAGGAAGAAAACTTGAACAAGGATTGGAAAGCCATTAGAATCAATTTCAGAAAATAAATACCTTGGAAGCATCATAACGAGAGAAGCAAAATGTACCTACTGATGAAATAAAGACTAGAACAGCGAAAGCAAAAGCCGCTTTCAGAAGAAAGAAACTCCTACTTAGGAAATAT